>CAKLNU010001111.1:600000-921067 GCA_922788865.1 Poeciliopsis turneri
ATTTCCAGGTAATTATTTCCCAAAGGTGTCCGAGATCCATGAAGAATAGCCAAAAAAAGACATAACTAGACCAGAATGACAATCGGACAAGTTTCCTGTTTTTGTCAGGGGATGATGGCAGGAAGTGCGTGGAAATGAAGGCATCGTTGTTGTTTTTTTTGTTTTGTTTTTTAGAGTGAAGCAATAAAAATAGATTAAAAAAAGAACTGCTTCAATTTAGTTCATGAGCCAAACGTCTTTAAATCATTCATAAGTTTTCTACTTTGTGTGCAGGACCTTCTTCAGCTGCAGTACGAGGGCGTGGCTGTCATGAAGATGTTTGACAAGGCCAAAGTAAATGTTAATTTACTAATATTCCTTCTCAACAAGAAGTTTTACGGAAAATAATCGTGGAAGAGAAAGCAGGAGTACTGTTGGGAGGAAACTACTTGTGCCTTCACAAAACATCTCGTTTCATCCGCTTTTAATTTAATGGATCACATCCAAATGAAATGTCAATTTATTGTCTGTCCAGTTTTTTTCTATGTCTTGATTGTAAATGTAATGTACTTTTAAAAATGAAATTGTAATGATATTCATGTTTTATATGTAAAAGACACGCCTTCCAGAAACCTTTGCATTTTGAGAAAACTGTCAGGGTTTTATGAACGTTATAGAAAAAAGCTGCAGCACCATCATGTGAAAAGTGATGTTGCAACATAAAACATGTAATTCTACAGTTTATTAGTGCCTTTAAAATATTGAAATAAAATGTTTTAATTTAACATTGAAGCTACAGAATATCTATTTTAATGTTGCTATCATTACTTTATAATTATTTCTCAATCTTTGACCAATGTCCAGAATAAATTACATTTGTGAATAATTTGTATTTAGTCAACCTTTATTTCACCAGGAGAATCCAATTGAGCTTGAAGTTAATTCAAGGTTGGATTACTATATAAGCATTGTAATAATAAAGAATTGAGGAAATGGTGCATTTCAAAGATTTTGCCATTTCAGGAGAAAAATATTTTTGGTGTCACGTTGATGCTTCCTTTGTAAAGGGGAGGAGATAAATGGGGCTGAGAAGGAGGAGGATCCTCATGACTCTCTAATTTCCTAAATGCTCACAGACAAAAGCACTTTAGAAACTCATCTGGGAAACTGATCATTTCAGTTCACTGGTTATTTGGAGGATGTATGGCAACAGCATGTTCCCTCTAGTGTTCGGCTTGCTGGTTTTGTCTTCAAGTCAAAGCTCAGCACACTCCTCAGAAAACGGTGAGTACTTCTCTTCAACTGCCTGACATAATGAGCGCAAATCTAACATTCAAACTTTCATTCTTTGTGTATAGAGAGATCCTTGAGTTAAGTTGACCAAATTTCCATAAAATGAGTACAGTGTACCTCAAATGTAAGTTTCCATTCACTACCGGGGTCCCTGTTGGTCAATTTGAACTGAAAATTAAGGTGAATTCAAGAAAAACAGTACATTTTATATAATGTATTGCAGGAATGTAAGTAACTTTCTGGTGCCGAAATAATCCATTTTGAATTATTCTACAGAACCGTATCATTCTCTATGGTTAAAAAAAAAACAAACAAAAAAACTTAAATAGCATAATTCAAACATTCAGCCAAAGTCCACTGTAATTCCCTTACTGTTTTTTTTTTTTTTTTTTTTGTATAAACCATGCCAATCTGTTTATAAGAGGTATAAATGTATTGGGACATCGAGAGTTACTTTCATGTAGTTTTTAGCATGCTCACTTGTATTCATCTTACTGTTTCTTTAAACCTCATTTTTAAATAAATGTTGGCATCTTTGGGTTTCTGACAACCATTAAACAACGTTGACACAAGCAGGTTGTATAGGAATGGAGAGCAAATCCGTTCCTGTCTTGGCATCGTGAACCGTTTTTGCCAAATTGAGATTAAAAATTTAAATGTGGAAAAATATCAGTACCAGTAGAAAGTATGCGTCCCTTTGTCAAATAAGTCAACATCTGGGTTATTTGACAAATTTTGAAACATCAAAAAATGTTATGTCAAAATGAAAACCGATTTCTAGAAAATCAAGTTTAAATAAAACAAGTTTACCTCCTTTAAAGTGATGGACCTAATTCAACAGAAGTCCAGTCAGGTGAGGCTAGAAGACTCAGTGACATCATTCGAGTGCAGTGATAGTAGCATAATACTTTCAGACACCTGTATGTGGAAGTAAGATGCCATTTACATTAAATATGAAAAATTTCTAAATATATATATTTAGCATTTTCCAGCATGATACAATCTAACCATTTCACCCGATCCCAACAACATTTGACTTTCACTGTGATCCAACTCAGACTGCTTTCTGCTAGCCAAATTGCACTGAAGTGATAGTGATGTATTTATACTTGAATATCTGAAACAGGTTGCCGGTTATTTCATTATCACTTCGTGTCTCTCTGAAGGCTCTATGTTGCTGCCTCGGACTTTCTCTGGTCGCTTTGTCCTGGTGACTGAAGAACCCATGGAATACATTGAACTGTCTGCACTGGACAGTGATGACGACGGCTCTGGTTCTGAGACGGAGCAGAAACCGTTGAAGAAACACGGCCAGCAAAAGCACCTTGTCATCTCTGAGGAAGCCAAAGAGTTTCTCCAGGGTCACCTCGCGACAGCATTTGTCCCCACGGTTTACATCCTGGTCTTCATTACTAGTGTGCCTCTCAACCTTCTGGCCGTGGTGATGTTTGTCCACCGAATCCGTCCCAGAAAGCCTGCGGTGATCTACATGCTGAACCTGGCTTGTGCTGACCTTCTGTTTGGCCTGCTCCTCCCCTTTAAAATCGCCTACCATTACAATGGCAACAACTGGATCTACGGGTCCTTCATGTGCAGGGCGGTGACAGCAGCTTTCCACTGCAACATGTACTGCTCCGTGCTGCTCGTCATGTGCATCAGTGTGGACCGGTTCCTGGCCGTGGTTTACCCCATCAACTCCCTGATGTGGCGGAGCCCTCAGACTGCTGCAGCCGTCTGTGCAGCCATGTGGCTCCTCTCCCTGGGAGGAGTGTCCCCCCTCCTGATCTCAGAGCAGACACTACATTTGTCAGACCTTGGGATTACCACCTGTCATGATGTGCAGGATGTGGAAACCCTGCAGTCCTACTATCTCTACTTCTTCCCCATATACTCCTCCATCTTCTTCTTCATGCCTTTTGCCTTCACTACTGTCTGCTATGTTCGAGTCATTCAGGCTCTGGCAGCAGCTAACTTGGAGAACCGCTCCAAGAAGACGCGGGCAATCGTCATGACCGTGGTGGTGCTGCTTGTGTTCGTGGTCTGCTTCGCTCCCACAAACATCATCCTGATGATTCACTATGTCCAGATCAGCCACACATCCAGTGACGGTTCTTACCAGGCGTACCTGCTCTCTGTGTGCATAGGCAGCCTCAGCTGCTGTCTGGATCCTCTCCTCTACTACTACGGCTCCTCTCAGTGCCAGAAGCAGGTGGCTGCGGTGCTTAGGTGCTCACCACTGGCACCAGCAGGGAACAGCATGGACAGACGCAGCACACAAACGAGTGGATCAAGCACCAGATCCTGCAAGATGGAGGGCATGTATAGTGGTCATTATAACAAGCTGGTGGCTTAAGGAGCCTGTTTCTGAGAAGAAAAAAAAAAAAAAAACTTTCACAAAGGGGTTCTTGCTTTTTAACTTTTTAACATTTGGTCATGTTCTAGCAATATTTTAATACATCATTCTGGGAGTTTCATGTAACCCAAAGTGGTGCATAAGTTGGAAATGGAAGGACAAGGATGTGTGGTTTCAGTAAAGTGAAACACACATTTTTTTCCAGCTTCTCAGAGTCATAAGTCTGAAAAACATCAAGTCTTAAATCTTCTTTCTCATTAACACTGATTAGCTTCTCTGTCCCTTATGATGAACAGCCTCCCTGCCGACTGATGCTTCTGCCGTCACCCTGTTACACCCGGGGATGATGTTTGCACTGTACGCTTTGTAAACAAAAAAGTTCTTTTTTTATGACAGCGTGCTCATTGTTTGCCTGCACAAACATCAAGCAGGACTTTATTCAACAATGTTGTTTTCTCTTGAGGCAAAAGTTTCAGAGCACATGACGAATCAGAAGCATTTTCTGTCCATCTGAGCTGTGAAGCTGCAGCTCATCCACGGTCAACATGTGCTTCTTGGCTGCAGCTCTCAATAACTCCCTCTGGACCTCTCTTACCATGTAGAGTTCGATGGACTCCCATATCTGTGGAGCTGGTGTGCAGTTGTTTCATACTTTTAACATTTTTGTATGATGGATTGGACTACGATGGTCACAGAGCGGTTATACAGGTGAAATCTGTTTACCGGTCATAAGAAAGGGCATCAAACAGACGCTGCATTTTTTATGTGCAAGAGAGAAAACCACCCTTCCACTTTACACTTATGCACTACTTTATCATAAAATCTCAAAACATTAAAGTTTGTGTATGTAATGTGACGACATGTGAAAAAGTTCAATAGTGCTCAAGTTGGACAGAATAAAGTCTTGATTTTGGTTTGGGGTTTATACAGAAGGCTTTTACACTGTATCCACCATATAACACTGTCACTGATTTCGCCTTCCTTGTCTCCTCTGTCAGGGAATCAAACCATCAGAATCTGTTTCAGTATCATACAAATTACAAGTTGCAAACATAATGTCATTTTTTATTTTTTTTTTTAGACAATGTGTAATTATGTACAGGAACTATGTAAGTAAAAGCAAACAAAAATGTAATTTGAATCATTTTATTTTTTTGGTTGTAGATTATAGACTGCATCAGAAGACTAATGCTCCTGGTCTGTTTTCTTTCTTTTTTTTTTTTTTTTTTTTTTCTTTTTTTTCCTTTCTGAATGTATTGTTGTGATTTTTGTCAATTCAAATGGCACTGACATAATATGGCCAGATAATATCACAAGCATATTCAAACCTCAAATAGTAAATTAATTTATCTTCTGAGAGGCAAATTAGTTAATTTTTGGATTTTGACAGAACTACAGAGTTTCTATGACAGATTAATGTAATAAATTTATCACCTTTAGGTAATTAATTTAAAAAGAATGTTAGGAAAGAGCTTCACTAAACTGTGAATGAACTTGTTTGTGGGACTGAGTCAAAGACAAAGCTGTATATTTGGGTTTCTGGATGGACGTTGTTGGGCCTCTTTGACTCTGCATTTTCTTTTATTGCTGCTCAACTATTTGCTTCTTTGTCCGGACACAATTCTGTAAGACAAAGCAAGAGAAGAACAATGCTTCATCGAATAAACAATACATTCAAGTACTAATGACGCTCATGACTGAATTCTTCATTTCCAGGTATAAGATCTCCACCTTGTGGAAGTTTCTGCATTGCCTCAAGACACAATCTGCTGTCGAGTCACTGACCTGCTGTGGTGTCGTAGCTGTGAAAGTTCTCTGGGAAGTTCAGACACTTTGCTTGCTTCTGAAAATGTTCCACATCTGTGGGATGCATTTTTCCTGTCCTTGCTGCGAAAAAGGGAATAAATATATAAATATGCGTGTACATTTCAAACTTTTACAGAGATATGCAGGGGGACGGCGGCTCTTACTGAACTGCATGATGTATCTGCCTGTGACGTCCACATTACGAAAAGTATCTGTCCACAGCAGGCAGTCGGAACAAGTCTGCAGGAGGTGTCCTTTGTGGTCCGACAGGTTTTCTGAAAGTGCAGGAAAAAGTCGAACTTATTATGAAAGGCCATAATCTGTTGGAGGCTGATTCTTTTTTTTTTTTTTTGGTTTGTAGAAAAAATGGAGGACTGATGTTTGTGGCTGACATACTGCGAAATGTGGCTGTGAGTCCAGAGATGGTTGCATTTACGTTTCCAAAGATGCACCGCTGACTGAAAAAACAATGCGACAGTTTTATGAGGGTTAAATCAACCTTACTTATGCATAACATTGCAACATTTTAAGCTGCGAGAACATTTTGTCATCTTACGATCATAAAATTAATAGCATTTTTTAGGATATTTTGTGACTGGCTGACACAGAGTAGTACATAAATGTGAAAAAAAAAGATATATATTTTAAAAGATTGGTGGGAAGTTCTGTTCATTAGGACTCTGTGGAAAAGAGTCAGAAAACCTTAGAAAGTCTTATTAGCAGTGATCAGTTAGCCAGCAAACATGTGGAGGATACTTTTATTGTCACATGAGATCAAATCTGAACCCTTTAGCCCCACATGGCAACTGTAGCGCATCACAATGAATTCTCCATCCTCACTAAAATGTGGAAGTGGCAACATAATGCTGTTCTTTGACAGGGACAGTGAGGCCGGTCAGAGGTCACGGGTAAATGGATGAAGCCAACTACAGGTCAACAATGGGGTTAAAAAAAACAGGACGAGCTGTTTCAAACTTGAGCGGAATGGTTTCATAAAGTATATTTATATGTTTGAGCTGTAATTCAAACCATAATATGTGAAAATACTTGGAAAATGTCAAAAGTGAAAAACAAAAATTGAGGAGAGAAACCCCAGAAGACCAACAACTGTATCTGCAGTAAAAGTTGCTTACATGACCACTTTGAATCAGATGTGTTCAATACACATGTACACTACAAAAAAAGGAGAACCATTCATTTTTTTTACTTTACACTTAACAATTGCAAGGTAAATGTGGTTTACATAAAATCCCAAGAAACTGCATAAAAGTTAGTAGCTAGGCAGAGTACTCACAAGCAGTAATCCCCCCATCGCAGGCTCACAGTCAGGTTTTCAGAGGTGGGCTGCAGCTCAATCCAGGAACGTTTCATGTACTCCAGTGCTTTGTGGTATGTCACTGGATCGCCTGCTCCCATCACATAAATCCATTTTCCAAATAACTTTAACCAAAATGTGAAAGAAACACCCACAAGCTAAATGATTCCCTGAAACTGTCTTTAAAAAAATCATTTGAAGGGGAGACAGAGATGAGCAGGACTCACCTGTTCTGGCTCGTCTGGCATGTAAGGTTGGACCAGCTCCTGGCAGTCCGGAGCAGACGCTGCGCTCAGGGAAACGAGGGTCAGCAGAAAGCCGACGACAGACAGAGCCATGGTCAGACAGCAGATTGTTACTGATCCTGCAACAGAAACCTTCTGATGCCGACTCAATTCCCTCCAGGCTTTCAGACAAAAAAAAAAAAAAAAAGAAAAGGAGTTGTTGTGTAAGTGCTAAAGACAAGGGAGGAGGGGGAAACTTTACGCTCAAACGCTCCTGCAAAGCCTTTCCAGGGAACCACTCAGAAACATGCAGATTTCTTTTGGACAGCTCTGAAAGAACTGCTCAATGGTCCTCTGTTGCAAACGCCTCAGCTGCTGAACGAACTCCGGCAGAGAGCCACAACCTTTCAAATGTCCAAATAAAGGACCAGACAGAGTTTTGCATCAGCAGAGGAAAAGGTAATTGTCTGTTGGGCATCGTTCTCCCTCCTGCTGGGTGTTACCCAGCGACAGTTTGCTCTTTGGATTAGTTTTATTGAGCAGGGAACTCGGCGCAAAACGATCAGACTGTGAAGAATGGAAAAATCATTTGCCAGAACATCATTCAGGGGGATTAAAAACTGCTTTTATTCACCGACAAGTACATCAACTGGGGAAAACCCCCCCCAAAACAAATGATATCAGTTTTAATGAGATTTAATTGTTCAGGCTAAACTACAACGAGTTGATCTACTGCAACATTGATAACGCAGTTTAGTGCATGTTAAACTGGAACTGTGGAGGCTCCCCACAGAGCTGGGGCGACTCTGTGCTTTAATTCTCAGCTGGCTGATTCTCGGCTTGATCCGTCTCTGTTTCTCCAACAGCGGGTGATGTTCTCTCCCCTCTGTCATCTGGACACAGATCTGAAAAAACAAACAAAACACAAAAAAACAAAAAGAAAAACGAGGAGAAAATAATCACAAAATATTTAACTGTTTCCTCTGAGGCTCGTCCGACTTTGAGGACTTGGAAAAATGGCTGACCTTTGCTTACGAAGTGATACTCTGGGAGAAATCCGAGACATTCTGCTTGCTTTTTGAAGGTTTCCAGCTCAGGGGACTCCAGAGCGCCAGTCCGTGCTTTAAAGAAAGGAGACATGTCAAACTGTAACCCAAAACACACTGCGTTTCTGTTCAATGACTTGGTAGAGAGCATAGGTAAACTGTCTCACTGAACAGAAACAGGTATCGGCCTTTTGATTTCCCATCAGGCAGTAGGGTGGTGTCCTCAGACAGGAGGCAGTCGCTGCACGTCTCATAATACTTCCCATCATGGTAGGAAGTGTGACCATTGATTATAACTGCAAAACATGGGAGAAATTACTGCACGTGTGAAGAGTAAAGTAGATGTTTCCCAAAAGCAAAGCTGCAAAAACAACCCAAAAATTGTTTGTGCATTAGCTTGTAAAATCCACCCGAACCTTTCAAATGTGATTTGTAAGCATGATACACCAAATATAAACGAGTCAGTAAGACAATGTTTCAAAATACATACAAGTGGTGTGACTTGTTATTCCCGATATGGAGACATTTGCTGCACCCTGAAGGCACTTCTCTTCACTACTGTGACGAAAAACAGCAAAAATCGACCCTTTAATTCACACAGGGGATCATAAACCGCGAGCTCTGCATGGATGAGTCATGCGTATAAACTGTTTGTTAAGGCCATCAACATTCAGCGGAGCTCTTACAGACGGTCGGCCCAGTACAGGGCGATGACTCCGCTGTCGGAGGTGGGGGACAGTTCCACCCAGGAGCTGTGCACCGACTGCAGGTCGGTCTTCAGGTCGTGCTTGTCCCAGGAGCCGACGTGGAGAACCCACTTTCCATAGATCTGCACATACAGTCACTGCACATTGAACTCAGTTCTAACTCAAATCTTTATACTTTAAAAAGCGAGTTACTGCTGTAATTTTGAAGAGGTCTGATTGCGGCCTCTTTTAATGACTGACTAAATTCTAACAGTGTGATTAGTCTCATATAATAATTTTATTTATTGTATTTCTTTCTTAACTCTCTTATCTTATTCAGCCATCTTATTGTGTTGACTACTGATCGTATTATTTTTCTAATATTCCAGCCTTTGTTCATTTCACAGTGCTACTGTAGTTGGTATGTCTGCAATACCTGCAGGGTTCTACAGGTGCAAAAACAATAATTTCTATTACTTTAAATGCAAAACGACACACTGTGACCTTGGAAATCACAAGAAAAGAAAGAAAAAAGGAAAGGGAAAGAAAACAAACAACAAAAGAGATAGAAACTTTAAAACTGGTTTTACATATGTCCTTGAAACTGAAGTTTCCATTGAGAATAATGGGATAAAAGAGTGATTAAGTAAAAAAAAAACAGAGATTAAAAGTTTTTCGATATCAGAATAGATCCTTCCTTGGAAAAGTAAACAGACAAGTACAAGATGTCGTGATGCAGGCTAATATAAAACTGTATGCATGGCAGAAACTTTAAGCTACATTTTGCTTGAAGTAATATTTAAAGTAGCTATATTATTTGAAATGTCTGCTTTTATAACAGAATATGAGGCACGATGTTGCATGTTGCCATTTTCAATAAAAAAATCACTCCCAACTCTAATTAATAATTGAAAATCCTCTTTCTCTGTGTGAGCTGCAGCCTCCCAATAAACCACGGAGTCCTTTAATCAGCGCGGTCGGTCGGCGGTCGGTGTTTGGAGGCTCTTCACTCATGTCAGATATACTCACAGGGCTGTGGCTGTCCAGCACCAGAGGCTTCACCAACTCCTTGCAGTCCGGCTCGGGCGCGGCGGCGCTCAGGGAGGTGAGAGCCAGCAGAGCTACAGCCAGCTGTGCAGCCATGGTTGGAGACAGCAGGCAGCCGGGGAGCAACACTGATGTCAGGGATCCTGCTGCCAGCTACAGACCCCTAAAGGAACCGAGGGACGCCTTCTGACAGGGGGCAGGGCCACACACGCAAGATGGGAGCTTTGTACCTCCACTACCACCACCCCCCAGCTTATTATTTCTGAATAATGAAAATAAAATGCTGTTCCCGACACAGTCACACAACTGAATACACGTGCTTGGTCTCTGTGGGAAGCAAACGTTTAACTTTTCGCCTCAATTCGGCAGGAGTTCGAGTCCTATTTATCTTGTTACATAACAAGCAGCTGGCAAAGTGTGAATAGCAGGACCCCCACATGTCTCAGCATGTGAACAGAATGTCATCAAAGTGTCAGGCACTTTCGGATACACAGAGACACAAACAAATGGAAATTTCCCCCCCATTCTGGCTTCATCTCTTCTGTTCCTAGCAAAACAAAAAGCTTTTAAATTGTTGTAAAAATGAAAGAAAAACTGACCAACTTTTCTAATTTATTGTGTATCAATAAAATCCGTTTTGGCCTCTGACGAAACTCAAAAACAAAGCACAATGCAGACAAGCAGAATCTTCTCCATGCGAAACGTCTTTCATTTCTGAAAGGGTCGACATGGCTGGTTTGGCACAAGGAGAGAGGGAGAGCAAAACCAGAACAACAACCTCTGCTTAGCATTCAGGTCATGATCCTTCATATTAGAACCAAGATGGAGACATTTTCTGATCTTGTGACGGCTTTGTTATCTTTGAATACTATATTTCCGCTGTTTTCTGCATCTCAAGACTCTTGTTTGTGATAGCAATGAGAATCTGCTTGGAAATTTAAACTCTAACCCTCCTACAAAGCTCTACTTGTAAGCTTTATATCTCGCAAAGCACAAACTGCTGCTTTGACGGTTCTTCTTTTTTTTTTTGTAGCACACAACTCTGTCTTGCTGGCTAATCTTGTATGAATAAATTGTCCAACAAGTTGCAGTTTTGTCATCAAAAGGAGACTATTTGTGCACATCTTGGCATATCTGGATAACTGGAGTGTGAAAGGACAGCAAAAGCTGGAAGGATAAGGACACTGAAAAACATTTTTATAAAAAAGGCCCACGGTGAATGGAGAATCAGTGGAGAGATTACATGTTTCTTTCTTTTGTCTCTTTTCTCACACAAGAACAGAAGAGGCAGGTCCTTCCTTTTCTGCTCTGTGAATTTGCTTATTGAACTTAAAAGACTTGTCATGAAACCTCTCGCTCACAAACTTGAATTAAGGCTCGTCACAAAGTGTCATCCGATGCCTCGTCCTTTCATGCTTAGTCAGACAGAACTGTAGAGTTTGAAGCGTCGTTTGTTGCAGGGTTCCCCCACACTTTTCATTCTTCTTCTCACTTGAATCTAACAGTTTTAGCCAATTTAAAACTGTAAATGCAAAACCTAAAAAGCTTTTGTGCAGAGGTTTGCGCAACCAACAGATTGAGGAATGGATGGATGGATGGATAGATACTGTTCAGACAATTTAACAGGGCATAAAGTCAAGAAACAAATCTGTCCTCACTAAATGTCTTTGTCCATACTTATCCAGGCCTAGAAAATTGTCCAATCAAATTTAAGACGTTTCCAGGTTGGTCGAAGCTCTACTGACAAAATCATTTTCCTCACAGGTGGGATAAGGTACTTATAAGGTGCCACTCACAACTTCTTTACCGTGAAAGAAAACATATCAGCATCATAATTTCTGTTTTACATGCATCGCTGAGGTTTATCTTGAAAGACATTGAACAGACAGCAGTGAATGGTTTGCAGCAGACTACATAGTTTATTTCCAAACAATTAAAACAAGTTATGCTTCAGAGCGTTAACTAGGAAATCACATGTGAATAGTGATTAGATCCAAAGAGTTCAGGAACAGAAGGCAGGAGGGCGGAAAGCAGACGGTAACTTGTGTTCTTCTACTGTTCTTCTGTATGTGCCTCTGTAGGTGCAGTAGTAGGTTCCCTTTCCTCAGGACAAAGGTCTGAAACACAAGGGAAGTCAGGTTGTGTTAAGTAGTACATGCTGCAGACAGCTAAGAACAGACAGAAAGACCGAATCTTACCAGTAGTCTCCAGAAAATAGAAATCAGGGAAGAGTTTCAGACACTTGGCCTGTTTCTTGAAAACCTCAAGATCGGAGGCGTCCAGTTTCCCTGTCTTTGCTGATATTTGTGAAAGGAGAAGACGGACATTACTACAGTTTACAGATAACTTATAAATCTGTTTTTTTTTTTTATTGTAATTGTTAAAGAAATAAACTTGAAACTCACTGAAGATGTAAAGGTTTTTGCTTTTTCTTGTCTCCCCGTTCACCTTGGCCACCGCGTTGTCCACCCACAGGACGCAGTCAGCGCACGTCTCCAAAAAGCCCCCGATATGCTCATATGTGGTGGAGTTATAGTAAACTGAAGCAAATAAAACGTAACATCAACATGTTTTGCTATGAGAGTTGGTGGTGCAACGCGCCAAAGCAGGGATCTACTTACAGATCACCTTGGTCGCGTTTCCTGAAGTGCTGGAGTTGAGGGCCCCACAAACACATTTTCCTTCACTGCCAAAGAAAATTAAGATAACTCTCACTTTAAAATGTTACCTTAGTAAAGCATTATTATTATTAAAATGACGAAATAGGAATTTCCAAGTGCATATACATTTTGTCCATGTAGTGCAAACTGAATTCATCGCTGTCGGGTATGGTGGCGAGTCTAACCCAGGAGCTGTTCACAATCTTTTTTGCATTCAGGTTCTGTTCGCTGTCTGACGCTCCAGCATGTAAAACCCATTTTCCATAAATCTGTTCAGATGAAGGAACAAGTGTGGAATTACTTTTCAGGAAGACATGCATTGTGATGCAATAAACCCCCCAAAGGTAAAATCATCCAGTTGTTGGTTTGTTGATTCTGAGCAGCTGCTGCCCTGCTTACCTTGTTTCTGTCCTCCAGAGGTTTAATCAGCTCATCACAGCCTGGATCATATGCAGCAGTCAGAAAGGAGAGAGCCAGCAACGCGAAGCAAAACTGAACAAACATGGTGGGAAGCTGAATGGAAGTCAAGTGGATGTGCTTGAAAGGGCAGGACAGCTGAGCTCTTTTGGGAGGGCCTGGATCAAGACTGGGAGACAATAATCACGTAACACACACACACACACACACAGAGAGAGAGAGAAAAGAGAGAGAGAGAGAGAAAGAGAGAGAGAGAGACAAAGAGAGAGAGACAAGGTTTGATGTGGGCGGGCTGGGCAGAAGTGGGACAATGTGATATAATCACTTAAAGTTTACACCAGAGACCTGATCTAATGCTTCTGGACCCCTTCTCCATATTGACTTCATCTAATTTACTCTTGGAAAAATGTCACTTAGTAAAATGTTTAATTTCATCTTTCTGTAAAGGAACAATATTTTTTATAAATGCATAGAACCAATACCTGGCAATACCTGTCTGAAAGCTGCATTTCGTGAGATTTCATGTGGTTAAACGTCGCATTAACACAACATTAGCAGCATGTCAGTGATATTTTAGCCCAAGCATCAATTTCATGAGTTTAACGAACTGCATTCAGTCAGTCTGAGTCCCTTCAACTCAAACTGGCTGCAGCGAAACAAAGAAGATGCTTTTGTATATTCTGCTGACAGTTTTCACTGTTATGGATCCAAACAACAAATCCTTAATCTGAGCTCCTACAGTAACTTTAATATTTCCAAACTGATACCAATATCTAGACATGTCACTTATTGTTCTTATAATTCTTTTTAAAACTATTCATAAGAATCCAATTTAAAACTGACACATTTGTATTTAGTATGATTTCCCAAAGGAGGCTAAATAACACCAGTAATAATTAAACAATAATATGCCTCTAATACAGGCTTTAATTACATCCTACATTTGTTGAGCTGCGTAAACGGAAGTATCTTTTGGCCTGAAAGTCATATTTTAGTTTCTAATGCGATGAATAAAGTCTGGAATAAATGATCAGGAGTGACATTTCAGCTTACAAAACATTTAAATGAATACCGTTTCAGAAATGAAGATGAACTGAAGGCACTCACTGCAGGTCAGAGCCTCAATTCAGAGGAAACGGGATCTTAAAGAAGAAGGTTTAACCAATGCATTGCTTACATGCAAACAACACAAACCCAAAGTGTGAATAACATGCGTTATGTCATGGAGTGTTTCACATATTGGCGATCCAAAGCTAATCATGTTCATTTGCAATGTCTCCATTTTTATGGATCATCTTTTTTTCTTTCCTAAGTACTTGGAAGGTGAGAGTAAATTCAACATGTGTGCTGAAAGAAGGCAGAAACAAATCACAAGGACAAAGGTTGTTTTCAGGAAAAAATGATAAACGTTTAATCACATTAAAGACCACACTTTAAAGTCAAATTAAGCTTGCAGGTGAAAGAATCGACTTATTCCAAAAGACGAATAACATACTTGAAATATCCTCTAGATGTTTCTAATAGTGATGTTTAAATGAAGTCCAAACAATATTTTCATTTTAGACATTTGGAGCAAAAGGAGTCAATTGAATACATCGACAACATAATACTGGATTTGCACCTGCCAAGAGATTTCTGCATAACTAGAAACAATTATGCATAAGGACTATGAATGTATATCATTCAGACTTCAGAAACAGCAACAACGAAGGGAATGAAGGTGATAACTTTATTGTTCTCCAGCGTTTGCATTTGTTGAGGCAGCAGTAGGCTCACTTTCTTCAGGACACAGGTCTGAAACAGAAAGGAAATCAAGACTCATTACATACTAGAAAAAAGACAGTTTTGGTACAGAGACAAAGAAGTAATTTTACTTGTAGTTTCTGGAAAATAGAAATCTGGAATGAGGTTGAGACACTTGGCCTGTTTGTTCAAAGTCTCCTGATCGGATGGATCCAGTTTTTCTGTCTTTGCTGAAGGTTATGGAAGGAGAAAATGGGTATCATTTCAATGTTTAACACAAAAAAAACTGCTGGTTTTGATTTTTTGTTTTTTTTTTTCAAACAAATAATTTCAAACAATAAAATAACAATAGAACAGAAAACTCACTGAAGAGGTAGAGGTTCCTGCTTTTTCTAACTGCCCCGTTAACCTCGGTCAAAGCCTCGTCTGACCAGAGGACACAATCAGCGCATGTCTCCAGGTAGTTCCCAACATGCACATAAGCAGTGGAGTTAAAGTGAACTATAAAAGACAGAGCGAACGGTCAAACTTTCTTTATGCACCTCTAGTATTTGCTGCTTAAGGTCTAAAGAGCACTGCTGTCTACGATCACCTTGGTAGAGTTTCCTGAAGTGCTGGAGTTGGCGCTACCATAAACACAATTTCCTTCACTGTTAAATAGAAATAAGAAGAAAATAAACATTAAAATTGTAACATAATACTCTTCGGTGACAATCACTGTTTGATCAACTAATTCTAATAATCACAGTAACTTTTAAAGCATCACAGCTTACATTTTCTCCACATAGTGCCTGATGAATTCGTCACTATCAGGTATGGTTGAGATTTTAGACCTGGAGCTGCTGGAGATTTTGTATGAGTTCAGCTCTTCTTCATTGTCAGACGTTGCAGCATAGAAAATCCATTTTCCATAAATCTAGGTGTAAATAGGAAGAGTGATTGTTCAGGAAAGCTTCCACAATAAAAAAACATGTGGTTTAAAAATGCAGAACAAACATAATTTTCATCTTCAAACCAGATTATTTTAACAAGAAATTCTGATTCTCAGATTCTCTTAGAATATTTCGACATTTCACCCCAATCAACGGTTTGTGTTGTGTGAATGAATGAAACTACAGATCCACCAAACTGAAATAAATCGATGTCATTGTTAGACTGAACAGGACCTGAACATTCAGATGCAACTACATTCTGCTTCACACTGTCAGTGCAAAGCACTGCTTACCTTGCTTCGGTCCTCCAGAGGTTTTATCAGTTCCTCACAGCCTGGATCAGATGCGGCAGTCAGGGAGGAGAGAGCCAGCAAAGCGAAGCAAAAGTGAACAAACCTGGTGGGAAGTTGAAAGTGGATGGTGCTGCAAGGACAGGACAACTGAGCTCTTTCAGGACAAAGACTAGGAGACAATATCTTATATAACAGAGAGAGAAAGGAGAGTTGGCAGTGGGAAGTCTGTGCAGCAATGGGACTGTGTTACATAATCACAGCAGTGACTCAGATGCCCATTTCTTCAAGTCCTTTTTTTCTTTAAGCTGATATTTGTGTGCAGAGGACAAAGTTTAATATCTGCTCACAATTTGCAGGGACTCATGAGGAGTTCTTTGAAACTGGCCTGTTGGATGGACATTTATGGGACTTTGCTTTATAGTCTGCAAAATTTGTGGAGACCATAATCAAAATAGATCATGCTGGTTTTAAAATTATGAGTTCTACTTTGTTTAATTCAGCTGAGGGTTGTAAAATTCTATCATAGGACACAGAACATTTTTTTTTTTCAAATGGTTTTCTTTTCTGCTCTTCTGATACTTTGCATCTCGTTAAATCAAATGTACACTGTGCCGTAAAATCTGTGTTTGTTTGCACATTTCATTAGTGTTTAAACTAAAAAAAAAATTAGGTCATGTTTTACAAATAGAAACAAGATTTACAACCAAATTTATTGTCGCCATCAACCTGTATTTCAAAGTGGTACCGTCATCAGTTTATCTGACCAGGTTTATTATCTCACTGATATTGTACTGCATGTCAGCTTCCTGCTCTCTCAAACATCACTGCTCTCAGGGACAAGCAGCAAATCTGTGATGACATAAATCTTCCTTTAGGCGTTTTCAGGTTTTCACAACAATAACACAAGATTAAGACCAAACCAAGACATGAGGACGTAAAGCACTTTGAACTGCCTTGTTGCTGAAATGTGCTCTACAAGTAAACTTGGTTGATTGGTTGCTTGACAACACAACTTGGAAGGAACATCATTTCTGCTAACGAGCTGCAAACATTCACTTACAGCCACATCAATACAATGATTAAAAAGACACAGATGACTAAGGGAAGAGAAGCTTTATACCAGCAAATTCGAAACCCATGAAACTTCTCCGCTTATTTACAAAAACATAATACAAGAATAAAAAAGAGAAAAATGAACACATCACAAATGAAGTCCCACATAGCGTCACAGAACAGAAATGCAATCCAATTTACAAACTTATCTTCTTGTACTCCCACTTTATGGCTTCAGTCTAACACACGCACGCACGCACGCACGCACGCACACAAAATAAGATTAAAATGTCTCTTTTCGGCTGTGATGGTGGCTTATCAGTCCATTCCTCCCACTTCAGTGATTCTCTGCAGAGTAACATTCAAATAATAATTACATCAAATACACATACAAGAGAGAGGAGCTACATTTTTGACCTGTACATGTTGAAGCATGGAAAGGATCATGTTCACACAAATACTGACCTTTGTACATAGTGGCAATCATGGGCACTGGAAAGTAATTTTTTATTATTATTTTTTTTAATGAGTCAAAAGAAGCTTTTTAGCTTTCTGTACCAAATCACATTTTAAAATCATATTAAAATCACAGTTTAACCGGATGACAATTATTTAGGAGTAGTCAGTGCGTTCTGAGATTGACATTTGCCGTTCGTCTGTGTCTCAGCTGAATACAGAGAATTAGACCCACTGTGCGTTTCGTGGTTCCAGGATGTGGACGCAGGAATACTGTGCAGCAGTATGAAAAGCGGGAGAGGTCAGAGAATCCACAAAACATATGCGAGTTCTGATTGCTTTCCCATGAAGAAAAGACAGTATAGTTTCTGACTAACGCTTGTTCAAATGTTGTATTGCAGAGCCCAAAGTCCAACGCTTTGAGCGTACAGCTCATGAGTTACATCACAACAATGATTTTCAGTTAAATACAGAAAGAGACCAATTCCCCTTGCTTGGAAAGCAAGTGACAACTTTCTAACTGCACAGTAGTATTGCCTGAAAACTATAATCAATTATTGTTGCTGCTCTTCCAAGTTATTATTTATTTATTTTTTTTTACAAATGAATTAATCAAAGCATAACACGATTCATTACATATGGATCCTGCAAGTGGATATAAAAAAAAATAAAATAAAATAAAAAGTAGAGGTGGCAGTCTTTTGTTTCAATAGTGACTGATTGTTGTTACAAAATTATATTGAAATTGAAATTAAAATTTGGATAATTGCTGATTGTAATCTCTTATTTTACCTGTGTTGGTAAAACACAAACGGGGCCATATTTGTGGTGGAGTTCAGAAAATATTCAAAAGTATTTCTTCAAAGCACAAATAAATAAAATGTAGACAACCACAGGTGTTGAAAAAGTGTCTTAAATAATTGCAAAAGTCTGAAATAAGGCTAAGAGGCTTGCGACTGCGGTGTGTTTGCATTTATGTTGTAATAAAAAACAGAATTTATCATTAAAAAAAAGCTGAAAATATGTTTAACAGTTAGATAAATTAAAATAAAAACATTCTGGATACTGTGGTTTGTTTTCAATGATCTTCAGTAGAATGTATTCTATCAGTCACTTGTTGGATGTGCATATACTGCTCCATACACATCGGATGTAAATATACAAAGAGTTCTCCTCTTGCTTGATTCAGTTGGTTTCCTTTGCACAGTTTCGTAGTTGTAAGAGGAAGAACTGCTGAATGTAGCAGAGTCACCACTTTGAAGAAACAGAAAAGAAGAGACATGGGCAGAAACCACGGAGGTTTTGGGGTAACGGGCGCCTGGAGGTCGGGGGGGCAGCTATGGCGGACGACGAGTCACTGGCCTAAATGATGTCAAATCGTGTCTCTCTGCTTCATCTGGATTTCCCCAAAGACAGGTTTGTGAGCGACTGAGAAAAACCTGATTTCTGAGTCTTCACACGCTCATTGTCATGTTTGGAGAATATTGCTGAAAGGAGATGAGGAAAGAGAAGAGAAGTGTGAATGTTGCATTCATGTGTAACAAGAAGCTTCTTGTTACACATGATACAATGTGACACAATGTACCATTTTTGGATTGTATCATTTTACAATTACACACTTGTGTTATGTATGAATTGTACTTGACTGGTCAATTCAAAGTAGCACATACTTATGGAGTGGAAATAAAAGAATACCTTATAAATGAAAAAAATGAAAGGAAATACCAGAGCCACGTTCTTGTATTTCTCTCCCTCTCTCTCTCTCAAAAAATAAAAAATTGAAAAAGAAATCCGATGTAAACAAATTCCTATACAGAACTATATGGAACCTGCCTCATTAATTAAATGTTAACATACATATGCAACATTTCTGTGAAGGCCTCATAGGTCTATTGGAGCACGATGGAGAATAAGGAAGGGCAAGAATGTGACCTTTCATAATGTAAAGGTCACGGTCACACAAAAATGAAACCATAAATCTTTATTTCTTCCACTTTTAAATTATGCACAGCTTTGTGTTGGTTTATCACGTGAAAATAAATAAAACTCCTTAAAGTTTTCAATTTAAATAGCATCAGAAAATGTGAGGTGTTCAGGAGGCTTGAACTGTTTTTTCTTCCAGAACAAAGTTTCTCTATGCCAACCTGAAAGCTAAGGTCAGGAGTCGCTGAGCTTGGCAAAAAGAGAAAGTTTGTTTCTATCGATACTAATGTCAGCAAATCAAAGTGACACATCGTGTTTGTGATTCAAAGTTGTTTTGTGGATCTTTGCCATCGCTGTGAGACTGCTAGGCAGCCAGCAATAGATTGTACAAAAATTCATTGTTTGTAGCAAGTAAAAACAACATCTTTGAAAACTGATAGAATTTTTTTCAGTAAAAAAAAAAAAAAAAAAAAAGTTACTCTCAACTCTTCTGAAACATATGAATAAAATCTCCTGAACATTAAACAACTTACGCTTTCATTCTGAAAGGGATTAAGGAAGTTTCCTCCCATCTCTCCGTCCTCTCTAGGCGTCCCTGGTTGGTTGCTCATACTTAGGTTACCAGGAGAGTTCTGTAAAACATGTTTAAAGAAAACTGTAACTTCATGAGTTGGAAGAAGAAAACACCTCGAGTCCTTCACTAACCTTAGAGAGACTGTCCATGTCGCTGGACCCTGAAACACAGAGCAGTCTATCACAACCCTGCATGGATTTTATGTGAAGCATCAGGAACAAACATGATCACAAATGTGCAAAATACACAAATTGCTCGTTCTTTTACCTAAAGATCCATTCATGTGATGCGGCTCCATCCCTGCCATTCCCCCCAGTGGACCGTCGCTCCCGCCTCCCATTGGGAACTGAGCCGCGTGTATGCAGGAGAGACAGAAGCAGCAAAACACACACGTCAAGATCTGACCTCATTCTTCCAACAGATCACAAAGAGATGAAAAGGTCTCACATTCGGCCGGCTTCCACCAGGAGGGACTGTGTTTATCATGGTGTACATGTTGTCACCAGAGTTAGTTGAGTCTAACAGGACAAAGAAAAAAACGTAAAGGGAAAGATTTTCAACATACAGACATGAAAAGACGGATGCAAGGCTCACCTGCTGGACTCGGCATTATTGGGGTTCCAGGTGCACCGCCTCCTCCTGGAGGCCCCTGGAATTAAAAGTTTGTTTGTTTTTTATTGTATAAATTACCAACCAGCAAGCCATACAAAGAGTGCAGCACAGTCTTATATCTGTCATACATACCACATAGCTGCCTGGGGATGCAGACGAGTAGGGAGTCTGGGAAAAAAATGGAGAAGAAGAAAATCAAAGTGATGAAGTCAGAATTTTTTAAGGCCTTTTTGTTTGAGGACTTACAGAGTTTGAATTTGGAGGATTTGGCCAGGGTCTCCCACCTCCATGTCCCCTGAAACACACACACACAATCACATCGGTATTCTGCTTTTATGCAGGCCTTGCCGTTTCTGGTTAGAGTTGGCAACAACAACACGTTCTGATGCCAGAAGAAAAGGTGGTGGGAACAAGAAGGCAAAAAAAAAAAAAAAAGAACTTTGACAAAAGAAGATAAAATAGTGGAAATCCAACTCCTGGGTCCACAGTAAATAACCAGAGAAAAGAGTAAAAGTCTGAGTGTGGGGACAGATTTAGGATATCTGACATTTGTTTTGCTCTTTAACTGAGAGAATGTGTCATTTAATTTACGGTTTGAAATGTAGACCAAGATGCTACTTTTATGCCAGTACCCATCGCTTTGCACATTTTGCCACATTCCACAACACAAGCTACAATTTATTTTATTGGAACTGTATGGGAGAGAGCACAAAGCAGAAGGGAAAACACTCTGACAACGTTGTGTTTGTCTAATTTGTAAAATTCAAATACAATACATGAAGTTTGCTGTTTTAATGTCACAAATTGAGAACAAGTTCAAGATGTTGGAATACGTTTTCTACTAGTATTACATGATGACGTGTCCATCACTCACATGCTCATACCAGGCATCCCAGGACCAACCAAAGCATTCAGCGGGGGTCTCATCCCTCCTCCATAGTTCTTAAGAGCAAAGAAAAATACAAACACTCAAAAACACATTGCTTTGTGTAGATCCTCATTTGATGGTTTCTCCATACCTGGGGCCCCAGAGGCACCATGCCTCTAGGTGGAGTCATCCTCTGCATCGGTCCTCCCATGCTTGGATGCCCTGAAACATGAACAACACAGAGTCGGTGTTAATTTGAGACTTTGGACTGAAGGTTAACAGGATTATCAGATCAGAAACATTTTCAGCAATCATGTACTACTAAATTGCACATCTCTTTGTCAAAACACCAGAACATCATCACACGTATTTTACATTTGCTCCTTAAAAATGAAGACAAAACAAAAAAAAAAAGCGGCTTCCTATGGTTGATGTTATTCAATCCAGTAAATTTGAATAAATCTTCCAAGAGATTTGGAAAATTTCATATTTGAAATTCAGCCTATATCTGACAGCCCTGTATAAAACCCTTTTTGCACAGCGAGCTCTACGAGAGCCAATTTTGCTCTCCAGTGATCAAAGACATAATTATGCAACCAAGCTGAGTCTGATGACAAAAATTGCCTACCAATGCAGGAGTCTCACTTTTCATCATTTTTTTGAAGTCAAGCAAGTTTTCTTTGTCAAACCTTTTATTCTGATTTTTAAAATTGTACTTGATTATTTGTAAGAATTTCAGGTGATTTGGGTTTTGCAATTTCACAAGGAACCATAGAGATTATAATTCTCCTGCTGGATTAAAATCAGTTTTGTTTTGGAGCTACAATGATTGATCATTATAAACTTTGTCCGTAAGCTTTGAGTTTCACTCCTATATCAACACTTCTATCAAGCATTGATCTCAAAGAAGACACTGGAACAGAAAAGTGAAGTCATGCCAGCTGTGCATATTGTAATAGTTGGGACCTTGCTGTCTTGTGGGGTCCATCCCAGTAGGTAACATAGGCTGGCTACCTGGAACTCCTCCAAGGCCCTGAGAGAGAACAACATCCACAAATCAGTCACATCATCAGAAATGCACCAGAGACTTCTTGTTTCAATCATCCAGTGGCTTGCAAAAGTGTCAAGATCCCCACTTTTTTTATTCTTTACCCTGAAAAGTGAGTCATGCATATTTATACAGCCCGATACCTCTAAATAAAATCCAGTTCAGAAGTCGTATTAGTTAATAGTAACAAATTAATCTGCATGTAAATTAATCTCAGTTTAATGTAACTGTTCTGTGAATGTCTCAAAGTTCATTAATGTTCTCTAACTTTAGTGACAAAACATAATTACTGGCAGCTAATATCTTAATATCTGGCAGCAGAGATGGTTTTCCATAGTTACATGTCCTGGATGACACCACCATTTGTTGGCAACCACTGCTAATCCACCCAAATTGCTTTTTCTGCTCCTCTTTAAATCGCTGATAGAAAGCATCGCCAGAAAGCCGGATCGTAGAGACGTTGAATTTGGGGATCTAACCTTTACCCATTATCACAACTGGATGTAGTTGTTTGAACTTCCTCTTTCTCTCTCTGCTCTTTGGTCCCACTGTGGCCTGGTCAAAATCTAGACCCAAACCCACAGAGAATCTGTACACAGCCTTAAGAAGTGACACTTTCCATTCATCCTAGCATAGTTTGAGATGTCTTGTGAAGAAAAATATCAGTTCTAGATGCAACAAGCTGATGGAGACGTACCAAAAAAGACTTACAGGTGAAATTAACCGAAAAATTTAAATATTTATTTCCTTCACTTTTTTCCCCACTACTCTGTGTTGGTCTATCTTGCGATGTGTCAAAATGTGAAAAAGTTGAATAGGTATGAAAAACTTTTGCTATGGGCCTGGAACTGCAAGTGTCAGAGCAGCCCTCACCTGATTGGGTAGCCTGAGGGGTGGCCTGGGTCCTCCAGGGTATCGAGGTGACATGAAGGGCTAAAAAACAGGAGGCATATGTCAGATTTTCAACAAAACAACCATCAGGATAACCTAAAACCTAAAACAAACAGCTTGAGCTATCAAGCAATAGCAGTGTTGTATAATAACGAAGTAAAAATACTTCACTACTTTACTTTAGTATATTTTGGAGTACTTCATACTTTCCTCGAGTAAGAAAATTTTTGATAACTTTCACTTTTACTTCACTACATTTCCGAACTGAATTGCATACTTTTACTCCGATACATTTTTTATGTGTGGTTTAGTTACTCGTTACTGTGACGGAGGAGCGTCACGAAGTTACGACTCTAATTAAAGAGCTGCGTTAACACAAACACACGCAAACACACTAACATACACAATCGCTAATTTACGCTTTTGTTGCAGTTTAAACTGGCGCGGTTCATCGTGGGTCACACGCGGTGTTCCCGCTTCAGTTCACATTAATCCTTATCTGTCATTTTCAAACATTTTCCCGGCTTTATTTTCAATTAGCTTTATTGTTTCCGGATCGTGACGCACCGAGAGAGAGTTGCGCTATGTGGTGACGTCATCAGAACGTACTGAGTGTTGGCTGTTTCATGGATTATTGTATTTTTTGGATTACAAGTTTATTTATTTTTTTCTCTTATTAATTACTTAAACCTTGTGGTTTAGGTAAAGCTCCTAATTTTCTTAACTAAATGATGCCTGCAGGTTTATCTATTAGCAGGTTTAATTTTGCCTGCACTTGGTTGTGTACATTATTTTAAGTGGATTTTACAAGTTTACCAAAATATAAAAAATGTCATTCAAACTGCGTTTGCCTTGTTTTACTTTTTACTTGTACTTTTCATTACATTACTTGAGTACATTCATTTTTACAGTACTTTCCATACTTAAGTACAAGACGTTTCAGATACTTTAATACTTTAACTCAAGTAACATTTCAGTCAGTGACTTTTACTTTTACCAAAGTCATATTTTGGAGCGATACCGATACTTTTACTTGACTCCGAGATTTCAGTACTTTATACAACACTGAGCAATAGGATGATTTTACTAAAAGGAATTAATACAGATAGAAGACAGTATAGATAATACATACAGACCAACTCAGTGAGTTATTTTTGGCCACTTTCTTATGGAAAAAATGGGAAGCCAACAAATTTATTGGAATAAATTTGCCCAAAAAGTCCTCAGCAACAAAGTCTGATGATTTTTGACAATAATGTTCATGCATTTATTAACTGTTAGGTTTTGGCAGTTTTTGCCGGCGCCTTCTCATTTTGCAGCTTAGAGTGGGTTTTCACTGAAGTTACACAGACAGCAGCAATGCTGTTGCTGTCAAGTTAACTTCAGTGGGGTCAAAAAGGCCCTCCTGCAGTGTGGGGGGAAGCACTGCTGCAATGTTCCACTAGAGGGCAGTAGTCCTCTTTCTTTGATCAGGATGAATCATTGAAAGTGAGAGTAGATCAAATCTGAAATATGTTTGATAATAGTGTACATTGAAGTACGGTATAGATATGATAGCCTTTTTAAAACTAATAAATCTTAAGAAATCCTTTCCTACAATACACAACTCTTCTTCTGTCCAGACTCATGTTTGATTTTTTAAATGCAGGAGTGGAAAATATCTTGCAAAGGCTATTGATCTGGATGTCTGAAGCTGTCATCTGATTTGACTGATAATGACAGATAATCAATCGGGGAGCGTAGAGTCATCCAGAGCTGACATGAAGCACTGCTGCAAGTACTTATTACCGCGACTTTATTTCCACTTTCAGACCATGTTTCTTTTCATCATGTGGGTTAGCTTACACATACAGAAACTGAGACTATAAAAGCCCTTTGTGTTTAGTGCCGCGAAAGATTAAGAAAACTACAAATCCCACAAACTGCACCATTGGGAGATGTTTTCTTTCACAGCAGTTGTTCTGCACTTTCTGAAATGCCTTGTTTGCTGTTGAGGTATTTCCTCCTTTGCGAGTATCATGCTGAAAAAAATGTACTTAATGCATGTATGCTCTGAAACAAATGACGAGTTGTTGCCTTGTCACTCTACAGGATCAGTGGCGAGTTCTGACATTGGGAACAGCCCAGGGCGGCATCCTGTGGGGGCCAGCATGAGCAAAGGACTGCCAAAAAATACGTAAAAATTATAATTCTTATGTTTTGCTTGAAGTAATTTTGGAAGACAGACAAAAATAATAAAAGAAAATTGGCTGACAATTTATTTTAAAGACCTAGGAATCCCAAATGCCATGTTTACTGAAAAGTAAAACAAAACAGGACTGTGTGTGTAAATGTGTACGTTGCACACCTGAAAAAATCCTGGAGGAACCGGCCCCACTGGCATGCTCTCTCCTGGGGGAAGGTTCCCTAGGACAGGGCTGGGAGCTGCAGCAGCGCTCTAAACGGGTCAAAGACACAAAAACTGAGTCTTAAGGCACCTTTCTGGCCACATACCGATTAAAAACTACAGTACATTGCAAAAGTATGTATGTACACCTGGATTGGGGTGAAAGGTAATCTTTCAGCAGTGCCATATAGACATAAACATATAAACCCCAACCCTACAGTGGAATGGTTTATATTAAATAATATTCAAGTCATAGAATGATCTAGTCAAAGTTCAGCCCCAACTCCAACAGAAAATCTGTGCCAAGTCTTTAACATGATGTTCAAGGCTCTTCTCTCAAAAGACTCGTAAGCCTAATAATATTTATTCATCTCAAGAGCAAAGATTTTCTCAGTTAATTATTTGGATATCCCAGCTCTGATCTTTTACAAGTATTTCGAAATGAAAGGCACCAAATATCAAATGAAATTTGCAAAATGGGTGTCTTCTGTAGCTTTCCTGCTGTCTCTCCCTTAATGGGGTGTTTCCTGTTTCTACCGGTGCCCAGCAATGGAGGCCCAGGTTTATTTTTGTACATTGTAATTTTTTTTTGTGTTGTTGTGCTTGTCCCAGACGGGTGGCGCTGGATCATTTCAGCAGAGCCTCCCGACTGCTTCCTGTGGTATTGTGCTACTAACCCCGTCCTACCACCAAGTCCTGGCCTCTCGCCCGTCCTATTCAGGAGTTCAGGACAGGAAACATCCAGACGTCTAGGCAGAGTCGCAGGCAAAATTCACAACTGCCTAGATGACAACGTATGGCGTCTGTGTACACGTCCTTTGTATCTGCTCTGAGTTCTGCGTTTCTGATCTTCTGTCTCGCTGTGATGGATGGATAAAAAGAACTCTGGTGAAATTCAGCCACAGTCTCTGAAGTTTCCGCCAGCTGACTTTTTAGGTCAGACAGGAACAAGGTTTAATCAGAGCCGAGATAAAAGCAGACTGACGACACTCCTGTATCCTGCGCTGCTCCACCCCGCCACCCTCGCTGCTCCCTCTGCCTCCTTCACATCTCTCTGTCATTAATGTCGGGCAGCAGGGAGCGGGATCCACAGCAGCTTTTGGATTTCATGTTCTGCTGCAAACACAGCCCGGGTTTGTCCCAGCGGACGAGTGTGCAGATGGACACAGATGGCTACTGTGTGCCTCCATTGGTTCAACGATGACTGGCTGGTTTTGGTTTGTTTTGGAGCTTGTGTGTGTCTGTGTTTGGGTCTAGTGTTTAACATCATGCACATCATGCTTTTTGTAAGTCACCCTCTTCTTGTTCTCAGACTCTATTCCCATGCACTGTGGATTACCCAGCATGCCTCGGCTCCCCAGCAGCCTGGAGGTCTGCTGAGTTTGCCTTCACGCTCAGAGGAAGAGGCAGGGAAAGGAGGACAAAAGAGAGATTACGAGTGTATGTGTGCGTGTGGAAGAAACTGTGTGCAGGACCAGAAAAACTGAAGGAGAAGAGAAAAAAAACAAAAAAACAACCTCTACCTGTACTGCTGACAAAGCAGCATTTTCTGAATACAGCAACAGCAAAATTTAAATAGCTGCAACAACGAGAGGACAGGGCATGTTGGCTCACCCAGACCATAAATTCAAGCAGGAATAAATTAAAGATTTGGTCTGATGGCACGGACAAATTGTGGGAGTCCACTGGTTTCCATGGAAACGAAAATGTACAACTCGTATGATGGAACTTTGAGATCCCATTGGTAAAATCATTGCCTGTCACATAAATTGGAAACTGATTGTGAAGATGTGTGAGAAGGTAAAAATGATCTTGCATTGAAGATAATCAGTAATTTTGTGTAGTGAGTCAAAGACATAAGACTCTGGATGAACTAAGTGTTGTTAAAAGAGGAAGATCCCTTTCTCTGTATACTAAAAACTTGCAAAAAGAATGTGAAAGGAGGGGCTAATTGGTGTCCGATTGTTGGAAGTATTAATAGTTTAGATAGCAGTAGCAGTGACACAAGTGATTTTATTCAAAATAAACGAGACGTTCTTCCCACTTACTAAACGCGCTGAAATTAAAAGTTTATTAAAATGTATAAATTATAACTGCAAGATTCTCCAACAGCAACAGAATATAAATTTGTTTTATGGTCATTGTGTTTCTCTAGCAGGTGTGCCAATAAATGTTCGAGCACTGCAGGCTAATTTGCATAATGGATAATATTAGTAACATACTTATTCTCTTAGAGCAATATAAAAGAAATATGGCCTAGTATTGACCTACTAAGGCTTCTAAAGCCCACTCATTTGTTCATATAATGTCAAAATAACTAAAAATAAAACTAAATAAAAATGACTTCAAACCTCAGATGTGCTAAATGTTAAATGATCACAGCATAAAACCATATTGTAAGTAATTCTGAAAAGCTCTTGCAGTGCGCAAACTTGTACTGATATGTAAATTCTCCTTACTGTCACATAATCACATAAAGGCAATTCACACGTTTTTGATAACAATTTAGTAATAGAAAAAACAATTAACCTGGTAGAAGTCAGTTCACTGAGTGAAACTTATAGATTGATTACATGAAGTGTGATGTTTTGATGTCTTTATTGCTGTTAATTATGATGATCTTCCACGTTCAGTGACTGTAAACACAGCATTTAAGATTAAAAAATTCCATCAGACCAATAAAAACACTTATTTAATCCAGAAATGTGTTAATAAAAATACATTTTAACACCTGCTTAAGTAATGCCAATTTCAAAAGGTGTTTTAAATCTTACAAACAAGTCTCATCAGAACATATATTCTAAATTTATTGAATACATCTGTATCTACATCTCCCAAAGGCTGAATGCTGCAGAGACTGATCTATGCTCACATTGAAAACCATGCAGATGTAACATTTGCAAACAAGTCACACAATATTTTTTAAACATTAGTTTTGTGTTTTGCTAATTATCTTTGCACACCTTGCAGTTTTTTTTCCCCACTGTAGAAAGAAAGTGTTGAGTGTGACCTGGCTGTGATTGCTGCTGTGTAAACAAGGTGCAGACATCATTCAGCACCAGGAGGAGGAGAAAGGAAGACATTCACTGCTTCAGATGCAACAGAAAAAAAAATTTTTTCTCTCCCTTAGCAGTGCAATATATATATATGAGAAGGTAAAACATAACAAGAACATACAGAAAATCATAAGAACAATTTAATCTAGAACTGTGGCTAAAAATAAAACTCAGTACAGACGGATTTCCTTTTTGAATGTCCGTCATGATCCTAACAGGACTCAGAGATTGATGATTTATTTTAAACTAACCACAGTAAATAGCAACTCCAGCTCTGAAGCACTCGGAGTTTTATGCAGCTGGGATGGCAGTGTGGACACTTTCACCCATAAAACTCAGAGGTTACATTTTAAATACCTTGAGTTTCTGGCATGATGGCTGTTTTAAGGATTTTCCTGAAAAGCAGGCTGCAATAATAGGCAACTGTTAGAAAAGTCATAAAAGTTTTTACTATCGTTTTTTTGTGTATTTTAAGGTTTTGTGCCTTTGAAATATGTAGCAAATTGTTTTGCATTCGGTTAAAATAAGAGAAGGTAATAAATGATTCCTTGACTACTGTAAAGTAGAAGTATTTTTTTAATTATCGGGGTGGAAATCTGAGAAAAGAAAATGTAGAATGTTCTCTCCCAATAACGCAGCTCTACTCAGAACACAGGAATTTAATTAAACGTAGCAGCATTTGCACATATCTAGTTTTTAATTTTAAAACAATGTCAGGATTTGATTTGTTAAGCTCTTGTTTGCCAGCTCTGTGTAAATACCAATTCCCAGCCAAGCTCAGCTTATTATAGCACTTAACCTCCGTCAACACAAATGGCCCACAGATTGTTAAACACTGTTAATGAGTCCATCATTGCACCTCTCTTGCATGAAAGTTTGCCATGTGTGGAAAAAGTGCAAAGTGAGGAGAAGAACAGCAGCAGAAAAAAAAATGTGTGGCAGCTGAACAGATCGTCACCATATGACAGTGGAACTGGGTAAAGAGTCTTTAGGTAAATCTCTGGGTGAATGTAAACTGCAGATTTTTTTTTATCACTCTTGAGCTGATCAAGTTCACTGCACTTTCAATTTGTGCACACATTATAACAGCCATTACCAACCCTGATTGTTCACAAATTAAATTCTAAGCTGTTAAATGAAAACTAACTTATATTTGTTTTTTACACTTCATTAGATTTAATGAAGCAAGTTGTTTCAACCCTCCTCCAAGTTATCTGACCAAATATGTCCCTTCTTTTTTTTTTTTGTTTTCCACAGTTTTAACGCTCTACTCTTTGTGCATTTGAAGCTTCACTCACTCCTTGCAGATTTTCTCTCTCTAAGCCATCATCCCCCAGAGAGAACCACAACGACTTGACTGAAGTGCAACACTTCTGACAACGAGCTGATCTGCAATTTTGTGCAACGCTGTACACAATAATCCATGCAATCAGTTTTCCTCATCAAAAGCTGTTTGCAATAGAATCTGAAGCATTGCAGAGGCACCAGTCTGTTCTCAGATAAACACCTGCATCTTCTGGTAAAAAAAAATGTTTGTTTCATAAATTATTCAAAATACCATCCCCGAGACAAGTATCACAGATACGCAACAAGACAGATCCTAGTGAATACAACAGCCACACGAAGGGATCTGCAGTGATAGTTCAGAAAACAGTCAAATGAGATTAGTGTAATAACGACGTAGAAATCAGGTGATCAAGGATTTTTAAACCAGGGAAGACAGTATTCTATTTTCCCAGACAGATAACTTAAGACTCAATTAAATATTTTTGGTAAATACGGTCTTTGTAAAAAAAAAGTCTAGGAATGTTTGAACACTGTGCTGTTATTTGTCTTACAAAAGAATGCAAAACCTTCGTGGTATTTTTTTCATTTAGTAACATTGCTATCTCAATCTTTTTTTAAGGTTTGTAACACTAGTGGTATTTATTGCTTAGGAATGGGGCAGAGAGAGAAGAAGAAGAAGACATTCAGTAAATGGCACGAGGTTGGGATTCCAACCAGAAACAGCTGCGTGGAGGACTTTAGCCGCAGCACATGGTGAGTCTGCTACACTATGGAGCCACGAGTGGCAACCCTAAAACCGCGGCCTCCACTTTGCATCCTACTGGGATGTGATGTGACAGACACAAAGTAGGATGCATTTATGAAGAGGAAGGACAACTTGTAATGAAAATGCAAGCACAACTTTGAAAAGTGTGTGAATGCGTTTGTTTTTAGGCCTTGTCATTTCAATACTGAAGAACAGTACTGCAATTACAGCTGCAGATGTTTTGGGGTATATCTCCACCAGCTTTGCGCATCAAGTAGTTTTTATTTATGAAACACCTCAAGCTTATGAAGAGTTTATACATTTGTAATAAATCCTTGTCATTCAACTTTGCTTAACTTATTGAATTTTTTGGTTGTATTGTGAAAGAATGCGAAAAAGCTCAGGGGTTATGAGTAGTTTCTCAAAAAACAATGAATCATGTGATAAAATCCAAATAAATCACTTACAGAATAAGATTCTGCTGAAGACATAAAACATAAATGATCCAATGCTGTAATTACAAATAATTTTAATGCAATACAAGCTCATTAGCTTCTTTGATGGAGCATTTATGACATTATGGAAGGAACATGTTCAAACATCCACTTTCAATTCTGAAACAAAACTACATTTGAACTCTATTCATTGAACGTTACTCTACTTCAGCTCGTCACTTTACGACTTCATTAGGCTTTCTTTATTCTGCACTCATGGTACACTAACCCCGTTACGTCACAGGCACAGTAATACCGAATGAGATAACTTACAAATTCTTCCATCCGTATACATGACCAGATACTGTCCTCTTTAATGTGTATGCTTAATGCATCTGTATATATATGTGTGTGTGATGGTGGGGAGTCATTTTCATTCAATACTGCAGAGACTGAGAGCGAAGCGTGGGCGGAATCTCAAAAGACTGTCTGTGTCTATCTTCCCTCACCGTCTCAACCTGCATCGGTCGCTGTCTGCTTTCTCCGCTCCGTCGTCTCTCACGAGAACACAAACCAGGCCGATCTCACTTTTGTGCTCATATATTGGCCCCTTACTGTACCAATGACTTCACATTATGAGCACGTAAATAGAAACATGCGAGGTCATGCAGTATTACGAGCTTTTGTCTGGCCGGAGTCTGTCTATTTGATTTTTGTTCTGTAAATAAGAAGTCAACAACGTTACACCTGCTCTGGCCTTCGTCGTGTGCAGTGTATCTTTTTTATATCTATCCCCCACATGTTGTTCAGCTTCAGAAATTAATAGTAGAAAAGACAAAAAAATTTTAAATTGACAAATCAACATTAACAATACAGTTGATTGTGAAACCTATACATATAAATCCTAGGAAGTAAAAGTGAGCCAACAGCCTTCCAGTTAAATTGGCTTGATGGAAGTAAAGGTTTGCTGCAGGGCCCATCAACAAAATTTGTGCAAAGCCCTGAGACAGCGTGAGGGCCAGGATGGGATTAGTCATATTTCTGCTGATGATGCCTGAAACAAGCTGCCTTTAATAAATGGCAGCTGCCATGCTGTTTTACTAGTTTTTACTTTTCCCTTTTGACTGAGACGCTTTGTGATTTTATTTCGTAATAATTGCACGCAAGAAATAATAATTCATCAGGAGACATCCTAAATGAAAAAAAATATGCAAGCTTCATAGGTTTCAGCTTGGCAGAAATAAAAAGCAGACTTTGGTTAAATTACAGGGTAGAACATACTGGGTGTGCAAAGGAAGTTATTAGACAACTGGGATTTTAGCAGTGGCTAATCACACCTCTCGAATGATTGATGCAAGTATCAGGCTTATTATACAAGCTTAACATGTAGTGACAAAGTATTTTAGGTTTTCCCCAGAATAACTCAGAAATCTAAAACTCCTTAACTAAGCAAAGACTGGGAGGCATTTTTGAGCTCAAGCAACATCTATTTTTATTTTTCTAGTTTACTTAAAATCAGTCTAAATTTGAACTTGAAAAGACAAGAGGGAACTCTAAACGCAATAGTGAAAAGATGGTTTCATCTGATTAGGGCAGAAACAAGGTTTAATCAGAGCCTAACTTAACCAGTCCTATTGATTTCCTGAAATCAACTGAATTGTGGATTTAGTGTTTGAGATGGAAAAGCCACTGCTGTCAAGCTCTGAGTGGAGATAAACATTATTCCTAAAATTAGACGGTGTGTAAATGAAGTATTTATACTTTGCAGGGCAATAAGAATGCGTTGATGGTCACGCTCCCTTTTGTGAAAGCAGAGCTTTTCATGTGAAACTGCAAAAAAGGAGATTTGCTAAGATTGCATTTCAGCTATTTAAAAGAAAATCAAGGGTTATACAATTTTGCCACCACAAATGTCTTGACTGAATATCAGAAATATACATTGAAATTTATTTCAGGAAAACTTGTAAGATGGATGCACACTTTCTATTACTGTTCAGTGTCATTCATAAAGCTTCCTCTTTTAGCTAAAGCAGGTTTTATGTTGTTTTAGACTGCTTCCATAGATATTTGTTTTTTTTAAAGGCAAAATTAATGTTTATCTTAAACTTACACAAACTTTGGTGGGTTCTTTAAATGTTTAATGGACTTTGTTTAAGAAGAAGAATGAAGAATTCATCCTTCAGACACATTTTAAAAACATATTATGACACTACGTTATTCATGTTCTATCGACTACAACTCTATGAATAATCCCAGTTCACACACATTTCACTCCTCTGACCTAAGCCTCAGCAGACAACCTTTACTATCCTAAAGAAAGCTTGATCCTGCACACTTCAACTCTAGAAATTCAAGTTTTATGATTTCGATGATGACAAGTTAATGACTTGTCATAATGCCATTTAACGTGAGCGTGCTCATTCTGCAGACAAAAAACCTCGTTAGCTTTTCTAATGAGTCGTAATTAATTTCTGGTCCTTTGTAACTTAAAATAATGATTTAATTCAGATCTATTTAGTTTATTTACAAAGCACTACATAAACACACTTTAAAAGAAACCTTGAGGCAGACACGTGTCTGTTTATTCTTAATGTTAAAGTTTTCTGAAGACATGCTGATCAAATAATAATAAAAAAGTATTTCTCCAATCTGTTTCCAATTTTACCTTTTCAATAAGGTCATGATGTTATCACAGTCAGAGCTGTGCATGGTGACAAAGAAAATGGTCGCACGCTGAGACGGACAACAGGGCCACAGCACCAAAAAATAAATACATAAAAAATGAAAAACAATCCAAATTAAATTATGCTTTATTACTTTTATGGATCGACTTGCAACAAATAACTTTTTTTTCGTCATTGTAGTTTTTATTGCTGTATTTTCGGGACTAAACTTTTTTTCATAATTTGACTGAGCTACTATATTATTTCCTCTTCTTTTCGACTGATTCGGATAATATTCTTCAGAGTTTTGTCTTGTCTCCGTGCCTCAGCGTTCTGATCATGACTCTGTGGCTTTTTTAAGAAGACTTCTCAATTGCAACTGAATCCAGACTGAAGAACCACCAAGACACCCAGAGACTAAACCAAAATAGAAACCCACTTTAATTTAGATGTTTTTATCGCACTTCTAGAGCGACAAAACTGCTAACAGACGTGAAGGTGGTTTACAGCACATGAACAAATACTTCTGATCCAGTAAAGAACCACTAATATAAGTTGTACGTCTGGTGATTCTAATTCTGAAAACTGACAAACGCAATTTTATCAAAATTTAGTTTTTACCTATTTGTTAAAACTATCACAATGTCCTCATAGTCAAATATGAAATAGATAATCTATGAAAAAACAATCAAGCTCAAGCCCCCAGTGATCCTACTGCTATTTGTAGAAATGCACCGCTGTCATAGAAAACATTGTAGCTGCAACCATCAGATTATTTGAGCTGAAGCATCGTAACATTTCTTCTACACACCCTGTCTCGGCTGAGAAACATTTTATGCCTCAGCCCAAAATCATTCATACCCCTGATAGGTTTATTTTGACAGGATGAAATATGAATACTTTGCAGTGGCTCAGCCAGAGTGTCAATGGAAGGAGCTGTAAAAGATTTTTCTAATGATTTATGAAAACGGTCAAAATAATTTGACATCCAGTATTTTTAGTTAGCATGTAATAATTTTTAGCTTAAATCTAAGATAAGCTAGACAAACCTTGATACATTATTATAGTTCACCCTTTGTTACAATGTTCATTCATATAAGTTTGACATAAGTTATCAATGCTACACACTACAACTAGTACATGTGCCTTTAGAGCCTATTTTGCACTCCCAGTGGATCGGTGTGGTTCCTCCAGGGTGTTGAGTTTCCACAGCTCCAATCAGAACTAGAGTCGGTAAACACCCATGAGAGCAAAGTCATTTAAAGTGGGACTGGATGCTGATGAAAGCCAATTCCAAATAAACAAAAATCAAATTCTGGCCTGCGTCTGAGTTTGTTGCGTTGTGTGAATGAAGTTGTTTAAGATCGCTTAAAATGGTGTAGAGTGGTTAGTGTTAAGTCTGTGGGCCACATGGAGTACATCAGGATGTATAAATGACAAACCATGCAGGAAGGAACTCCATCTCTCCTCTCATGCTTTTTCCCTCTCCCTCCATCCTCTCAAATGCCATTAGTCCACTTCCTGAATGAGGGAGGTAGGAATGGAAAGGGGAGTTGCTGTTATTCTGCACAATATACAGTCTCGCTCACGTGAGCACATATGTGGTATCAGGACTAGCGCTAATTTAAATGTGCATCTCAAAAGAAAACAAGACTTAAAAACAATGTTTTGCGAAACATTTGATCAAGAATTACCCCCTTCAACCAGCCAAAAATGCTCCACTGAGTGCTAACAAATATTCTTCCAGGTAGGAAGTCCTGGCCAAGGACTTGTACTACACCAAACATTGACACACATCCAGAATCAATGATTACCAAAACTAAAGGCTCAAATTTAAAAGCAAACACAGGGCTCTCTGATATTCACTGCTCCCTTTCTTAACCAACGCATGCCATATGGTACACCAGAAACAAAAAAGTGGGATTTATATATAATTATGCCATGACTTGTTCTGTACAAAAGCAGCTAAATTACACAACAAAACACTAAAATCTGTTGAATCACTCTGTCACATCTCAAATTGTTTTGTCTTGATTCAAGAGACATCATGACAAAACAGGGTTATGATCATGATGTAAATAAAAAAAAAAATGAAACTAATAAAAACTACTTATCTAAAATTATACCACATTCATATTTAGAAACTAACAAACAAAAACTATCATCTATCAGCACCAAACAAAACAACAAAGTTCACAAGGTATGCAACAAAGTAGACTGGTTTCCCGAGAATTAGCATTCAATTTAGTTATTAATTTGCTGCAAACTTTAGGATAATGTAAAAAAAAAAAAGAGACATTTAAATACATTCAAGGTACAACTGACTGCCTTCACCAGCATGCAACCACAGTCTTCCATGTAAATGCTTCTTTTGATTATCAACTCTTAATCACATTTTTAATGACAGAGACTCCTGTAACTTTTGTAAAACAATCTATCAGAGTAAAAAAGAGGAAGAGAATGTTATGTGAAACCTCAGTGATAAAGAGTTTTCCTTTTTTCCTTGCACATAAAAATAGCCAAAACGAAAATGGAGGAATTTTTGTAATTTTCCAGCTGCTTTCTGCTGCCTTTGCTGAATTAAGAAGTCCTCCATGTGCTTGCTGAGATTTATCAAAAAAGGAAAAAATAAAACATTTAACAAAGCTTCAACAGTATCAAAATGTACATGACTCAATCCTACAAGCTCCAAATATGTTTGAGAAAAAAAAATCCTGAGTAAGACATTTACATGAAATTATCCCTCTACATCACCATAATAGAAATACATATAGCAATGTATTAAACTAGATTCTGCTTCACTTCTACTAATAATGAATGAAAACGTCTTTTTAAGACTTCAAAGGAGGGCGGAAACTTAAAAATGTCAGACTTTTGTAAAGATTAAAGATACTTACTTAGCTACCACGGCTTATTGGTTAACGTGATGTGAACTCGAGGTTTCTATGTTCGCAAGTTTTATATCATATTTTTATTTCTATAACAAAATACAGTCTGGCCTTATAATATATAGATCACTGTAATTCGTTCTAAAATATTACATTAATGTTAAATGACATACATAAAATAGGACTGAACTATCTAAATAATTACTTTCTTACAGCTGACAAAAGGCAAATAAAACACACATGCAAGAAAACATTCCTAAACATTCAACTGCTGGTTTTTATATCCTTATATCTACATAATACTGCATAATTAGGAGGTAGGAAAACTAAGTTTGTGTGTAGAGTTGGAAAAAAAATAAATAATCCAGCCTTCCCTTTTATGCATTTCAAAATTAATCTTTATCCAATCAAATCCTTGCCGTCCTCATCACCGCTGGCAAACATTACCCTGTTCAACAGCATTCCCTGCCACATTTGACACTCTCCTGTGTAACATTACAGCTGATTACCTGGTAAAATGGAAGCAGAACGCTAATCTACTTGGTCTCAATGGGTGACTGCAGGTACGGCGATATGAGCTACACAGTGGGATGGCAAGGAAAGAGGGGGACCATTGGCTGTGTTTCCCTCATTACTATCATCATTATCGACCCAGGTAAACATTCCTGAGGCTGCGAGGAGCAGCATGAGGGGAGCCACAGGTTGATGCACTGTCAGATACTCATACAAAGCTGAAAATGATAGTCACTTTGTGTCTGGGAAGTCACTGCTCCTGCTACTATCTCACGTAGTTCGACAACAACCGAAGAGATAAGCGAGACGGAGCGAACACAGAGGAAATACAACACAAGCAGATTTAAATGTCACAGCTGGAGATGAACAAGAGGACCATCAAGGTCTTTCCTATCTAGCGGATCATCGCAAAGGCAGAAGACTGAAGCGGAAATCTACAGATGGTGTCTGGTTTAGCACCATTATTTAATTTATTTTAAAACACCAAGCTGCTAATGCTGAAAGTGCAAAGTTCATGATGCTGCTAGAGGGACGCACTAAGTGAAAAAATAACAACAAAAACATAAAACTGCCATGTTTTAAGGTTTCTCTAGTGCTGGAAGGCCAGGCACAGGAGAAAACACTAGATAAGAATATGGATGTCGACAACAGTGAAAAACCCACAGAGGTTAGTTGGGGTCAAAGAGATAACGTGCCAGACTGATGGAGTCAGCATTCTCCTTTTTACTCTTCTGCTTTCCTGGTACCGTTCAGCCACAATTTCAACAGCTCAAAGTCATGATTATTCACCCGGCTTGCGAGTAGAAACAACCTCTGAAGGTGCTTCAGACCTTTCACACATTTAATTGCGTCTTTAGACAGGCCAGACGTGATTCTAGAGAAAACAGAGCGGAAAATTACTGAACTATTTGGTTTAAAAAAAGACAACAATATCCACACCTGTGCAACATGTAGCATATTTTTTGCCACAAAATCTAATTTTAACACCAGAGTCTGAGGTCTTCCTGACAAACAATGAAACAAGGAAGTGTGTTATAGAAGCAGTAATTCAGAGTATCACAGGGAGCTTCGACAAGCCTTGATGATGAACATACTATTAATACCATTGTTGGGACACAACAGGTGTGGCTATATGTTTATGACGCACAAATATGAGCCAAGTAGCTCACATGGACCACTGTAGGGACATTAAACTGTGTGCCATTTGTTGTGATTTTACCGACTTATTGTGAGATAGCACAACAATTTATTAGAAAGATTTTAACTTCTGAAATGCTTATTGCAATAAATACTCCATGACAAAGGCAGACTATTGAACTTGTGCTATTGGGGAGAGCCTGCATGGCAAATCACTGAACATGATGCAATGGGCATAGAGCTGGACACTGGTCTTGCAAAATAATGGCAGGATATATATCTTTTTGTCTCTTTAATTGATATTAGAATAAACTTACAATCGTGTTCAGAACATTACACTGAGCAGTCACATAGCTTCACATAGAAGAAGCAGTGGAAAAGGATGCTAGCCGGACATGTTAGCACAGATTGCAAGGTCTTTTTCTGAAACAGTGATGAAGTCGCCTCCTTAACCATTTATCACAATTAGTCAGTCTTCAGTTCCATTTTATAACATTAACCATAAACAGCCACTAGTGATGACTTGAAACACTTTCTGTGGTGCTGTTGGAGTCTTTGTCTGAAATGTGAAATCTCATAATTAGCTTATTCTTCAAACAAGTAGTGGGCGATACTGTGTGGCGCCTCTCCAGTGAAAGAGAAAGAGAGTGTCTGCATGTGATAAATTTAGTGACCATTTACAATCTTCTGGTGACTTTTGGGATAACCAGCACATAATCTCCTCACTGTTGGAAACACCGTCAAACTTTGACCTAGCTGTCACCTCGATTTCCATACATGGCAGGAATTACTATTTTTGAGATCCAAACATGGTTTAATCAAGCTGTAGTATGATTATTAGTTCAAATGAAAAGCTTCTAATTGCTCCTGCTCTTAATTTTGGAAACAATCAGTATTGCTGCAGACACACCAACATTAACTGCTCCGTCCTAAAAGCTCTGTCTTCAGCTTACTCTCACACCTTCCTTTCTTTCCTGTCCTTATTTAACCTCTCCACTCTGCAGCATGGGTTCATCTTTGCCCCAGCCCACTGCAGAGCAGCAAAGTGTGCACAGATCAGCATCACACAAACACTCCATCTTGGCATGTTTAAACACGCATTTGACATGACTCAGCGTAATCCACCAGTGGAAAACACACTCCTCTGAGACTGGAGGGTTGCGTGCGACAGGCTAGCAAGAAAAAAAAAAGAAGAAAAAAAAAGAAAAGAAAGAGAGCACAGCAACAGACATTCAGGCAAATGTGGAGCAGAGGGCAGAGGGAGTAAAGGGTGCAAAAAAAACAAAAAAAAAAACAACAAAAAACGATGTAAAAGAGAGAGAATGGAGCAGAGCAAAGAGGGACGGAAACAGAGCAAGTGATTATAATGATTTTTTATTTTATTGTAAAGAGACACTAGAGTGGATTCAGATCTAAAATATAATGATTTTGTAAGAAATATGACCTGAACATCATGATGACCCTTTCTATCTTGGTAAACTTGTGGAAATACCCAATCTTTTTTTGCTCCCCTGTCTCCCATCGCACTTGGCTCCCTCTTCATTGCCATGGCAATGATGTTACAGTGAGTCACCTCCACATCTCCCTCCTCCTCCTCCTCCACCTCCTCTTCCACCTCCTCCTCCACACAGCCAAGGAGGAACATGGGAGCGAGATAGGGAGACAGACAGAGAGATGTGGACAGAGAAGACGAGAGAGAGATAAAGACAAACGGAGAGAGAGAGAGAGAGAGAGCTGGGGGTGCAGTTTCCGTGGAAACAAGAGCGTGGGGGTCTCTCCCCAAACCCCATTGGTTCCCTGCTAGTTGGAATCAGCTTGCTTCCCACAACATATGCAGCCAACAGAGTTACTGTTTCTGGGTCTCTGTCCACTCTCCTTGTTTCTGCAAATGTTTGCAGATAGAAAAAAGAAATGGTCAAAATGTTGTTTTCTCTTTCGTTCTGCAAATTTCTAGTGTTGGTTTTATTCAGTTCCCCCCTGAACAAATAACACCGTTCCCAAAAAGAAATTTCTTGAGGATAATGCTGCTTTCCAGATCAAGATGTGCAACTCTTTAAGCATTGTTTAATGATGCATTACAACCAAAAAAAAAAAAAAAAAAAAGCAAAATCCCACAGTTTTTTATTTTGGAAATTCAGAGAGACTATACCGCAATTTGCTCCTCTAGCCTCCCAATAGCAATGTGAACTGATCCTGCAGGGGTTGGAGCATATTCCATCCTTTTACCTCTTGGTTGTTATGTAAATATGAAAAACAATTTCCATGTGTGAGAAGAAGATTATGAATTTAGGATGTATGAGCATGAAAAACATCATTTTCATCAAAGCCTGATGCTCTCGGCAATCGCTCTTGATCTCCTCTTCTCCTCCGACTGTGATGCGTCTGCCGTCTCCCATAGTGATGCCACACAATGACACCAGGTCCCTCCACCCCTGGTATAATACACCTCCTTATAACTCTGCTGTCAGTCTGCAGCATGCTTCATGTCTGCTTCTTCTCAGCTTCATCCACCTCTTTCTTTGTTCGGCTTCTTTTTCCAGGACGCCAAAGTCGGACTTTCACTGTTGCTGTTTTTACAAGTAAAGAACTTCCCCAAACTCTAGAGATGCATTGATCAGGCTTTAAGTGGTAATTGCTGAATAACAGTTTTTTTTTTTACTTACTTATGTAAAAATTATTGTAAATTAATTTGTCCATCACTCTTATTGTGTATTCATTTATTCATCAGCTCTTAAAATCAAGTCGACTGAAGTAGCTTACATTTTGCTTTCCAGACTTTTCTAGGAACTTATCTCATGTTTACACTCCACCCTCCACAGTTTGATGCCAACCGACGTGGCAAAAGATCTCCACAAGTACTTTTCACTCACAACAATCACTTTCTCCAACCTCCGACTTGCTTCAGTTACTGGACGTCCTTATCTGGAGGCCACACGGCACAACCGGTACGACTGACAGACACTGATAATCTGCTGAAATCAGATGGAAGAACTGTTTCTCTGTGGAACTCGTTAGCAGTCATTGGGCCCACCGACATGTTTTGCACCTGGATCTTAAGAATTAATGTTGACTGTGAGAAATGTGTACTGTGGAAATGTACGACATGCTCCTCAGTCAAGCACATAACAACAGTACGTTTTCAAATCAAGAAAGAAATTATCCAGAACAAATGAATCTGGAGTTCTGCTGAAAGTTGTACAAAGTCAGAAACAAACTGAAAGGCTTAGATCGCACATTAAGTTATTACTAATGGTAATCCAGCCAGGAGGGTCTTTCAGCCAGAGTACAAGGTCTTGCAAAGTCTTTACAATTTCTGATCATTTTCTCATTCTGTAATATAGTAAACTCTGCTGCTATTGAATTCTGTAAAGTGTGATTTGCATATGTTTCATTCCTTTTTATTCTAATGCTCATAAATAAAATCAAGTCCAAATAATTACATTTAAAGGTAACATGTTTGATGGTGTTTGTAATTTGAACTACAGTAAGTATAAAGCATCTTCTGCTTAGGCCTCAGAGATTTGTCAGAGAACATTAATGAGATAAATAGAATAACTAAGATGGAGGAACGTTTTGAAGAAGATTTACGGAGGATTAGGTCATCAAACCTGCATCTCTATTTTTAAATACCTCACAAGCCCTTTGCATTTCACCAAATGAAAACAGAAAGAGTGTGGCACTTGCAAATAGCCAACATATGGTCATCAATCTCAGGACAGGAACATATCTCTGCAGAAAACCATCAACAGTAACTGTTGAGGAGCAGAAGGGATCCATCAGTCTGGTAGGGAAACTGATAGGTCAACTATTAGTTGTACACTTCCAAGAATCTGGCCTTTGGCCTTCAGAGGAGAGTCAACAAGAAAGCCATTAGTGAAAGAAAGTCAGAAAGAGTCCAGCTGAAAGTTTATAAACAGCCACATAGTGGCCACAGCACACGAACATGCTCTCGTCAGTTTAAAGCAGAAGGGAAGATGAAACTCAAAGTAATCCTTAGAGGCTACAGAAGACTTGAGACCATGACAAACATTAACCCTGCAGAGGGACAAAGTCTTAAAAACACAGACTGGTTAATAAAATGGCCCTGTCAAAGTCCAGGCCTAAATCCACCTGAGAATCCGTGGCAAGTTGATGTGCAGAGATGCTCTCAACCTAATCTGAATAATTTTAATTCAGTTTACAATTACGCTCTAGTTTGTGGTGTTAGTCTTCCACATAAAGCCCAAGTAAATACTTGAAGGCTTGTTGTTTTAAAGATGAAATGCTTTTGGTACTACATGTACAGATTTCAAAATAACGACACATCATCTATTCATCACTGAAGCTGTGCTCAGTTTTAGTCATTAAGAGTCTAAAACTGAGCACAGCTTTGTGTCTCATTCTGTAGAGTTAGATTTTGACTTTTGTCTCTAATAAGGTCATTTCCGGGGCAGGAATTTAAAAATAACTTGTTTTTAATGCCTACACTGGCCAGAGCAAATGGAAATTGCTCATTTAGTATTGAGTACACAATTTACAAAGCACTTAACCGAACTGTAAACGGCCTTTCTGATGTCTGCAGAGCCTTGTTCCAGGACAGAAATCAATAACATTTCTTCTGCTTTTTTATTTTTTTATTTTTTCATCTGACTTTTCTATTTCTTCTCTTTTAACATTAGACTAACGTCCCAAAAGATGCTGTTCCCACAAAGCTGTGGGAACAGCATCTCCATTAACCAATCTCCAAGAAGTAAATAGAGGAGATAAAAATCCAAATGAAACTCCTCTCCAAGACAAACTCAGAAACCCAATCACAGAAGCAATAGATGGTTAAAAGTGGGATAAATGAAACCGATGACGGTGGAATAATTTCATCACTTGTGAAATAGAAAGGAACAAAAGAGCAATTCGTGTGAGCTTTAACATCTCCCAAGAATTAATTAGGATTTTGCTCTTTGATTAGTAATCTGAAAATACTAATTTTTGTTTTGTTGATAGACTGACAGGGATGCGCAAAATCTGAACCAATGTTTGCTTCTGCTTTCCTCTGAACATACGCAGTCGGTGTCCACTCCTGCTTTAAGTGAGGGACAGATGCGAGCCAGGTCAGTCCGACTTGGATGTGCGACACTCTGCAGCACTGAAACAGTTCATTGAATGTGACTTTGCTTTAATTGCAATCGTACTAATTGTAATGTCCCGGTTACATCCTGGTAGTAAATGTAAGAATAAGACACTGCTGATGGCCTTTTCTATTGATTTGAAGATGCACTGATATATCCTCAGTGGCATCTTTTTAAATTAGGCTGACTCTAATCAGAAAGTTAAAACCTTTATAGTATTATCAGATTGAATCAGTTGTTTTTGTCTGTTGTCTCCCTATTCTTGTTAACTATACCAGTTACCAGTGCTCCTTTGCTTTTCTCTCCACAGGATGTTTGTTTCACAGGGCTGAGGTTATGCTGCCCTCCAACTTTAATTCCCAGAGCCAGAATGACATCATCATATCGCTGCCTCATTCAAGGAGTGCCTATTCATCACCCTGATCATCATCACCAGCATCAGCAGCTTCACCTGCATGCACACTCATATGCAAAGCGCACACACCTCACTGCAAGCAGATAAAAGACAAGAGAGCCTCTGCCAGAAGCAGACAACTGCAAGTCGCAAAGAAAGAAAGAGGGAATGAGGAACAAAGAGCGAGAAGATCCTGCTGGGGTAGGCAGAAACCCCTGAACTTTGCACTTCCAACAATATATCTCAATACAACCTCCGTAGACAAATCTGGTGAGTCAGACTTTAGGCTGCGGAGAGAAGAACAACAACGAACAAAGAAGAAGAGAGAGAACCCCTGCGTCCCGTCTAAAACATAAAAGTTTCGCAATTCCTCGCTCAAACATCTAGAGCTCTGTATTTGTGTTACAGAGTGCGGACCATGATTATTTGTATTATCCAATATTTATTTCTTTTTTACATGCATGTCAGCGTCATTTTGTGTTTTAGCGACTTAATCTTTGACAATAACCTGAAGTCAGAAACATCAGTGCAGACTCACGTAGTCATGGAAGGCCTTGGCTTCACTGGAGTGTTCACACGTGTCTCTCCTCTCTGGAGCTGCGCAGTAAAGGTCCCAGAAAACACTGCAACATACAGGAAGTGATGTAGGGTCAAAAAATAAATATCAAGAGAGGAGGACGACAAACGTAAGGAAAGGCAAGAATGGTTCGGTTTTTAATGTCAGAGAGGAAATAGAGAATATCAACATATTTGCTTGAAACAGTTCATTTTAAAGCAAACTTACCACCACCATGAATGGAGGAACCCTGGAGGTTCTCCTAACGTGATGTTCTTCTCCCATCGGATCTTGACAGACACAAAGCAAGAGAGAGAGAGAGAGAGAGATAGAGGTACTTCAGAGACATCCTGTGAATAAAACATGTCTGACATCTGAGTGACATGCTCTAAAGGGTTGAAAAGGGTGCAAGGAAATATCTATAAGATGTGCCATTAGGTAATTATGTTATGAATTTCTTGGATTCAAGAGAGGATAAGTGGGTCTATGTGTGCCCTCAAGCTTATCGACACATATTTGAGCGCGTGCGTGCACAAATGAGTGTGTGCGTGCGTGAGCATGAGTGTGTGTGTGTCTCTTGAGTCAGAGTGTGTACAGAGCAACAGGTCAGAGACATGTACCAGCCTGAGGAATCCACTCAAATCTCTGAACAACCCCACACACACACACAAATCAGGCGGCTCCGCCCCGACTTTAATTTCGCTTTCAGATCATTTCAATGTTTAGGCTTTCCCAAATGTATGGCCTATTTCTATTCTGGCTTAAATATGTAGTTGGATATTATTTACTTCAGAATTGATCTGAAGGTAATTCATGTTGACACACGAAGACCACAGTTCTGGATCTAAAGAATACAAAACCATTCAACTATCAGTGGCAGACGACTCTGATAAGACCCAGCACTTGTTTTGTCTGAGGGAGCCTCTCAGACTTTCCCCTCCTCGAAATGTTTTATCAGTGCCAAAAATTAAGACTATTGTATCACCTGTTCCACCAGCAGCATGACCAAGCACTAAAGTAACAGGAAAAACTGAATCACCAAAGTTTCAATCAGACTGTCCTGACCTCAGTTCTCGATCAGATGATGGAATGGCATGCTTTGAAGCCTTTCTCAGGGAGGGTCAGGAACTGCCTCCATTTGTTTATTCCACATTCTTTCAGATCCAGCAAGCAGTTTCGGTAAGTCCGTCTGTCGGCTCGAGATACTGGCAGGAAATTTTTCTGAATACTTGGAAAAAAGTAGTTTTTTTATTTTTATTTTACAGCTTACTAAATAGCACAAAATACATAACTGTAGGAGCTTCAGCTCAGTCCAAATAAGATTACAGGCAGTTCATGTCAGGAGATTCTCTTTCACACTGCCGTCATTTGGAGAACATAAAAAAAAAAAAGAACGGTGTGTGCCCGCATATCCTGTTTTTGTGGTCTGAAATCCTTGGAGGTTCTTTCATTTACCTTCAACATGCTACAGTGAGATTCCCTCAGTGATTACTGGCAGATGTGGACAGGCGTTGCATGGCTACGGTTCTCTGTTTACCTAAACTGAACTGTCTTGCCCTCCTAAGGTTTAAGTTTGCAGTTTAATATACCTGAGCTATAGGTTGAATTTAAAAGCATTATCTGATTTTTTTTCCCATGCTGCTGCTATGTTTGGTTGCGATATCACATGTTAAGTTTGGGCATGAGGGCCTGATTCGCAAATGTCATTCAGATGTCTTCGAGGACACACACTGGATACAACACATTTTCCTTTTGCAATACATTTCACAGATTTTGGAGTGATTCATAAGTTAAATTATGTGAGGATTCCAGTTTAAGAAACTATATAATAATAATGTACAACACTAAAAATCAACTGGTTTGATGTACATGCTCACATCTTTGTTCCTGTTTGTAGTCATAAAAATACAATTTTTATAGTAATGATCTGAACCTTTTGGTTGTCATTTATCCAAATCACAACTTTTAATGTCAGCATACCAGTGAACACAGAGAGCATTTATGCAGTGAGCCTTATTTTGATCATTTTTCTAATATATATTTACAGTTTTTTTTTTTTTAAATAATGCTTTGGAAAGCATTTTTCTTAGTTTCCATTTCACTCATCAAAAGTTGGAATAGCTTTGTAAACTGCATCAGAAAATATTTGTTTAAAAAAATATCAGCATTAGCATGAACAGCGCCTTAAGCAATAAATCCCACTACTCCAAAAAGAGCTGCATTTTAGCTAAATGCTTACCCAGTTAATTTGCACTGGTGGGCATGTGAACTGTACATCAGCAGCCGTGTTTATACTTTGTGCATCAATAGCTAATGTGTTCCCACGCTTGAATGTAACACCACCTATCCTTTGCATCTTCTGCTTTTGCAAAACTGTGGATAATTGATATGGCAGAGAGGAAAAAGTGTCAGTGTGAGAGCACACACACGCATACACACACACACGCATACACACGCACACACATGCACACACACACACACACACACGCACTCATGAAGTCAGAGTGATGAGAGTCAGTGCCAGCTGATGAGGTAACCTTTTCCACCCCCTTCTCTCAGTTGCTCTTGTCCCTCTGGCTGATGTACAACAAGCCTCTAGCTGCTGTCTTCTGCATTGCAATTTGCAATAATTTACTCCCAGAGCAGAATGATCAAGTGGCCTCAGCTTCACCTCGTCCCCTCTTAACCCAGCAGAATTAAAGCGAAAATGAGATTGCATCTCAGAGCAGAAAGAAGAGCCATGAACAGTGTGAAAGGTGGGGTGGGACAAAGCTGCACCCAAAACATCAGCTTTAGGCATCACAAAACTCCTCTCATGCTCCAGTTGAAGCCAAACTAAATGCGCCGTTAAAAAGCCTCTTTGCTGCACCAACCTGCTGGCACAAGCCCAAAGCTGAGCCTATTCACTGCACTGTAATGCTAACAGGACATATCGAAAGAGACAACCCTAGAAACATAAAGTCTGTGGCCCGCTCCCTGACAGACACAAACACGAAAAGCATTTTTGTGACTTACCTCTGAGAGAAACGTCTGTGCCGACTTCTGTGCTCCTACATGCAGCAGGTACTCATACACGTAAAGAGCCAACCTGTGAACAGAGAGAGGATGAGCTTCAGGTTGTTTATGAGGAGTGTAAAAGCTTTTACATGGAGGCAAAACCATTTGTTCTTTTGCATTTGGAAAATACATGGTCACTTATAAAACTATTTATGCCACTTGAACGGGCACATTTTGTCACATTACAACGACAAATTTCAATTTATATTGTCGGGGCTTTATGGTAGAGACCGCCAGAAAGTAGTCCTTAACTGGAGAAGTATGTTCGATTGCACCCCTTCGCTCACTAAGTAAAATCCAAATGAAACTAAAAGCCTCTAAAAGTCCCCAAATTAGAATATAGGGTCAGTCTATGTGTAATTTGATCTCAGTATAAATGGAGGAGTTATGTGACGGGCTAAGCGGTTTGTCAGAGAACAAACAGCTTCATGGAGACCAAGGAACACAGTAGACAGGTCAAGGAGAACGATTTAGAGAAATCTAAAGCAGGTTTTAAAACACTCTTCCAAGCTTTTAACATCTTAAGGGGCCACTGTTAAATATCTCTTCCAAAAACAGAAACAATACAGCTGAACTGCAAATCTACCAGCACATGACGGTCAATCCAGACTGGAGAATAAGAACAACGATAATCAGAGAGGCTGGCAGGAGGCCTATAGTAACTCTGAAGGAGCTCCAGAGATCCACATGTCACATATGAGAAATTGTTGAATGCAGAACTCTTAGTTGTAAAGGCAAAGAAGGCGGCTATGCTGAAAGAAAGGTGCAACAAGTCTCTGCTTACTGTCGGCTATACAGGTGACGTGTGTAAAACCATGTTCTGGTGTGATGAGATCAAAGCTGAACTTTTCCTAGAAACCACACTGTGAGGGTGAAGGTCAGAGCTGAAGGGCAGATGGATGTAGCCAAACACAGGGTGCAGATGTTCTTAGTTTAAAAGGTAGTTTCACAAAGTGTTAACCAACAGAGCTGACTAAATATACAAGACAAACAATTCATTATTGCATTAAAAAAATAGAACAGTGAATAATTTTCCTCCAGCTAAACTATTATGCACGACTTTGTTTCGATCTATCGCAAAAAACCCCCCCCTAGAAATGCGTTGTAGAGTCAAATGCAAGCAAACATTTGGATAAAAACAAGCCCAGAGTGCAACACGTAGACTAATGGTTCATCTAAAACCAACACATTTAAAGAAAAAACTCAAATAAATGGGGCAGTGAAGATGCTGTGAAGACCTCATCTGAGTGCCCAGTTGTCTACATGGACTTCCTCCCACAGGTTGGAACAGAGTGAGTATTAATTACACCCTTGATTTGTAAATCAATGATCCTCCCAGTGAATCTGTGCTGGTCCTTTCTTAAAAGCAATTTAAATGCCTGTGGGACAGGTTGATCCAATAGTCTATAAACAGTACATAAAAACTGTTTGATACAGGATCCACAGCACCAACTCAGTTCTGTTAAAATCTATCTGATACTTTGAATTAATAAAATATTAAAGGGAACAAAAATAATGCTTGCTCTAAATCAAGAAATAAGTTAAATGACATCGCGCGTTTTATTTCGTCTCACGGAAGATGACGTTAAATAGCTGTAAATATCAGATTTCAGACGTGTGGTTCGGTGTTTCAGACTCCTTCAACATGTACGAAAGATAATGTGGGAGTCTGGCTGAGTTTGTGATCAAACTGCCTGCTACAGCATCTGAAGAGACAGAAGGGGAGGTTAGAGCGTTATTTACACCAGTTCCATTCTCAGGGCATGTCTATAATAAGCAGGGACATAAAGTTATAGCGGGCACATTAATAAAGTATCTACGGCGCTATTGGAGAAACCTGCGAGTGTGTGTTCTTCAAAGTGCTTTTATTTCACAGCTACAACCCTCTATACATTCAGTTAGTTTACTTGAAAACTTGCAATATACTAAATGGTGACTAAAGTTCAGATTTAGACTCAATAAGTTTGTTATTTTCTACATAAAGTAAGAAAATTTGATGCGATGTAAAAGGAAATGTTTTAGACTTTACAAAAGCAGCACAAGCTATGACTTGGGACTTTTTATGTTTGTCCTTGTGTGTCGGTGATGATACTGAAAGTCATGAGAGATGTTCACACTGGGACGACATCTGTTCAGGAACCCCCACTGAAAGGTGCCACCAGCTTGGCAACCCTGATCCAGACTCTTGCCTTGAGGTAAAAATAAACTCAGACGACAGACTGAACATTATCCTGCTTCCCTCACAGGTACAATCCGCCTTCGTCCATCTCTCTCCATCACATTTATCTTCATCTTTTCTCCTCCTCTTTCCTTCTGTTTGTTTTTCGCTGTTTTCCACAAGTTACTTTACTCTTATGCATTCTTTTTTTTTTTTTTTTTTTTTTTTTAAAGGAAGACAGAACAGAAGCTTCTTTTTTTTTTTTCCCACTGTCTTTCATTTTCTTATTTCCTTTCCCTTGTGGCCTGGAAGTGATGTTTAACCAAAGAAACAGCGAAAGGACATTTTACAGGGACAAGGTTAACGGAAAAATGAGAGGATTGACAAAACTCTTGACACCTTGTCAACTGAGCATGAATAAAAGATGTGCTCTTTTTTTTTTTTTTTTTTTTCCGAAGCACTGTACAGCTCAATGTTCAAGGAACAAACGTTTTCTGTCTCTCTGCTCTGTACATCGTTTTCCTGTCAGCCCATCAAAATCTGTTCCCCCTCCTGTGAACCGCAGTGCCGACAACAGCAGCGTCAGTGTAGAACAATTTAACGTCACTGATAGAGGTCACATATCTGCAGTGGATACTTTGTCATCAATGATGAGGATGCTGACAGGTTGCATAAATGAATTCATTGCCTCCATAGGAAATATTAGGAAACAAAAGCACATCCTTGGAGGGATGCAGTGAAATGTATTTCCACATAAAAACACATCTCTGCCTTGGAGGCAGACTAAGAGGTTTAACCTGTAATTGATTTCACAGAGTCTTGGGGATGTGACCTTTGCAATTATGATGGGCGAGAGGAGATGGATGTGAAGGAAGTGAAAACAGGTGAGGCCAGAGGTATGGATCATTCTGACACAGTAAAATAAATCAAAACACTAGTGGAGCAGAAATAAAAGATTAATGCAAGCTTAAAGACAAAGGTCAAAAAGAGAAATAGTAAAGATGGACTGAAGTTTTGATGGATCTCAGATTCGCATGACTCACATGTTTGTGGTCATGTTGGCACTCTGTGAGTTTATTTACGTAGCGTAATAATCACGACAGAAGTGGGAGAAAGAAGAATAAATAATGTGTGATTTTCCAGGGTTCAGTCTCAGCCTGAAGACTAAAGAGTTTAACTTTAGAGCTCAGCCACGCATCTCACCGGCCGGCGTCAGGCGCTCCACACTGAGCCCAAAACATATTCATCATCTCTGAGACACAGAACCCATCTCCTCCCTGAGAGACATCTGGACATTACATGGTGTTTATACTCACCGTTTCTACAGACGAAAGGAAATTTGGAAATTCTTCCTGATATTGTATCTGATTTCTTTCCATTTTCTCATGATTTCAAAATAAAGAAGAAGTCTGACTGAGGTATGGCCTTAAACTGCAGTCAGGTGGATGTACTTCGCTAAAATATTCTAAATTGAACACCATTACGTGAGATTTCCTAAACTGTTTGAAGTGTATGTAAACTTCATCATTTAATTCTCCAAACACGTTTTTCTATAATTATTTTAGGATTCTAAAAAAACAAAAAAAAGCCTAATTTTTGCCTGTTACAATATTGTCAGAATCTGAGCTTTCAATAGTGGAGTCAAACCATTTCTTCCTTCAGTCTTTCTTTTTTTTTTTATTTATCACAAGCCAACAAAAGGAGGAGCTGATGCAGGACTGATGAACAGAAAGTTACAAAGCAGTACACTTTGCTAGCATCCTGTATCTTCCAAACTTTACTTAAACCTTTTAATATTTCAGTAATATGCATCGAAAGCAATACAACGCCCTTTGTGGTCCGTGTTGATCTGCCCCTTGTTGAGGTCAACCCTCCATGCCAAGAGGAAAGAATAAGCACATGGAGCTGGACTGACAACGATAAGGTTTAGAGAAGGGAGAGACGTAGAACGTTAATAAGCTGCAAAATGTGGACACATTAAAAGGAAAACAATTATTCTAGTACATTAAGCAAATGATCAACTTCAATTTTCTTAGCAAGCAACAGAGTTAAACTGAAGAATGCTTGTCTGTAATCTGTACAAGCTCTATAGGGCTTTATGTTCTACCCAGATCTTGTGGAAGCACGTCAACGTTTTTATTATTGCCCGTTCATCCATGCAGTTTGTAACGAACTTATTTTCTCTCAAATTCCAGTAGTCAGGTTTTTAAAGAATATCCTCTACCCATCCCTTAGCAGTAAATCTGACCAGACAGCTGCAGCGAGCTGAAACAGTCGGAGTTGATCTTAGTTTAAAGCATGCAGCTTGCAAAAACACTAACTGGCTTCTGCGCTGGGTTGTTTTGAGGCCAGTGGGCCGCTTTTTGCTTTTACCGAAAGGTTGCGCAAAGAGATTTTGAAGCTCAACCACAGCGTCAGCTTAAAGCAAATACATGAACTTCTTTTCCCAGGATCAGCATTTAAGGAGACCAGTAGATCACTGCTAATCAATTTACCGCTGAGGCAATCAAAGTCTGGCAGCACTTCAAATCACAACGGGCATTTGCTTCAGTGATTGGATTCGCCTATTATAGATTAGGCCCGGATTATTTCACCCTTGTTAGAGATGAAATGGAAAAGCGCTTATCTGAATCGACATGTTAAGTGACATATTTACAGGACCTGCCACTATGCTGACATAAGAAAATGTAATTAAATGCTTAGTGTAAGCAAGAAGAAGAACAACAAAAGCCTGGATACAGATTTGGAACAAAAGCAGCATAAAAACAAAAATCTTTCTGAGTAGGCTAAAATCCTATCAAACTTTAATGTTGAATCACACATCTGTAACCACGCTGAAGAAGTGCAGTCGTTTTTTGAAAAGTCAGCAAAAGTATACATGGCAGAAAGAGGACAGGAGAGCAACAACAGCTTCACAGTTTACAGCTACGAATTGAGGCATAATCGGTACAAAACACAGCAAAAGAGACCATTTCATAGCAAAAAGTGAGGGCCAAACAACAACAACCCAAATGGCAGAGGAATGAAAGGCCATATGTAGTAGCAGCATTTAGCAACCAAAAGAAGAAAGTGTGTTTCTTTCTGTGTACTATTCAGACAGTCGGGTTTATAGCTACAGCTATGTTTTCTGGCTAAAACATACAAAAAACAAAAAAACTGGTAAACTTCTTACCTCTAGTTCAGATTTTTAGATATCCAAATTGTCTGAATTCAGAAGCTAATGCACAAAAACTTCTGTGTATAGAGACTAACCTGCAATGTCTCTGCAGAGGTCAAACACAGGTTAAATTCAGCAAGAAAAACACCCCTGTTACATCAAAGTATCCAAAAACACATTCAGTTTTTATATTTGGGTAAAATATACCAAGTGAGTTATAATCATAGACTACTGAACATAAAAAAGTAGGAGCATGAAATAGCCAGATTGAAGTACACAACTCTCTTTGGGTCCAATATGGAGTAAAATTAGCAAGAAATTTGACAGAATCAAAAGTGTTAGAGACTCAGACAAAAGGATGCGAGACAGAGGAGCTGGGATTAGAGAGAGAAGAAAAAACAAGATGGGTTGAAGGTTATGAGCGATATTGGGTGAATCCCAAGAGGAGTACTCTTTGAATCTATAAACTTTCATATTCTAATGTCGAGTATTCTCACCGAGCCGATTCTCGGTTAGCACAGCATCCCTGCTGTGACCTCCTTCGTTAAATTAACACAGAGCGCCGTGCTGCGAATACTCAGACTGAACCAGACAGCTTTTCTACTGTTTTCAAACAGGAAGAAAAAAAATTGCTTGCAACATAGATAAATGAAGTACTGAAAATTATCAATATAGCAAGCTTCGTCTATCTATGTGTGACAAACTTGCTCATATGTTCCTAAACAAATCCCATGGATTCATTCGGTGAGGAAGTTAAATAATGCAGTTATCTCTTGCTTATTCATCTGACATTACTGTTTTTTTATTTTTTTTTATTTTATGCTTTCACGACAAAGAATAATGTCTATAGAATTATATTGCAAAGCATCTGCAGCAATGTTTTTGAAACACTTTGTTTTCAGTGAACAACCAAACTAAGAGAAAAAAAAATCATAGAGAAAGTTCAAACAGAATTGCTAAAATCCCCTACAGCAAGGATTCTCAAAATGGTACAAGAATTTCAGGATTAAAGTAATACAAAATAACAATAACTGTGACAAAAAAAAAAAAAAAAAGATAAATACATTAATATTTGCTTAATCTGAAACTATTCAAGGGTATAATTTACCCCTCGGATCAAGAAAATACATCATATTCATCCTAACAGTGCTCCAGGTCCTAAATTTGAAAATCAGTGGGATTTGCAAACTTATATGATTATTTATTAGACTAAAATTAGCAATGCAAGCTAATAACAATTAGCTCTGCTTTTTGTATTTTCAAACAAGGTAGCAATGTACACAAAGGTTTTGGGCTCTAGCTGGTGAGAAACCTCTGAATTTCTAACCTGGAAAAAAAAAAGGAGAGCTTAATGAAACCACATTCTTCAGCCATGAAGGTCTATTTTTCACATACAGCAACAAACTGAAATGTTGTTTAACATCACGGGAAAATGTGTTGCCTCAGTTAAATTATGTTCCAGAATCACCTTCCTATGGATTTATTTCCATTTTTTGTTGTTAATATTTTCTGAAGCACAGGCCCTCACAACAGTAAGAAAGTATCTCTTGCAGAGGTTTGGGATCTAGATTAGCAAAATATATACAAATCAAGTGCATTAATTATGGTGAATGTCACCTAATAAATTATTGGCAAGGAGAGTTTTAATGCAAAAAACACTATGGCCAATGAAATATTGCATCTAAGCAATCTTTTACATTTGCAGAATCAATGCAATAGATTGTGCAGTTCAGTCTATTGCATTATTAGGTTCTTAAACTTACTAAAATAAGTTTAAGAACCTAATAAAAATAACACTTCCAGATTGGTATTAATCACAATACAGTTGCAAGTCCAGCTTTATCGACTTTAAATGAGGTATGGCTATGGGTCTGCAGTTCTCCAGTTGGGAAATACCAGGATTTTTCCAACTTCTTTCATTCCTATGTTACATAAGTTTGCAGCATATATGACTGATGCAATACAGACAGTGACAGCTGTAACTGCAAGTACAAAGGCAGCAAACTTTTACTAAACTGGGGCAAAGATAAACAAGTGAAATATATGCATCAGCTGTATTAATCCGAAACTGCCAATATGATGCAGCCTCACTGCTGCGCATCTTCAACAAATGATTCCGATACATTTTTGCCAATCACAGAAAAAAATATCAGGTTTATTTTTAAAGACCTTAACTTTCAGACGCAGACTGAGACTCTTGGACTCAATCTCCAGAAGCGTTAGCAACCATGGCCCCTGACACCTTTGGTGAGAACAGAGCGGGGACCCCGGCACTAAAATAAAGAGAGTACAGCTAGTGAGTTGCTGATCCTGCACAGGACAACCCTGTGTGTGTGTGTGTGTGTGTGTGTGTGTGTGTGTGTGTGTGTGTGTGCGTGTGTGTGTGTGTGTGTGTGTGTGTGTAAGAGAGAGAGACAGACAGCCAAACACTCTCCCTGATTAATCAAACCCAGCAGCAGGGCTTTATGTGCCATTAAGAGTCCTGCTAAATGACTTCACTTCATTCATTAATGTGGAGCATCCTCTGTGGGTGAAGAGGCCCAACAGACAGAAAAACAGACATGTGAAAGCTGGAAGAGACGCTGGCAGGGCAGCAATGATGGTGGTGGGGGCACCGAGGCAAGATAAACAACGACAAATATAGACCCATTATGTTGCTGAATAATTCATTGTATGTACGCAGGGCTTCAGGAAAACAACGGAGGAAACGAACAGGAGCCCATAATCCCAACCTTGGGGATTATGGAGCCTTTACACCGAAGTGCAGATTCAAGACAAGACGTTTCATGCACACACCTCGCCTGCACTAACCCCATCAAAGGTGAATCAGTTCATATACATTTAAAGGAGACGAAATGCCAAAGTTTTTTTTTTTTTTTTTTTAAGTCTAAACTTTAGCTCTACTGAATGTAGAGAAGGGTTAAGCAGGTGTATGTGGAGGTGATACTATTAACAGCTTCCTTTGAACAACTCCTCCAACTTTTGCAAAAATAATGTTAGCCTTCTTAAACTAATAAAGCATTTAGGGAGGATCTGAAACAATTTTCTAATTGTGTATTAGAAAAAAAAAAAAACGACAGGACATTAATTTGAACAGCTCAGGAATGGAGACCCGACAATATGCAGGAATGTCTGAATTCATTGGAATATTATTGAAAAGTTTTTTTAATATTATTTCAGTAATTCTGTTAAAAATGCACATTACATAAATTCAGTACATATGGGAATAACTTCAACTGTTTCTGTTCATTTTCATGATTATTATTTATTGGAGATGAGGTGTTAAGAAAGACTGGTTGACTTTAACTATGGGTTTGTTGATCCAGAGTCTCTTTGGGTGTTTAAGTAAAATCACTGGTCAAGTACACACAGTAATACCTTGGTCATGTGACAGATTATATTTTAATAAAACGTATTTTGGGATTTCACTTGTAAGTTAAAATATTCCAAATTAATGGAGATAAAAGCCTTAAGTGAACCGGTCTGTGTGTTTTTGAATCAAAACAGTGTTCCTTTAAGTGGAGCTGACAAAAAAATGAAAGGTTGGAAAAAGGAAAAAAAAAAATCACCATTCAGAGAAAAGATACAGAGGCTGAAGTGAATGAGAAAGACATGAAGGATAAGAAGATTGAGAGGAGGAGAAAGACTTGTGTGAGAAGTAAAGTAAAAGAATGATGGTGAGAGTAAATGATTGATGATATAAGCTGAAGGAGGAGGGGAAGGGTTGATGCTGCAGCATCTGAGCAGAACCAGGAAAACAAAATAAACAGCTTCCTACTGTTGTAACACTGGGTTTTCAAAATCGCAACAAAAATCAAAGAACAGCACACCATTCCCCTCTCTTTCATCAAATAGTCTTCAAACCTTTGTTTTGTAAAATCCTTTATGATCAAGGATCCAACATAAAAAAAAAAAATTTAAAGATGAAGTTTTTACATCTTTTTTTTTGTAGACGTAAAAGACATGCTTGACATTAATCACCTCCTGGCAGTGCTTTGCAGCCATCTTACTGGCTATCCCCACTGATGCTTTTCTAATTGGCATTTTTGCTGATGGTCACAAGTTAAATCTATATTCTCCATTACCCTTCCCTGGTGTCCCCTGGGATTCCTCTAATGGCTCATTCTGAAGACACCACCACTTGAATGAGAGTTATTCATATCAAGTAAACTCCCTCTATCTTCAATGCTGACTTTCCTCTGACATCAGCTGCTGCTGCTTTTGTACTGAAAGTATAGTGAAGCAGCAAACCTTTCACTGCAGCTTTGAAGATTAACAAAGCACATGTTGTAATCCAGCATAAAGAAAATGCAGCCTGAGGTGAAACACTTGCAGTCAAATAAATGTTATTTTTTTTCGTGTCCTGTGTTTTGTCGTTGCTGTGTAAATGTTCGCCACACCCGTTATTCCTCTGCAACATTACATAAAGTGCTGAAAGCTGGCAGATCCTTTAGTCACTCTGCTCTGTCAAATGTTATCACTAACACAGAACTGTTGCACATACATATACACAACATGACAGAGGGGAACACAGACTTTACACACCGACAGCGTTTTGACTTCTGCTTTATTAAAAGAGTATAACAGGCATGGGAAGGGAAACACACAGCTTGGTAAGCTCTAACGGTTGATTCATATCTTGTTAGTGTTAGATGAGCTTAATGTTAGCCAGCAAATATTTCATGATGTACTTTGTGAGTCAAAACAAAAAGCATTTTTTTTTAATTGTTTATGACTTTAGGATATATTTGATTCCAATTCTGAATTAAATTCAATTTAATTCCAATTTGTTTACTGCATTAAGTAATAAGTAGAGATCTTCAAAATAATAATTTACTTGGCATATAACAATTTCTGTATTTTCTTTATTAGAGTTGCATCACTGTTAGCTTAACAGGACAAAAAACTGTTTTAAACATGACAACTTCAAAAACTCCAGTTCTTATTATGTTTCTCAATGTCAAATAAAGCATAGATAGTAACATGAAGCATGTGACTAGATAGGATTTTCACATATTAAGGATAAAAGTCTTTTTAAAAAGTGCCTAAAGATTTACTCTGTAAAGAATTAAAAATCGTCCTGATTTAAATTCAAATTTACACTACATTTCAGAATATGTGTGAATATATCACTCAACAAAAACATAACTTGACTTAAGTTAATCCACAGAACAGAAGTCCTAAATAAACTCAGGTCACAATAACAATACTGCTTCCTTTGTATTTTTATACATTTTGTAAAACATATAAAAATATGTTTTTATATTTTTTGGCTAACAATTTGTTATAGCCAAATATGTTAATTTGTTTTTTCAAATGGTTTGAATGTCATAATTGTTACTGTTACTCTTTAACAATATTGCTACTAATATTGTAATACAGTTTTACATTCGAAGAATGCAAACATAGGCTGACTGGCTAAAACTGTGATAAAAAAAATATATTGAAAGTGGTTCCAGTGAAAGAATTTACCAAAGGTGAAAAGTCACACATAAAAGTACAAGTCAAAAGCATGAAGCTCATATCCTGACAGAGAGGGAGAGCATTCTTTGGATCACCTCAGAGCAGACCTTGTGTTTACCTTTCATTAACTGGAAATCCCACAAGTATCTCTCCATCCCTTTGCCCTCAGGACAGTCTAGGACAAGGTGAAAGTAAATGCTTTGAGAACTACTTTAGAAGCAAATATTATCACAGCAAAGTTGGAGTTGTAAGCTCTTTTAAGGGTACCCCTCAATGCATAAAGGACAAAAGACAAAGTGGCACCTTGTATTAAAGCAGAGCTTGACACAAGACACAGCTGGAAGCCAGAAAACATGTCTTAAAATTTTTTAACTACTTATTATACTTCAATAAATTTCAAATGTTTCCTTTTTCTTTAATTTTATTCCATTTTGCACTAGTTCATTATTTCTTATTGCAAGGATCCCTTCAGCAAAAGGATTATTATTTTCAATACATAATGTTGTCGGGATGGAATTCAATTCAAACTGATTAGTTTGTTTGCGTGGCAGTTCAAATGCGGGCGACATTAAACAGGTACGCCACAACTTCCATACTGACGACAACAAATTAGAGCAGATGCAATTAAAAACTTGAACAGGCAATACATTAAAAACGAAGCATCTCCCCCTTCTGCCCAATGCGGACCCAATCAGACAAAGTGAAACAGCTTTAGTTCAGTCAGCAGAGCACAGACTCTGTCTCGCAGAGCAGACAACAATGGCCAGAGCTGAGATAACAGGAAATGCCTACTTATCCAAGGGAGAGGCAGAGAGATGATGAGAGGGCGTGATGGGTATGCTAGTTGCTTACTAACAGACTGAGCAAAAAAAAAAAACAAAAAAAAAAACACTCAGATATATGTATATATATATATATATTTTCCTGTCTATAAAAATCTGGCATTTATTCAATGTTTTTCTACAACTGTAATTTGTTTGCAGAACATGTAAAGTGGACGAATCAAATAAATGTGGAGGGAAATCCATCATTTTCTTAATTTGAGTTCCATTTCATTGGTTTTGATTTGTTTAGATTGAGTCACCTCTCATAGGGAGTTTGTTTAATTTCACAGTTGAAAGAACGGCAATGATTTCCGCCCCCCCTCCCTTTTTTTTCTTGTTCAACTTTCTCTACAAGCTATTACAGTAAATCTCCAACACAATCCAGCCATAAAGTCCAGAAAATTAGACGTGTTTACAGACAGAACTTAAATGGCAACACCTATTGATCATTCAAGGTTAATTACCCTGTTATTTAACATTTATTTATGCTATTTACTTTTCGAGGCACATAGAGCCGATCAAAATGCAACCAAAGATCTCAAACTGTGCTTGCTTTACAACAAACTCGTTACAAATATTTCACGGTTCAGCTTGGATAATTTGCCTGTAAAAACTGCTGTGTGAAGTTATCCTTACCGAACTTTCAGATTTCATCAAGATAACTTCTTACTGCTGCCTGTGTTTCCCAGGAATCTCCAAAATATGGAGATCATACGACAATGCTTGTTGTTAGTTTGCCACAGTGATGAGCCAGTGTTGTGCATGTAGATGGTTGATTGTTTTGGACCCTCTAAGTTGTGGATGTAATAGAAAATATTGGTAAAACATATTCGTCTAATCGGCTGCCTAATGTAACATATGTCTTGCATTACTTTGTATCCATCTCTGATTGGCGATGACTTCTGGCAGCAAAAGCGTCTGAGTAGAGAATCATCTGAGATCACAAATACAAAACCATTGAATGAAATAAGAGGCAGAAAGGCCTGATCAGCCTTTGAGAGTAAGTGCATAAAGATTTTTTATTTTTTTTGTAGTTTGCTTGCATCATATGCTACGCTGCGTTTTTTTTTTAAATTTCAGACCAAAGTAAGGTGCTCAGTTCTTTTTCTCTCTTTGTGATGCTGGAAGTTTTAATTCTTCCTCCATTTATTCTCCCCTTTTGAGATTAAACATGAGACTCCAATCAACATTAGGCAATACTGGGAATAAATTGATTCCCAGGAGGGATCTTTTAAAACATTAGATGTTCAATCAGCTAAAAAAATCTGCCCTTTAATCTGAACCGCAGTTTTGGAGGCTGTTTTGCTCTTGAGATAAATTCGTGTTTGGTTTGTTTTAATAATCATTAATGAGTAGTAGTGAAGATGAAAATCTATCACATCATTTATCATCATCCTGAAAAATTATCTTATTTGTAGAGTTGCATTCAATTGAGTTATTTTTGTTACTTTGCCTCAATTATGGAATCTTCTGGTCACTCAAACACTTTCTGTCGCGTTCAAACAAATTTGAACATTAACACCACGTTTCAGCAAATTTCAGCAGCTTTAAAACAATACTTTAAAACTTTTTGATTTTTGTTGCTTTAACGTGCGCTACTATAATAATAATGATAATAATAAAGAGATGAAGTCACATACTAATTCCAGATCCATACACCATTGTTCAGCCTATCAACTATTATTAAAAGAAAATCTACAAAAACATAGAAAGAAATAGATGAGAGAAGCTCACCACAGTAACCTCTGCTGGGCTTTAATATGTCTCTACTGTTTAAAGAATAGAGGAGATATATCTAAAAATAAAAAAAAATAAAAACTGATGTAGATTAAAGTCATCTGAAGCAATTTGGGAAAGAATGGAAAATGATCAAGCATTGCATCTCTGCTGAGATTACTTAAAATCTATTTTTTATTAAGAATCCAACAAAGAGGCAATACTTAAAGAGGCCATAAAGTCAGTCATTTAAATACTCCAAAAGTGAACTATTTTGTATTCATTGGGTAGAAAAAGCGATTGTGGATTTGAGCTGTTTTATGTTGTTTGAGGATAGTGCATTCACTGAATTTAGTTCTTTGCTTGAGTTAAACATGGAGAGAGAGGTGCAAGAAACTGAGGAACAGTGAAGGCAAAGGAAAATAATCTGCGTTTTTAGGGGTGAAAATTGAAGAGAAGTATAGAAGAGAGAGAGAGAGAGACTGTCTGAAGCAGTTCCTAAGCTTGGGCGTCACGCATGCTTAACCTTGCGCCAGAATCTGTGCGATGCGTCTTGCATGTCAATGACAGAGAAATAGCAGCAGAGAAGCTTCCAATCAACCGCCAGTGTACTTGGCGGGGGATGTGAGGGGGAGTGCACAGCAGGATGTGCGGTTACACTAAGGTATTTAAAATTACAATGTAAGTTACACTGGTATAACACAGAGTAGTGGTCGCTACCACTGAGAGCGATGCCATACAAATTACGAACTCTGGAAAAACAGCAAGCAGTGCTACGTGTCATGTACTTTGAACATTTTTGTATTTTGCTGCAGTACAATCACAAATAATGTATTTTATCAGGTTTTGTGCTGGGATTAACCAACACAATGAGTCATGTATAACGAGATGTAAGGAAAAGGTCACATACAATCTAAAAATTGTGGTATGCATTTATATTCAGCCCCTGTGAATATCAATATTTCCTACAACCAATTTCTGTTGAAATTACAGGTGTAGGTCTTTTAGACCTACATTCTTCTTTGCAGAATTGTTCTAGTTCAATCAGATGGGATGATAAGATTGTGAACATCGACTTTCAAGCTGTGCCGAAGATTTCGGAGAGGACTTCATCAGGGTCATAGTGTAGTATTTGTCATGTGTTCCTAAGGACTTTGATAGTCTAGTAGTTTAACCCGGACCTTTGTATTTACTAAAAAATGCAACCTGTAAATAAGATTGCTTGCCCCAGATTAAGATATATTTAAAAACCATGTATCCTTTTCTTTTGCTATTTATAGATAAATAGATAAAGGGGTGCATGACTATCGTTGGACAGAAGCTTAAAAGAAAAAAAAACTCCCAAGAAATTCTTTCACCTCACCCGACAGAGAACAGTTTAACTGAGCCTGTATGTTCACCGGCAGCTTTCTGTTTTGGGAGAATCTTCTCAGGTTACAGGAAGTCTCAGGGAGGGAGAGCATCCCTTACTGCGCTGTGGTCTTAGGGCAAAGCTGAACATGTTTGGAATCACCACGGGCATCAAAAAAACTTCCTGACTAAACCACAGGAGCAAGCACTAACAAGAACAAAGCCAGATAGTGGTTTCCAGTCACGGTCAGCAGAACCTCGACCTCATGCATGGCACACAGCTCTGAAACCTTTACTCCCCAAATGTCAGTGTCTTTATCCCACTGCTAAACTTGGTACATTCACCACTGCCAAAGATAATGTAAGAGAAAGAGCAAAAAGAAGACAGAGACGAAAAAGGAAGTGACTGCATTTCTAATTAAAACAGGAGCTTTCAGGGACAAGGATGGGGTCCTGAGGGAGCAACGTGGTGTGATAAACTCACTCATCCATAAACCTCTTTTACGTCTTTTTTTTTAAGGGTCGTGATGAAAAATTACCAGGATCCTGCGCTACCAAGATTGAAACAGAAGACTTCTGCCACATAATTTCACCTTAAAGACCATAACCCATTTTGCAAGTGTTTTAAACAAGGCACTGTGTTGCCTGCCATCCTATTTTTCTGCCTGCGTCGATCCCAGCCTGTCTCCTTCTGGCTCAATAAAAAAAAGGCCCCTGCTTTGATAGCACTTCTGTGGAAAGTTACATCTCTGACAATGGGGATAAGAGGCAGACAGAGGGATGCTCGAGGATAAAAGAAGACTGGTAATAGCCTCTATACATTAAGAAAGCTGTTTTCTATCAGTCTTTGGTATAAAGGGTAAGCATATGAAGGCTTTTTTTTTTTTTTTTTTAGCTTTTCTTGTAATTCCAGTCAAAAGGTAATCTCAGCTGCAGTTTGAATTTGTGTACCCTCTCACAAAATATCAGGGGCAGTGAAAGACAACAACAGAGTGGTGACAGTTCCCCGTGTTCTCTCCACTGTTCACAAGCATCCCTAGAGAGCTGGAGAGGCTATTAGCTGTGCTATTAGCAAACTTCAAGATCGCTGGATGTTGTAGTTTGCAATCACACAGAGGCAACGCGACAGACAGACAGACAGACAGACAGACAGACAGACAGACAGACAGACAGACAGACAGACAGACAGATGATGATTTTTGAGGGCCCAAACATATGGGCAAAGTGCTACGAGCAGACGCTCCAGATGGGATTACAAATTTACACACACAGTATGCAATCCATTAATGTCACAACAAACTTGTGTTGTTGTTTCTGGACTTAAACTGAGAGGTTGTTATTTTCAAAATGAAATCCAGCAGGTTGTTCTTCTTCATGGGATGCAATTTATATAACCCAACCAAGCAAAATATAATACTCTTTACTGTCACTATGATCAGAGTACAACAAAACTATGGGCAAAAAAGAGAGAAAAAAAAAAAAAAACGTTCAAGAACACAAATATGTACAATAAAATATAGGAACAACATACAAAAATAACAAAATAGTTCAAAATATACACAGACTAACTATCTTCAGACAGTGCATGCTCAACAGACCAATTAGTATTTTTGTCCTAAGTTGCAAGTTTTCCTTTTTAAATGATTTGTATCCAGATTTCAAACAAAATTTGATTCTCTGTATTTCTTCTGTGATTTTTGTCATCTGCATTTCCAGTAAGCCAAGCAACTGTGTTACACACAAGTTTTTAGGAATCTGGGACCATTCACAAATGCACAGCTTGCAAAATTGTAATTAAGGCTGTGCCTATTATTTTACTGATATAACAAATCTGTAGTGCTCCTTAAAAATCTAAGTGTCTCCTTTGAAAGACAATCTGTCTTGTCTTCTGCCGCTTCCTGTCTGCCTGTGTGTCAAGTGGCCTGCTCTGCATACTGTGTTCAGTCAGCTTTCATGCTGAGGTTGAGCAGCTGGAACAATAGACTCAGGATGCAGCAATTAGTCTTCATAATCCAGGACATCCACTATAATAATCCCATTAATCTAATTACATCAATATTTTTTTTTTTCTTAAACTTTTCTTCAGAAGTAACATTCCCCTCTCTGTGAAGCATAACCCTCACTGACCCCCTTCCACAGTATTTAGCTTGTGTTTATGCTGATTACTTCAGTTAAGTTCAACAGCAGTCATTGGTCAGCTCTATGTAAACTCAGCTCTATTGCACGGTTGATGTGCAATTTTAGTGCAAAACAAACTCATAAGTAGGGCTGCAACTGACGATTGGTCTAGCAATAAATGTTCTGTGAGGGCAGGAGAGGGTTCCCTCCAGTTAAATCACTTTCCTCCCACAGTCCAAAAACTTTGCAATTAGGTTAATTAATCTCTTTAAATTGTCCTTCGATGTGTGTGCATGGCTGTTTATCATGACTGTATCTGTAGAAAAAGAGTTGAATTTATGTTGCAAACACATTTTCTGTGTTTTGGATCCAGGTATCCCTATTAAAAATACACTCTATTTTATAAGCATTTGAAATTACTTGAAATTTCAAATGGTGAAATTTTTCAGCATTGAAACTACTGAAAAACATTCAATAATTTAATTTAAAAGCGTAATCGTTAGTCGCTGCATTACCTGAATCATAAAATTTCACAATGCTTAAAGTGATGACTTCAGGTGAAAACGTAATTGAAGAGTGGCAAGACACAAGTCGATTGAAGAAGTGTGTGTCAAGTCACATGTATTTTTTGCACACTAAAGAGTAAGCAGCGTCTGTTTCAGGTGATGTATAGCCAGAAATTTCAATACTCTTTTTAGCTGAGTTGTCTTAAATTAGAGCAGCAAATTAAAGCTGACCCAGAGCAGCTGCAGTTGGGACAAATGATCAGTCGCCGATCAGAGACTGCAGCATCATGAATGTCATTGGTGAGTGACTGTAACACTGACGAAATATAGGGTAATGTCTTAATGTGGACAGCTTTGATTTGATCAACTTTAAGTACTATTGGTATCAACAACACCTAAAGTCAAATGACTTGCATTAGTATCGGGGAGAAGAAAATCCTGAATAGAAAAAAAACAAAAAAATCAACAACAGTTCCATATTGTTTTTATAGAAATGCATTTATCCTCTGGGTACAATATTGTATTTATGCTACAAATTGCATTCCTGTTTGTTCTAATGAGCACATCTGTGATAGTTTTCAGAGCCAATGAACAGCAGACCAGTGTGTGTGTGTGTGTGTGTGTGTGTGTGTGTGTGCGTGTGCGTGTGTGTATGCAGATTTAGTTTTATTGTAGTTCTCCTGTAATGCGACTCACAGAGAAAGCCAGAGTGGCAGCCTGAATTGCATCTGTCAGATAAATGCTCCCAGCATGCACTGCTCTGCCTCAGTCTGTGAAGTACTGCATTGGCAGCCTACTAGAAAGATCCTGAAGTGTTTCAGTTGTGAAGTAGATGTGTGTGCAGAATGATAATCCATAAGTAAACCAACAATCCATTATCTTCACCAGATTGATAGATGGCAGATGAACTTGAAACTTAGCAAAACAACACATATCGAAATAGTACTAAAACAAGAAGTTTGCTTTTTCACATACTGACTTAGAAAAAACCAAGTGAAGAGTTAAACTTGGGAGGATGGGGGGGATTACACGGAACAAGACGTGCGCTAATAAAAGTTCAGAAATGAAGACCCTCCAAGTATTCTTGTGTCTCTCAGGTAAAGTTTGCTTTTTGTTTCGTAAACACTGAGAAAGGAGGAAAAGAGGAATGTGCACTATTTGCTGCAATGCCCCTCAGTCAGGACCACAAACCCAGAGCTATGTGAAATGTGTCCTCTGACAGCCAGTGACTGAAACCTACACTCATTGAACAACTGCAGTACACAGTCAGTGGTCGTGTACTGTCACTTCCAATTAAAATCAAATGCAGACCGTAACACAGGTGCAGACAGAGGAGCGGGGTGGGAGTGCCATCTGAATGCTATGGAAGGTGTTCTTTGGACACACAGGTGTGAAGACTGCCATATACTCTGATACGCTGACACACACACATGCAGGCTGGTTAAAGTTGGATATCAAGGTTTCATGAAACATTAAGGGTGTTTTTTTTATTTACTTTACGCAGGATAGAGGAGATATTGTTGCCTGCATGTATGCATGTATGTACACGTAACCAAACACACATACATATCTCACACACCACCAACACGTTGTACAGGAATCCATAGAGGCCAGCTGCTTTCAGAGCTCTACATCTACATGGGCGAGATGCCAGAGCCCCTTGTCTACAGGGGTCCATTCTAAGGTCAATACGACAACACTGTAAACTAATGATCCAGCAAATTCCCTCAGTCCCGCTCTGTCTCCTCCTCCTTCGTTTTCCTCAATCTGTTGCTACTCTCCGTCTCTCCCGCTCTCCGATCCCCTGCTGCGCCACAGAAATGAGAAGCAACTGAGGGCTCAACAGTGGCGGGCCTGCTCTGCTTCTCTGATACAGACCACAGATAAACAAGTCTGCTTGTTAACAGACAACAAAACTTTGCCTCACTTGATTCCTCCCCCCCCCTTTTCATCTAATGTTTCCTTGCTGCCCATTCCTTTCTTTTCCTTTGTGGCTTTTGCACTAACAGCCGATCGACCGTGACTTGTACGGTGAAATGTAAGCACAGATAATGAGCTGAGCTGCAGCAACATTAGTTGAATTATTAACTGGGAAATTTATACATAATTTGCAAAGTTTTTTACCTCTCTCTTATTGTGAAATTTAAAATGGTATCAATAAATATATATGTAGGCAAACACATATGGGAAGTTTATATACTTTTGGTATATTAGGATTATAGATTTTTAATTATTCTATCATTTGTCATAATACACTCACTCAAAGTGGGTAGAATGGAATATGATTGATGAACAGCATTACAAGTACATTGATTTTCATGTGGTCATCCATCCATCCATCCATCCATTTTCCGTCACCCTTCTCCCTAACGGGGTCGGGAGTTGCTGGTGCCTATCTCCAGCTGCGTTCCGGGCGAGAGGCGAGGTTCACCCTGGACAGGTCGCCAGTCTGTCGCAGGGCAACACAAAGACAAACAGGACAAACAACCATGCACACACACACTCACACCTAGGGAGAATTTGGGAAGGCCAATTAACCTGACAGTCATGTTTTTGGACTGTGGGAGGAAGCCGGAGAACCCGGAGAGAACCCACGCACGCACAGGGAGAACATGCAAACTCTGTGCAGAAAGACCCCGGACCGGGAATCGAACCCAGGACCTTCTTGCTGCAAGGCAACAGCGCTACCCACTGCGCCACTGTGCAGCCTTCATGTGGTCAAATTTTCCTAATTTTTTTTAATCATAGAAAATATTCAAAACCAAAATAAATATGGGGAAACAGAATTTAAAAAGTTTTTGTGCAAGAAACTTAAGCATACTCATGTTTTTATGTAAACTATTCTATCATACTCAGGTTATAAAAGTTACTTGTCCTGCTGTAAAACCCAGTCTCAGTCCTTCCCTTCCTTTAGTTCCCTTCATCTTCCCGTCTTTCTCTGCATCTCCTATACAAATCCACTCCCGCAACATAATGCTGCCACCACCACATTTCACTGTGAGGGTGTTCATGGTGATGTGCAGTGTTAGTTTTAGACCACTTATGTCTTGCATATAACTAAAAAAATGCTTTCATTTGGCTAGAGACGGCCATAAACCTTTTGCAGTTTTTCCCAAATATGTGTGATTTTTTTTTTCCAACATATACTTTCTTCTTACTGCTCCTCAATAAAGATCTGATCTGTGGAGTGCAGCACTACTTCAACAGATTCTTCTACTGGAGAGGTTTTGGCAGTATGGTACAAGCCTAGTTTGACATATCACGAAAGAATGAACACAGTGTTCATGTGCAAAAAAAACCCCGTTTATGCTTTTTGCCTATTGCTTGATATTGCTGGTGAAATATAAAATGCAAGTTGTCATCAATATCAGTCGCACTGTTTTCTTCACAACACATACAAATGTTATTTGTCACAAACCCCATGATATGAAGGCATCGCTGTATGGATGTTCTGAATGTCTCGAAGCAACTTCTACAGAATAAGTATCAGTTCATGTCCTTCCAGCAGAGATGCAGTGTTCACGGGAAGTCTCTTTCTGGCCTGCAGCAAGCTCTCCATCACTGCCTCAGTCAGAACACGCAATAAGCCAGTGACAGAGCAGAACCCACTGTTCAGTACCTTTTATATCGATCTGGAATAAAGAACTTGGCTAAAGGTCTAAGATGAATACTCAGTCACACTGTTTACTTACTGGATTCAAAACACACAACAAATGTCCAACAGTCATTAATTGTGCATTAATGTAGCCTTTTATAGACTTCTCCTTGGATTTAACCTAAACAGGAGAAACAGAAGCATTTCTAACACACATACATGTATGTGTGTGTGTTTACAAATGACACTGTGGCTGGTGATTGACTTCCTCACAATCCAAACTCTGACATTTTGGACAAGCTTTCAGTCCTGTTAAACTTGATCCAGGCTATAATCAAATAAAAGACGTAAACTGCAAAGTAGGAATCATCTGCAACATTTCTGCTACAAGGCAAGGACCAGATGACTGCTGTGTGTTTGTGTGTGAGCATAGTTTGGTCCTTATGGAACACATTCTTTGCAATGTGTTCACTTCACCTTAAAGTTAACTATATGGACTGTTTTCTGTTCCTTGGTTTTGCAACACTGTGTAAGAGCCTTCTGCGGGCAAGAAGTACGTCAAGCTGTGTGGATTTGCAGGTACACCAGAAATGAGCAGAGAAATAAACTCACATCTAAGTCCATTCTGCGGCTACTGACTTTTGTCGCAATCGTACAGGTATTCAGCTAGAAATAACTGCTCAAGAACTTCACAGCGCTTAACATGCGCAACAAAATAGCCTCATTAGTCCACCAGAAAGTCTTTATATGAGCATTGTGGAAAATGCAGTCCTTAGAGAACAAGAATTAATTCTATTAAATATCTCATTATGCAATGACATAATTAAGACACTTATTCATTATTTTTACCTAAAAAGAGTGATGAATGAATGAGAACTGTGACTGTGAATTATGTGTGAACTTATAACAAGTTCATGTTAAGGGTGAACTGGCACAACATCAATGATAATCAGCCTGGTCAAATTCCCTTCAATTACTGGTCTTACACACCATCCACCCTGGCAGAAAGGTTAATCTACTGCCTTAGTCTTTAACTAGCAAACTCTCGTATGTTGCCTGGTTTACTCTATTCTTCCTTTAGTTGTAAATCACTAAGTGGGTTTTTCAAGTTTTTAAGTGGTGTAAAACAACTGCAGAAATTGTATTTCAGGCAAACACAAACAAACCTGAGCCTGGCGATATTCATTTGTGTTCGATTCTCATCACCCTTCAGTGCTTCGTCTAGGATTTCAACCATTGCACTTGTTAGGATTTCTTCTAGGCCAATCATTGAACAGAAGTAAAAGTTGTGAATGATGGATGTTAATTTTCTGAGCTCTTTTTGAATTGCAGTCCGTCTCCGGCTGTAGGTTGGAAATGATAGAGGAGGAAGTGAAGGAGCTCATTCAGTCTGCGCTGGCCACATTTCCAAATACTAAGCAATTAAAATCAGGGCAAGAGGAATGCATAAGACATTTTAGATATGGTCCAACTCCCCACGCGGTTGTTTACACTTTAGAGCATGTGCAATTTCTGGTGAGCTGTCTTAAGCTGATGCATTACATGTATTAGATTTCATTAAACTTGGCTAAACATAACTAACATTTTGAAAGAAAATGATCGAAATCCTGTTCGTTTACTGAGAATGAATTTGGTCAATTGAGCCAAAGACAAATTGAGAACGAGATTCCTTTCTTTTAATACAAAATATTTTTTTTACTTTAACATCTCTTTCCTGCAAAAAAGACAACTTTATTTACTTTATTTATTTATTTTTTTGTTTTTTCTTGGTCCTTGAGTACTTTTGGCTCAAAATTTTGCCACAAGTGACAAAAAGTTCAGACCCCAACAGACTTAAACAAAAAATAAGAACTAATTATTAATTAATTTAAAAATGCACATCTCTATTACTAGAAAATTGGCAAAATCTAAAATGTTTATACTGGTGCAGAAATAAAGGGCACTAGAGAACAAGCATTACAATGGCATACACTAAAATGCTTAGCCTCCAGCTCAGAGTCAGACATAATACATCAATGTACGTTAAGTACGCATAATAGCAATAAACATCCTTTTATATGAGCAACTTTAAGAACTACAGTACAAATAGCTGAATACAGGGGCACTTACAAGTTTTCCAAAAGGTGAGCTGAGGAAAGAGGGCACTAAAAACTTCAGGTTGGTGTACTAAACCCAGTGACTTTACGATGCTGTAAAAGCTGGTAGAGAGCAGAGCTGCGATGGAGTGATGGCTATTAAAAAGTTTAAATGATACACGAAAAAAAAAAAAGACATAAGGATAAATACTTTTATGAATAACTCACTAATAAAGCTAAGTTAAAAAAAAAAACAAAACAAAAAAAAAACTCATTGAACAATCTTCTAAAATTAGTGGCGATGTTGATTGGGTAACTTACAACATATGCAAAGAGGGGGGAAAAAAATAATAATAAAAATAAATTCCAAGTTTAGTTTATCATTCTCGTGAACATTTGTTGAAATTGTCAAGTTCGCCACAATAAAAGCTCCTGTCTGATGGGCATCCTGGGTCAAACTCAATTTGAAGATAATTAAGCGCAGCTCATACATCGACAGACACAAACTCCCATTTCAGATATTTTCAGGACAGCCGAACAGAACAGCGTCTCGATCTGCAGCCACACATCTCACCCACCCCTGCAGGTGGGACTGGACTGACCGGCGTTTGTCCCCCCCCCCGAAAGAGCCACATTGCGGCTCCCGGGAGCCGAACGCTCCGACTTTCTCTTTTGCTCCGGTCGACAGCTCCAGCAGAGTTTGGCTCCGCATGCTTACAAATAAACTATTTATGTTGCCACCATCGAATCCTTACCAGTGTCGCAATGCAAAAAATAAATAAATAAAAAAATACACCAAATATAGACATTACTAATACGTGTTAGATTAAAACATGCAAAGGCGTCACAAAGAAGGACGCTGCCGGACTTCAATTAAAAACGTCTTAGAGCAAAATGCATTTAGAAAACCCTGGAGCTCAAACTAAAGGCGGCTTCCTGACCTTCCATCCCTACCACCGTCTTGAGCTCCTGACAAAATGTCTATCTTTTCTTAAATAAAAGGAAGCAGTGAACTTTCCAGGGCTTGCAGAGCGCTGGGCACAGAGCTCCGTGCAAACTGAGTGAGTCTCGTTGCGCCCTCCCCTGCCGCAGCTCAGTGTGTGACTGGTTCCCCCCGGCCGCTCGTGAACTTCCCTCACAGCCGCTGTTTCCTCCCCCATAAATAAAAACTTACTTTTCTCTGGCTTGGCTGTCGGACGGCACGTTGCTGCTCTTGCCTTTGGCGTACATGCTTACAGAGAGCCTCCGATTGTCACGCACCTGTCAACCCATCACAACCTCCTTGGGCACAGCCCCGTCACCATGGCGACACGAGCAGTGTCGACTCCCATTGGATGTCCCGCTGTGCAGGACCGCCCGCTCGCCAAACAACCACCGCTGATTGACAGTTTTAGCCCCGCCCACTTCAAATTAACCCCACCTCTCTCTCTCTCTCTTTAATTCTCTCTCTCTCTCTCCCTTCTCTCTTTCTATTTCTCTTTTTCTCTCTCCTTTTTTTTCTCCCTCTCTCTACCCTGTAGATCTGTGTCTCTTTTTTTGTCTGTCAGCATCTCTCCCATTCCTGCACTGACTGGAGAGGCTTTACTGACATATAGAATCCGGCACACATGTACTTCTAGAAAACATGCTCACATACGCACATCTGCAGTACCTCCCTCATGTTCTTCACTCTGAGCCGAGTGGGGGATTTGAAACCGTCCAACAAGGATTTTGAGCGACTGGCTTTGGCTGTTCCCTTTATAGTCAATCACAGCCTCTGCTGACACACACACAGCACAAACAGCACATTTCCATTATTGTTTTACACACAAGTGTAAGGTCATCCATTAAAGTGTGGAGCATGGTAGGAACCAGACAGAAAAAGCATGGTTTATATATTGCTGCTGCATTGTGGATGGATTCTGGTCAGCTCTAACCTCCCTTTTGCCAATTTGTTCCCCTACTTTGTTCCCACATGTTGCAGTTTGTTGCCGTCATTGCTTCATCCATTTCAGGTTGGTTTCAAATAAAAAACATATAAATTTAATGTTGTAAATTGTACCACGTAGAAATCCTTTGACAGTTCATGACATGCACCATTAAGCTATTTCAGAAAACTGGTTTGATCGCTGACTGGTTGAAAGCTTCATATTCTTACCTTCTCTGGAGAAAGTTAAGGACTCACGTAGGAGAATTTTCCAATTCTAGACCGTTTTAGAAAAAAAATCTAATTGAAATGTATATACGTGCTTTACTTGTTATAAAAACTTGTTCAAACATTTTGCATGTTCAGACTTGTGCAATGACCTTAAGCATACATGTTGGGAATGATGAGACTATGCAGCAGATACCAACACAATACATTTTGATCAACATGATGACAAACACAACTGCAAATGTAGGAAATGTGTAGCAGAGAATTATACAGTATCTCTCTCATGGATGTACCATTTGCAACTTGTTCAAAAAATTGAGAAGCACCTTTTTGATGTACAAAAGTGACACAATAATTTAAAGAGTGAACCAGTACTTTTGAGAATTTCAATTCTGATGTAACAAAATAAAAAAAAAATTAAAAAATGACCAGAGCAACTAAGAAAAATATACCTGAGCTTTTTCCATAGGGTGGAGAATGCACCTATATCTGTGGTTCTCATCGTTCCAGATAGGGTGAGGAGCTCCGTCATTTGGGTGGTGTCAGACCAGAGCAGTGGCTTCTAGATGCTGAAAGGTGTCATTTGATGTGTTTCAGGTATAGAATCAGATCAGGATGATTCCTGGATGCCTTCATGTGGAGGTTTTCTGGATTTGTCCCACTAGGAGAAAAGCCAGAACAAGTTGGAAGGACTTTATTATGATTCTGGCCAAGCAACACCTTGGGTTCCCCAGGAATGAGTGACGCCAAGGAAGGGAAAGCTGGAGTTTTCCTCCTTGACCTGTTACCCCCACATCCCGATCTCACTTAAGGAGAAGATAGCTGTTGAACAATACACGAATTGCCTTACAACTATCTAACGTCTCCAGAGCCAGTGGTGTGGGTGTGCTTTCTGATATGGAGCATCAAATGCTGTGTCATGCTCCTGTCCAGTTTGGCAGTTAACAGACAAGACAGCTCACTCTGCTGCCTTAATGTATGCATAACATTTCATCCGAGAAAAAAAGGATACAAGAGAGAAAGATGAGCAGAAAAACTTAGTTTGATGCCATTCAAATGTTGTCAGCAAGACAGACTGTCATGCAAGGTGGCTGATTCCCAGACAGAAGTGAGTTCTGGAAAGACACAGATTGTTGCAGTGTGATTGTGTGAGTGTGCGTGCACTATGGGTACAGCACAGGGGCAGCAGTGTTTATGCTTACGCAATGCTCCTGCGATGTGACCTAGTTGGAATGGATGTGTGCTGCCTCATTCCCTCCTGTTTTCTCTTTCTGTGCCTGTCTCTCCCTTCTTCCCCTTAATGTCTCATCCATTTTTTTCCTTGACTGAAACATACCACGTTCTCTTTTCACCTCTTGTTGTTTCACTCCTCTTCCTCCTCCTCAAACATGCAAGAGCAACCCCCAAACCGCGACCCTGGGAAAAATAAAAATAAAATAAAATAAAATGCCGTGTTTCAGACGAGCAAAACTTTCGGTTTTGGGATCAGTCCCCCAGGGTCTATCGCCATGACAACCAATCAGAGGTGATAAGCTTGAGTTTCAGAGGATGGAGGAGGAGAAAAGAAGACAGACATCACAGAACAAACTGAACTGAAAGTGGAATATAAAGAAAATATAGAGGTTATCAGGTCATCTTTGGGAAAATATGTCATAAGAAGATAGATAGATAGATAGATAGATAGATAGATAGATAGATAGATAGATAGATAGATAGATAGATAGATAGATAGATAGATAGATAGATAGATAGATAGATAGATAGATACTCAGTAAACTGTCATTCATTTTCTTATTTGTTGAGAATAAATCTATTTGTCAAATTCAGTTGTTGCCCTGCGACAGACTGGCGACCTGTCCAGGGTGAACCCCGCCTCTCGCCCGGAACGCAGCTGGAGATAGGCACCAGCAACTCCCGACCCCGTTAGGGAGAAGGGTGACGGAAAATGGATGGATGGATGGATGGATGGATGGAAATTCAGTTGTTCGTTGAGAAATTCCCACTGGATATTTATTCCTTTGCCTTTTCAGTTTTAGTGTCCTACCTGACTTTTTCTGAAATGCAGTGGAACCATCTGCTGCAGGCGGTTTTGTATTGACCATATGTCAGGTTTTGCTGACAGGAGGACATTCTGTTCCAACCTTAAGAACAAAATAATTAAAGTAAATTCTTATGTTCTCCTGATAGTGTATTACAGTCATCTCAAACCTGCAGGTCCAGAGTTATGTGTCGTTCTTTGACCTCTCCGACTCTTAAAAAAAATCTAATTAGAAAAGTTTTTAATTATAAAAAATTATAAAAACTTAAAAACAATTTAAAAAAAAGATGGTAATACGTTTTGTGATATATCTGCATCAAAAATTTGCAACAGAAGGGTAGCAATGATAAAAGGCTTTTGGAAGAAATTTTATGGGGTTTTTTTTGCTTCCGACTTTGTTTAGTTTAAATTCTTTAGCTTTCAGAATTATATTCAACACCTATTTATAAACTCTGTCTAGTTTTGTGGCTCTACACAGGACACAAATACCAAGGTGCACAGAGTGGGAATCAAACCGGCAGCTCACCAATTGCAGGGAGAACTCCTACTGGCATCGGCCCCAGGGTCACATGCATAATATAACTAGACACAGAAATCATTCAAGATCGCACAGTGGATCAGTTATTAGGACTTTTTTCCTCCAGGTACTTAATCCCAACAAACTAACCAAAACATGCATGCTTTGGTTCATTTTCTGATTCAATCTGCCATTAGGTGTAACGGTGTGGATGGATGGTTGTTTTTTCTGCGCGTTACTATTATGCCCTTAAATGGAAAGGCGCACTCAATCTCTTTAACATTGACTTGAAGAAGAGCAATAACTTCCCATGGCCTTGCAACGTCAAAGCTGCAGTAAAAATGGATGAATGGATAAGCTCTTTTCAGTCTTGTCATTGGCAGCACTAAGCTTAGACAATGTGCACTTGATCTTTGGAATTGAAAGATCAAGTCTGTGACTCAACCTTGTTGTGTCAAATCAACTCAGGCCTGGATCATTTCATGTTAGTTCAGCATTGCGTAAATCACCCAGATTGGGTTGATTTTCACCCAGAAATGTTTACAGTGATTGGAAAAGTAAACTGAATCATCACATAGAGTCACATTACTAGAATATTGAGATATATATATATTTACCTGAAATAAACTGTAGGAATATAATTACTATTGTTATTTCTCATCCTTCTCCAGAGCACTTTCTATTTCCCTTTTAATGCCACACACACCTTGCCCATCTTTTCAACAACTGCTTCAGTGTTAACTGAGCCTGTCGATGGGCTACTATGCAATTGTATATTTCCACAGAGTGTCAGTTAGTGAGGACGCTAATTAGCAAACAATTAAGTCTTCACACTAAAGAGCTTCTTGAGATTAATTGTTCTGGAAGTTTACAAAAACATGAGGCTCAAAGAATAAATTTTGTTCCACTGTGGACGCCTTATTGCCTTTTTGTGATTTTCGGTTTCAGTTCCGACAAGGAGCCAGTAACAGTGGTTTTCCTCTTCGCTCGGTTTAAATCAAGGCGTAAAAACTCCTTCAAAAGCAAATATTACCAGCTGCACTTTTAGGATCTTCCAACATAAACTCACTAGTAAAATACAACACTGATGGGTCACATTGTCACAATTTACAGATTGTCATGTATGACTCACAGTAACAAATATGTACTGATGTGGTGGCTACACAAGCAAGAAAAAATTGGAAAGGCCACAGAAGGAAAGAAAACAGCCCCTTGGTCATAGCCTCCTCTGGTCATGGGGCATCTTGAAACTGCCTCCTCCAAACAACATTAGCTGTTCCCTCCGCCCTCTTCTGTCTGCTGATAAAACACCAGCCCCAGCCAGAGCTTTCTGTTAATGACGGAAAAAGTTACAAATCCCTTACATCTGCCTGTAAAGACTAAAATTGGATGGTATGAAAACTGAAAACTTCCAATACAGCCTATATACACAGCTTGCCTCCATAGGTGTTTGCTGCTTAGGGTAAACAGAGTCAACTTGTAAATAAGCTCCATAGTTTATCCAACAGGATTCAGCATGACAGCGCACAGCAGGAGGTGAAATAAGCTCAGCATTCAAAAAAAATATGTTTGCGCTCAAAGTGTGATGCAACAGGAAAGCAAGAGATGAAAATATTTTAATAAGTGTGATTCCGAACCTCGCTGATTACACGATATGAGAAAGTTGACCTGGTCTTCTGTGTCCTGCTGTGCCAATCCCTCTGTTCTCATGCTGGTTCGCTCAGCGGACTAACGCATGTCAGGTCTTTGCAGGGAGTCAGCCGTCTGAGACGTGTTTAACTTGGAAGACTAGTTCAAGGTGGCATGTATTACACGGGCAGAGTCACACATCATGCATGTTTCCGTCAGTGCCGGATTGAGTTCAGGACAAAATCAGACATTCATAAAGAAACAAACAAAATACCTAAACAAAAGCAAACACAGTAGCAGAGTAGTTCTGAAAGCTGAGCAAAAGCATTCTCTCTACATGTGCCTCTCGTACAGCCAACCACATATGTTACTGATTTCTAAAGAGATGCAGCACGTCCAGCTCTTAAAGTGCTTTGGTTGACAGAAGCATAAGAAACAGGAGATCATCATAAGAGATGGGAGGATAAAATTATTGTCTATGTCACACATAATGATTTATATGGGAACGACAATTTAGTGTCTAATCAACCTAACTTTGGACTAGGGGAAGCTGGAGTCCCAGCATGTACAGAAAGCACATGTATCCTCCATGTAGAAATACTGCAACCAGGATATATGCTCCAGATCTCGTCATACCACACAATTTGTGCAGGAATACACAAATGGACATGTTGATTTCTTCTCTTTGCAGGAGTTCTCCAACTGTGAGTTTTTGTCTATGGGAACTGAGAGAGTAAAATTGAAAGTGGCAAAAGCAATTGTGCCACCAGTATATATTGTTTATATGTAAAGAATTATAATAGCTGTGATACAGATGTTTACATAGCCTGTGATCCCATTGTAATCATTAGATTATTAGAGTGAACACTATGGTCACAACTTGTCATTGTGATTCAAATATTCTGCATGTATCTTGTCAAGGAAGCAAAGAATCCAATCAAGCAGACTTTTGGAGATTTAATGTCTTAAGTTAATTACACTGCTGACATGAAAGAGCATTTCATCCCGGGAATAAGTTGAGAAAAAGAGCAGTTGAGCCAAGGTGGAAAACTCCAACACAATTAGATGCATGCAGAGCCCTGTTCTGAATTCTGAGCAGGCTCTCCATCCGCGAAACTCCTGATGATCTGAGCCGAGGAGAGCGTGTGCTGGGTGCTGATGTGACTGACAGAACAGCAGTGGAGCGCTGGTCGGGCTGCCGCAGAGGACTCTGGGTAATTAGGCTGCAGATGAGTGTGACCCAAAAAACAATGCAAGAGAGGGGGAAATGGATGAGGACATATGTGTGTGTGCGTGTGTGTGTGTGTGTACAGAGAAGGAACCTCTTACGCTGTTGGTCTAAAGCACATTTTTGGATTTAGTAGCACAAAAAAGGACAACATGCCAAAGGATTGCATGCAGTCTTCAGGTGGAGCATGTTTGTCAGAGTACTGACCATCATAGTTTGATGGTTAATTTCCATCCTTTATTAAACTTAGTGACATGTAAAACTAATCCAAGCATTCTCCTTTAACTCTAGCACAGCAGCATTTTCCCATGTGTGCTAACTACAAAAAAATCAGCTTTTCTTCTATTCTTGCTTGTCCGAACTTGCTATTTTGTAACAGTTAGAGCACAATTCAGTCATTCTCAGTTCTTTACAAGATTAAAGACTGAGATACATAATGTATGGAGTAACAGAGGTATACAGTTGTGGCAGAAATTTCCTTTAACATTCTGACCCTCAGTATTTATTCTTGGTCAATCGTTCAGCTTTGTAAAGTTTTATTTGTGGACCAAAGCTATACATACTGACTCTACACTGCAAGACAAGCCTCTGCTTGAGTGATGGTTACCACTGTTTCCTCAAGTGGCAGTGAGGATGTGTGAAGCATGTTGTTCAAATAACAGCTAGCATAATCAAGTGATTGTTTCATTTAGCCAAATCAAAAATAAATAAATAATGAATTGTAGCTGTAGCGATACACCTGAAGATTACGTGAAATATTGCAGCCTTTAATGGTCACAATTACAAACTGGGATGAATAAACAGAGGATGAAATTGATCTGATTGTAAGAAAAACACATGGGGGTTTTAATTTAAATCTACACCATGTCCATGTCTGTTAATTTTATTTCAAACCAGTTTACTTTTTTCTGTCATATTTATTGAAGGAATGGAGGTTTTTTGCTTTTTGGACATCACCAGGGAACTGGAAAGGCTGGATCTAGGTCTATTTGTGCCGACGATGCCTCAATAAGTGTGAACTGAGGTTATATTTTCGAAACGGAAACTGCTTAAAAAGTTTTGTCTGACCCTGCCCACTTCTGGAATAATTGACACTGATTAGTCACCACTGGGCCTTTTAAGAACTAGAGATGATGGATAATCTGGTGTCAGAGTCAGCACAGTGGTTGTGGTCCAATATCAAGCACTTTCTTTGAAACTTTGAGGGATCAGCATGAATGTGCAGTTTGTGTCAGAGCGACCAACACAAGTACACTGGCAGAGTGGTAACAAATACAAGTTGAGGAACGTGATGACACCCCACGGCAGTGTGTGACCAATCTGCTGAAGATGATGAAGAGCGGTGTCAGGGCCGTGTATCATTCTCCTACTGTGGTTTCTGTTTGTTCAATAAATACGTTAAATAGCCAGTTTGACTAGTTTCTGAATTTTGATAATCTCATCCAGGAGGCGCCACCACGTCTTTCCTCTTCCACAGCAGACAGCAGAAAAACTATTGCAACAACTTTCAAAATAGGAAGGTACATCAGCGTATAGTTTTAACAAAATATGTAAAAGGACGTATTTCTCCTTTTACATAGATGCAGATTTAACTAACATCTCCAGGGTGTTGTAAACTAGTAGAACGATTTTCTGACTCGTATCTTTAATTTGATCCACCATTATTTAGTTAGCAGATAGTGGATTTGTAGCTGTTCAAAGTCACCAGAAGGTGAATCTAAATCAAATGAATGGTTTTAGAAAAATAATACAGCGCTGGAATTCTGTAAACATTGCAGTCTAATGTGTTTTGGATTTATAACCATTGAGTGCCGCTTCGTCCTCTCAAATAAAAGAAAATGTAAAATAAAGGTCAAACTTGATATTTGGGAAGACTGATGTGACACATTTTCCCAGTTAAACCCCTCTATAATTGGTACCAACCAATCGCCACACATGCTGCTGCAGGAATAAAGGGAGTCGTAATGTTTTGCAAAAAAGCTTGAGTTACAGCCAGCAGAAAAAGGAGAGCGGCTCAGCTTTGCCTGTGGAGCGCCAGTGTCTTCATGCTTCACTGGCTGCTTTAAAAGAAAGTGTTGCTCTGTTCCTCACCGAGGTCTTTGGAAGGTGAACGGTAATTGCTAAGGGAGGATTTAGAATGACGACGGAACAAAGCGCCTCCTTTGTCTTACAGTCCTAACGCTCATGATTTAAGACGGAGCAGTGATTCAGACACAAACGACAGACAGTGACATGAAGCTCTTCTTCGTTCGACTGTGTCAGGGAGTTTGTGTGTTGACCAGAGACTTGCAGAAACTGATTTGCAGACGACATGGTATTGTTTCTGACTCATTAGCTGCTGTGCCGGCGCTGTGGTAACATGACATCATGGTGGCATTGGCTTTTAAAGTCTGACCACAGGGTACGATGCTCTGTTAGGAATGACTTCTTTCAGTGTGACTTCATCATGTAAATCTCACTGGAAACCCCAAACAGGTCGCCTCCATTGTCTGACTTCTGCATAATAAAGTTGTTGGAAAGACAAACAGTTCCTGAACCACCCGACAGACTGACTTAGTCAAATCCCACGCAAAACAGAGGAAAAGAAGTATATGACAGACATGCTGTCATGTATAATGTTCTCAAGAAAAAAACAAGAACAGAGAAAACTGTTTAACATATAATGTGCTGCAAATTAAAAAAAAAAAGGAAAGAAGCAGACAGAGGATGTGAAAGACTGGGAGGCGAGACTGTTAATGCCATCTTTTCCTGCTCCTAAATGAGCCTGTCTGCGTGTTAATCAGCCAGAAGCTGACAAAGAGCCGGGTTCTGCCTGGTTGTAGGATCTTTCAGCACCCTTCAGGAACCTCCTCTGTCCCGACCAGCATTGTTTGGGAAGAAGAAAGCTATCAGAGGATCTGCGCAAGATTAGGGCTGCCAACTGTTCCCTCTGTGGCTTCCTGTTTTGCCGCAGGAATTCTTTTAGCGGGTGCAAAAAAAAAAAAAAAAGAGAAGAAAAAAAAGAAAAGAAAAAAAAGCCACATAAGTGAACAAATCCAACAGATTTAACCCTTTCCTATCCAACAAAACGCAAGATATTTAAAAGTGCTGGTTTGAAAAAAAAAATCCTCTAGGTTAACAAAGTCTACGAAATAAAATGTTTCATATTTAGAGGCTTTTTTCTATTTCATCCTCAAAATGCATGGGACATTAAATTTTTTCAACGCCACATAACCTTGAATTATAAGGGAAATGATTTTTAGATTTTAAAACTGTGTTGTGCATTTTTTTTTATACCTGTGTTTTGCCACAGAAGACATTTTGTATCTGTGGCAAAATAGGGTCACATCTGGCCAGAACACCTTTCTTCAGATGTTTGCTGCGTGTCTTCTACTAGCATGTGGTCATTTTTAACCTGGGCATTGTCTTTTTAGTTTCCTTTAAGGGCGGCTTTCTTTTAGTCTCTCCTCCGTTAAATCCAAATATGTGGAGTGAAGAAAGAAGAGTTGTCATGTTAGCAAATCTTCCCACCTGAGCTCTTTATTGCAATAAATGCAAAATATATGAGAAATCTCAGATATGTTCCTCATACCACCAAATTTAAAACGTCAGGTGTGTGCTTCATCTTATGTTATTCTGTTTTCCTCACTCCATCTATGTTCCACTTTACCAAATATTTTTTCTTGCAGTGCTTCCACACCACCTCCTCTTTCTTTTCCATCCTTTTAGCCGCTGCTCACTGTCAGACTTCTTCATTTTCCTCCAGTTTTAACCCACCACCTCCTGCTCTCCCCCATTCCTCTCCATCTAAATTGCAAATAGCAGCAGTGCCGACTGCCAGAAGAGCTCCTCAATGTCATTAGAGCTGACCCTGTGGATTAACCAGCGGAGGGAGGTGCTGTGCAGAAAGTACAGATCAATAAAATGCTTATCCTCTGGGTTCTTTGACTTCACTCTGGATTTAGATCTAACTATCTCAAATGTTTACTCCAGTCTTGAAAAAACAAGCAGCCAAGGTTACAATAGGCTGATGCAGTTTGAATATTAATAAAAAGCATAAACTGTGAGGAGTGACGAAAGGAGGGATCTCTATTATGATCATTTGACTGCGACGGTGAGCTTTGACTAAAACAAGTCGCATGAACCTGATGGATCAATCAAAAATGCCAGTCACTGTTGTCGGGATCAGCCGACTATTTCATGAGAACATGTAAAAGTGAAGATGATGAGCCAGGCGTCTGGGTGGATTCGCCGGTGTCTAGTTGGCCGACCTAGACGCCGTCATCATAGCCTGATGACGCTACGTGCAACAAGGATGCATTAAACAGCTTTCTACAAACACATAGAAACACACCCCCACAAGCCAAACGGACAAGGGGAAAATTTGTTGCCACTGTAAGTAGTGCTTTTGTGACGGTTGCACAACGTCACATTGTTTTGTTTTATTGTAAGCCTTACCTTTATTCTTAATACATTTGCTTAGCAGGGAGAAAATGTTAAGAATAAATATTATTTAAAACATAGTCTGTTGTACAATCACACATGTGCACGGTTTTCTAAAATCTACTGGCACTAATTGGAACCATGTGCTTAACTGATGAATATTTGGGAAGTGAGGAGGATCACTGATGCTGCTGGTTTCTGTTTCAAAGATCCTGAGTGCATTGGAACGGAATGATAAACTTTTTGAAACATCAACATCATAAATAAAAATATGAGAATCCTGCCCAAAGGCTAAACGTTTTCGGTTGTTGGGTCAGGAATAAAAATGAAATCTACAGTAATCTAATCTTTTAACATCCAGAACTGCAACTTTACAGCAAATGCTTTTTCGACTTAACTGCACTACATATGAAGTACAATGCCAACCAAATGCTACTACTGTATGTCCATACACCCTTTTTTTTATTCTAGGTCAGCTTCATCTTGTTCTCCTCGCAAAGGGCTGGACTTTGTTCAGGCTGACAAAGAGACTGGAGGTAAAACTCAACAGATCTGTCACTGTAAAGATCCTGACTACACGTACAATCATGATTTATAGAGACCCATACCAACAGTTGTATTGTGCCAAATCAGTGTGTTAAAACACCGCTCTGGTCTAATCCTGAAATATATTTAGTTTGACAAGTCAAAAAAAGACAATAAAATCTTATTGAAAAAAAAAGGTTTATTTTTCTGAAATTGTTGTTGGAAAAAGAGCAGGTAGTAGACTAAAAGTAAAACGAAGGTTTTTGTTTAAAAGGCTACTTGGAGGGCCAGTTTGTAATTACCAGTAGCATAGAATGGCAACATCAAGTTCTGTGCTGATACGCACACATACAGTTTATTGAGTATCTAAGAGTTTAGTGCCATCTAGTGGTTGATTTTAGTAGAGTCAAACAAGTACAGAAAATAATTAAATAACATACTTCAGCTTTGATATTATTAGAATTTTTATTAGTAGTAGTAGAATTAGTATTAGTAATACTCATAGTAGTATTAGCATTATGGATAAATAATGAAATGAAGTGTCTGTTTGACACTGCTGAAGTTGGCTTCAGGGCAGGAGCTTTAGTGAATGTTTATTTCAGCTCGAAATAAATCTGGAGTTTCTGTGATCAGTCCAAACTCAAAAAAAAACATTTCAACATTTTTGAAAACTATCTGAATTATTATAAATTAAAGCCAAATCTTCTAAAACACAGTGTGTGATTTTTGAAACCATTTTTATTTAAAATAACATGAAGGTTTGGCCTGAATTATATTGCATTTTCCAGTCATACTTACTCCTCATAGCTCTTTACACAACAGCCATACTCACCAAATTACACTCACAAACTAATTTACACACCAAAAGAAACTTGGGGCTAAGTGCCATTCAGGGCACATCAACATGTGGATGTGGAATTGAACCCGCTAATTACAAGATAACTACTCTAACTACTTAATTTAGTAATCCACTCTAAGCTGAAATTCAGACAACTCTGCAATTGAAAGAAATGCAACCAGAAGGTATAACGTCTTGTAAAGTCAGCACACAGTTTGAAACAAACTGTACTTTATGAAGCACAGTCTAATACAGGTGCATGAAAAAGGCTGTTTTGATTTAATATTAAATGCTATTGTGCAATACCTGTAATTGTTGGACTTTAGAGATAAAGTACTTTTAAAAAAAATGCTAACTGGATCCCTGCTGATGCTTCCATGTTGTCTTTTAACAAATGATAAGACTCTCAAGAAGGTTAAGAGGGAAAACCTTAAACCTCTGTTAAGCAGACCACGGTCTTTCCCTGGGTTAACAGGGAAAGACCACGCCTCCTTTCCCCGGGGAAAGGAGGCGTGGTCGGAGTTCATCTTCCCATGAACTCCGACCATGCTTCCTTTCCAGTTCTCCACTCTGCCTTTATTAGGAAGAAAAAATGTTAAGGAGGATTTTGTTTAGTTTTGGGTGGCTTTAGTTACTTACCTAACTCTCCCCTTTACATTTCTGGCATTTAACGAGAAAGTCGTGAAACTTAAAAATTCACAGATTTCCCACGATCCACGCAGCGCCGTGATTGACGATGTTTCGAGATACGATCAGGAACTTCAGCATCAGCCTTGACGAGAGAAACACGTTCTCTGCAGGCGACCTGATGACAGGAACAATGAGTTTTGACTTAACAAAGGGGATTAAGGTTAGTGCCTTGTCGATGAAGATAAAAGGAGAAGCGAATGTGAAGTGGTCCACAGGATCAAGGAGAACTCAGAGGAAAACCTACCGCGGAAGGATGGAGTTCTTCTCTTACAAAAGCGCTATCATACAAACCAACACCGGTACGCGCTCTAACCAACTTTCTGCGCTGGTTTGCATGCATGATATTAAGTCATTGTTTGTACTTTGCTTGTTTTTTTTTTTGTTTGTTTGTTTTTTTTTGTTTGTTTGTTTTTTTTTTCCCCAGCTGCTGACGGGACAACAGAACTCGCTGCAGGAACGCATGTTTACTCGTTTTCATGCCAGCTTCCGGAGGGGTAAGTGCAGGGCCGACCCAAACCTCCATGGGGCCCTAAGCAAAATTTGGTTTTGGGGCCCTCCATTTCATTTCTTCTAACGATGTGGATTGCTGCAATCAACAGTCAGATGTTTAGCTTATTTGAACTCCTGCTATAAAATTGGTGCATCTCTGACTGTTCTGGTTACATTATATGCTATGTCCATGTATCATGTAGGATATGTTTCTCGCCCAGCCAATTTATTGGTGCCAGTTTCCTTAGTTTTGGAAACTGGACCTACTTAAATGTGAAGCTGATTTTATCCGCCAATCCTTTTCTTCCATAGCAAAGGTCCAAAACATAAGCCACTGTACTCTTCTTCTCTGCTGCAAGAGAGGTTTGACTGATGGACCGGCCCACCAAGTCAGGTTTCCACGTTAACAACAGTCGCCCCAATGTTGCCAACTCGGCAACTTCCTCGCCAGATTCCGCCACATTTCAGACAAAAAGAAAAAAAATAAATGGTGTTGGCCAAAATCGTAATCAGCAGGTCAAACTCTCTGAAGATCAATAATTGATGATCGGCTAGAAAACTGCCGTCGGTGTACCCTTTTTAAGATAGAATAAATACACATATGTTCATGACATACTTTGATTAAGTTAGTTTATCTTAAGTGTAATTCCAAGAGCTACAATTTGAGTTTGTACTTTGAAATCATCTTTCCTGAGAATATGAACCAGTACTGGGCTGATTCTGTCCCTTCAAATAATTTCAACAAGTTTCATAACTTATAGCAATGTTAAAATGGCAGTATTGATAGCATGCCTGTCATTAAATAATTCACATACTGATACATTCATTTACCTGTGGAAGATATTTGTGTCAATATTTGCGTGCTTTCTGTACATCATGGTTTCATAAAGAAATCTGTATTTTTTGTTTTCATTGACCTTTCCAGTCCATTCCTTTCCTCTCAGATCCCATCAAATGTAATTTTGCTTGTTTTGCATCAACATAGAAACTTTCCTCCTTCTTTTTGTGGAACATATGGACGAATATCCTACTCACTAACAGTGAGCATCGACAGACCGTGGCATTTCTCCAAGGACTTCAGAACTGAATTGAACTTTATCAACTACATTGATCCCCACCAGCCAGACTTGTGGGTAAGTGAGACAGCTCCTGACACAGGAAAATAAGTGCTGTTGTGTGAATGTAGTTGATTGATGTACTTAACTGGAATGTTACATGATAGACAGGTCATGGTCAATTTTAATGTTTTTAAATTGCCCCATGTCTTCTGACTTAGCAAACGTTAGAGGAAAGCAATGTTTTCAAATGAATGTACCTTAGAAAAATCAAAGTCGGTGATCCCTCTTCTGCTGTTTCTGCACCCAGAATGTGGAGAAAGCTACCTTCCAACATGCACGCAGTTGTAGCTTCCGCACTTTTTAAGTCTAGACTTCAAATTTGTTTATTGAAATTGTTCAGACAGGTCATATTTTCATCCATCTGGAAAAAAAAAAAACACCTCCTTCCAATACTAGACTATGGCACTGTCATCCTCGTCTTTAATTTTGGGTATGTTGTTCTTTTGCTTATTTTCAATTTTTATTGCCTTATGGAAGATCGTCCCAAACGGTTTCTCACAAGTTCGGTTCAGATTGTTGCCATGCTTGAATATTTCCTTTGAAAGAAAAGGCGTTTGTTTTACAGTTCAGCTCATTTTTCTAGAGAAAATCGGAGATTTGTGTCGTTTGCAGAACTCAATCTTCATTTTACTGCAGCTCCATTGTGCTCCTGGTGCCATCTTTTAGCTCTATGGTGTTTAAGTTGGCGGTTTTCTCAAGAGGAGACTCAGTGCTTCATCCAGCTGCAGCCTAGGGCCGAGCTCACACAGAACATTTCATCTGGACTCATAGGAGGAGGTTCACCTGCGTCTGACGACCTTCTTCCAGAATGTTTCTCCTCGCTTGCTTCCTTCTGTGGGTTAACGAGCTACCAGAGTTAAATCATCTCCATAGAACACAACCTTTAACAGTTGTTCACCTTTTCACAACACTCTGGGCAAACTTTAAGAGTTTGCCTTTCTTCATAATTCTAGCACAAAAGAAGAGGAATTATAGAGTTTCCATGTTGTAAAAACACTTAATTGAGATTGGATTTCTTTTCTTTGCTCTGCATGACTTACATGAACTATTATTACAGAAATTTAAACCAACAATTGGAGAATCAAACTTTTCAGGCTTTCTGCAGCACCTCTGTCACTATGATGATTTTCTGCAGGCCCCGCTCTCAGGATCAAACTACAAGACATTGTGCTGCCTGGTGGTGTGCATCAGGTCCCATCACAATGACAGTCAGCTTGGAGAAGAAAGCTTTTAAACCTGGTATGATCGCCTTCCCTGGATCTGTTACTTAACATACCACAATATATCATTTCTTGAAATGACTACATTTTTTTTTCCCATCAGGAGAAACGGCAAAAGTAATGTGCATTTTTAGCAATGCTTCATCTAGAACGCTTACTCCAACTGTGAAGCTCCAGCAGAAGCAGTCGTACTACACCTACCACAGGACGAATAGGAAAAAGGTGGCCTTTCAATTAGCCAAGTTCACTGGGGACCCTATCAGTGCTCACACTTCAGATGTGCAAACTGAGATGCTGCTCCCTATTCCCTTAAATGCATCCCCAACCATCTTAAACTGCGCCATCCTGGAGGTTGAATACATTATGGAGGTTAGTTCCCCAGATGGATTCATTATTTGAAAACTCAAAGTTGTAAGGTGATCTAGCTTGCCTTACAAGGTCTATGCTGTTTTATTTGACAAGAGCTAATTTCGATTAGCATGATGGTATTCATCCTGGGTGTTCTTGTTTCTTGTAGGTAAGCCTCTGTCTTCGGGGATCACCTGACCTCACTGTGGTGTTTCCCATCGTGCTGTGTGATTTTCCGGCATGCTGGTATCTAACAGAGTAGTCGTGAAATGCATAAATGGTGAAATGAATTCTAAAAGTTGCAGAATGTAAGAGGAGGTCCACTCCTATCAACTCTATTATGCTTACAAGTCGAGATGGTGAATTTAAAAGTTAAAGAAAACACAAGTGTTGTATTATTACATCTTAATCTGTATGTTCACATTTTTAATTTTTGTACTGGTTTTATATATTTCCTTTGCTGAACATCATCTATGGTCATTTATATTTGTGTATAATTTGGAATACCTTCACAGTGTCATTAACTTGTTCTCCTCTGTTACTACATAATGACTGTTACATTATTAGTATTTATTTTTACCACTATCCTTCTTCATGGTGCCTTATATCTTTTCAGCCATTTAAATGCTTTTGTAGATTTAGATTTTAGTCTGAATGTGATTCCTCATATCTGCAGCTTTACAAAGAAAACATGCCAAAAGGATGTGGCTGTATGTTAAGAAGTGCCTCCTTGCAAAACAAAAACTGTTGATTACTAAATGTCTAAAAGAAGCACTGTGGGTCAACATGAGGGTATCGTGACAAGCAGTACTTTCATTGATCTTAAATTTTATAGTAAATATGACCACATCTGTATACTCACTTTTACTCAGCAACAAACTTTAAGCACTTTGTACTGCCTTGTTGCTGAAAATGTGCAATATAAATAAAATTACCTTTACCTTAGATGCGTGTTTCATTAATTTATTGGATTTGATCTTATATCTGAGAATAAACTACATTAATATTTTTTTTCCAGTCAAGTTCAGAAGAATTTGCAAACTGTATTTCTTTCTAAGAAGACAAACAACAAAATGTATTGCTATTACAATAAGAATGCAGTAAGATTACAATCTTATCAATGGTAATTGATAAAAATAAAATAATTGATGAAATGTGGGGGGTTTAAACAAACAATCCTCTCCCTCCCTAACTCTCTTTACTGTCCGTAAAATCGGGTTTCTACGAAATCAAAACTTAAATAAAAACATTTAAAATATCAATTTGTTTTTCTGCATTCATTTTTCAGTACCTTTTACAAGCCTTAGTCATTTTTGAACCATCCCCTGAGTTGTACTTATTTTCTTATTTTATATTATTTGTCAAAGAGTAAAATATTTTTAAAAATTGGCCAGTTTCTTCTTAATGTATTTTTTTTTTATTTTATAGGAGTGAGGTTATTCCAGCCTGCCATGACCTCTACTAATGTTTCCTCATTCGTACGCTCATTCTCTTCAGTGAGTGAGACACATGATATCTGCTCAGATTACATGTGTAAATGTCTAAAGCACTCCCTGCTTTGAACATTCAAGTTGCAGCATGTAGCAACACACACTGTCAGTCATGCATCTGATACCTATGCATTCAAGAGATTGTTTCGAATCAGGCTTTACCAACTAGACATAATTTAGCCTCAGTCATGTTCCTTGCTCGAAGCAATAAGTTGTATATCAAAATAAATTTGTTTTATGCATTTTATGCATGGTCATTAGTGTGTCAAGTTGTATCTCTAGCATGATTTATGAAGAGTAATGTGGTTTAATTATTAGCAAGGTGTTTATCTTTATTTTCCGGCACACCTTAGAACATAAAATCTGAATTGCCTTGCACGCCTTTTGTTTGCGTGCAAGGCAAGATGACATGTCGTCGTGTTTGCTAGTCTAAAGACGTACTTCTAAACTAAGATATCAGGATAGTTGTTTCTGTGAAATTGCTTCCCATTCTGTGTTTTTATATGTATGATAGTTATGATACATGGCACCACTTTGGAGCTTTCAATCTATTTTATAAGTGTATTATAATAAAGAGAAATGAATACAAATATGGACATGCCACAAGTTAAAATATTTAAACATGTAGCCTATCTCTTTTCTCCCAATTTTATGTTAGCCACCCATAAATTGCCATTAAAAGACCTCAGCGATTAAAGTTAAAATATTACAAAAGTTAAAATAGTAAGGCACTCTTTTCTGAAAAATCTCCATTTACTTGAGCAGCTAAGAGCAAATAATAAAATTACTTATTTCATTAATGAAATTACATGCATTTCTCTATGATCAGTCATTAAATCAACTTTTAATTTCTAATGTTGTAAGTAAAACGATCGGAAGCCATTTCCTCATTCAACATCCAGATCCTGTTTAGATTGACTCACAAACATTCATACAATTTACTTTCAAATGCCAAATTATTGGAGATAAATTATAAACAAGTCATTAAATACTAATAAGTATACGTCACGTTTACAACAAATGTTCAATCATCACCATGAACACATTTATTGAACAAAATCTGTAGCTCCTGATTTTAGGAACGTAGCAGCTGTGTATTTCACAATAGTATAAAGTGGCTGATAGACCACATGGAAAATCTTTATCACATGGAAGATTTATATTCCATGTGATATTTTTAGATATTTTTAGATAATATCTGAGAATTATTGACCAATAAATGCAAAATAACATGTCCTAGATTTAACTGAGGAAGCTTGTTTTATGAAAGAGGGATCATCGAGTGCAGAAAAGGTGACACATTGGAGTCATCTCTTAATACAACTTTGTTAGTGACACCACAAACAAACTCTAAGCAAACATTTACAAATGCTGTAAACAAGCCTAAAAAGGCTACATGTGTTCAGGGAACATTGCGAATATCGGATTACATAAGACAGTTCAGTAGAAGACTGCTTAAAATTTAGAACATAAATCAAAGTAAAAACCTATGAGTCTCAGAGGAACAACATTTAACATGATCTTATTTAGAGCTACAATTTTAGGTAAAGCAACTTTTTTCTGAATGATGCAATTCTGTGAGTAAGTCGCTTAGACTAATTAGTTTTTTTTTTCTATACATTGCGGATCTTTCTCAGAGAGGTGGGGTGTTAGGTCGATAGTTAATTATGGTCCTTACCTTAGTTTAAAAGTTACTGAATTGTTCTGTTGTATGATCTTTTCACACTCAACTTAAAGTCTAACAGACTGGTGTGATTGCTTTTTTTTCTGTAAACACTGCATATGAAGTAAAAACAACCAAAGGATTGTTAACAGATGGATTAGGTTTTAAATGACAAAATGCATCGACGATTCCTTAAAACAGAGGTAATTTATCAGGTTAGTACCAAGTCAAATCAAACACAATTTCCTGCGTCATTAACCTCATGTCGTGTTACAGTGCCACACACACAGCAGATAGTAGCAACTCTTCATTGGCTGGATGAGCAAATCAGCGACATAAAACTTGTTTTGCATGTCACTGAAGAGCAACTATTATTTTGAATCCGATAAGAGTTACATTGCCCACATCAAAAACTGGCTCTGACAAACTATATATCAACTATTTTTGCAGCTCAATGCTAATTTTATGTGTACATGGAAGACGTCTGACCTCAAAAAGAGTCAGTAAGATGCAAAAGAAGCGTTGGAGCAACAGGGACCTGTTGAGTACTTCATGAAGCACAAACAAATAGCTAAACCCTGAATGGTGAATCTGTATGTTTACTTTTCTGCAGTGCAGATGCAGCTTTCTCACACCACTGTTCAAAATGGAGAGTCAAACTTACTTTAAATTAAGTTAATGATATGTTCTTGTCCAGTCAAAGATAAAAAGTTGAATTATGTTACCCTGGCTGTTTTTTCTTCTTGATTACATGTTGGCTTAAATTATCTGATTTTATTTAACTGCGATGCATTATGTGGTTAGCTTTCTGTTTCTTTAATCATTTTAAAGGGATGGGTTAAACTGCCCTGTGATTTTTAACCTTACAAGGTTACAAATCCCCTTAAACTTTATGCTGCGCCTCACATAAATCAAGCCAATCCCCTTCGCTGCACAAACATCCCCTACTACTGTACACATGATGAAGCTTTGCTCACACATAAGAGACAGTTAATATCAACTCCTAACAGCATGAATTACTTTTAAATTTAGTTTGGAAAGCTATTTTTTTCAAATGCAATTAGATATGCAGATCTGTATTCACCTATTGTAAAACAAAATGAAACTGTGCAATCTTGACAAAAGTGAAATCATTTCCATAATAACTCTCACCAGCTGCTCGGTTTGTGAATTTTAGCATTTTAGTATGTTGTTTCTAACAGTCTCAGCTATTATTTTATATGGGAGGAGGCGGCGCCTCACAAAATCAAGCCCCCTCCTACAGTAGGCGCCTGCTTTTAGTGTCAGGTTTCCTCATCTGCCATCGACTTAGGTGCGTAAGTTCTCTGTTACGATGTCGTCGACAATAAAGAAGCTAGAAATCACTTATAACTCTGTCAACGCCAGCAATACTTTTACAAACGGAGACATTGTTTCTGGTCAAGTTTCTTTGGAACTGGGCAGGGATTGCCAGATCAGCTCCTTCTACATCAAGTTTAAGGGGAAAGCTGACGTCTTGTGGGCAGAGGATAACGGCATGGGCTCTATGACTTACTTCTCCAAAGATAAGTACTTCAGCGTGCGGCAGTACTTCATCAGAGACCCAAACAGCAAGGGTAAGGCTTATTTCTCCAGGTTTCACTGCGGGAAGAAGTTCGAAGCTGAAAAAGTAGCAAGCAGTAACATGAAATAAAAGGTCCAGGCATATTTTTGATCGAATTTTCTTCTGAGAAACAAAGACGACAAAACAAACAACTCAGAAAAAAAGTTGTTCGATTTTATTTTAAAACACAAAAAGTCATAATTTCAGTTTTTCTCTGTGTTTTTCTTGAGTTTCTGGGTTCTTCTGTTGTCCAGTTTGCCCCCTTGATTACTCCCAGGTGTGTTTCGTTTCCCTGATTACCTCAGGTGTATTTAATGTCACCTGTGTCTCTTTCGGCTCCTCGTCTCGTGACGTCTTGTCCAGTCGTATCACCAGTTCTCTCAGTGTTGAGTCTTTGCTGTGCCGCCTGGTTGTTGGACTGTTTCACCATTAAATCCTCTTCTTTAATTTCAACCTGGGTCTGCTGCGTCTGACCCAGCACTTCACACCGCGACTCGTGACACACAATGAGAGATTTCAGCTTCATTTCTTTTTGTTACCCCAAATGGATAGGAATAAACTTTTAACGGTAGCTCAATTGTCTTCATGTTTGAACCATAGTTGGAATGAACCAGAAAAAAAAAGATTTTTGTTCTTATCTCCAACCATGCGATTAATTCTGTGAACCATCATGCATCTTGACTTTACTTGGCGCTGTTTCTCCCTTGACCTGACCTTATAGTGATGATAAGCGCAGAGCTCAGCGTCAACAATTTTGTCCTCATAATAAAAACAATACCTATAATAATACCAAAACATGGTTTCAAAGTGCTGTACATTAAATTGTAAGATAATAATGCTTAAAATACGTAAAACAGTTGTCAAAAATCAGCAGTCAATAACCAAGCTAAATAATAATAGTATTATAGGGATATAAGTGTAATTTGTATTAGAAGAATGAGATAAGTCATAAATGAATTTTCTGATCTTGCAGATGAAAACTATGATCCGTTTTAAATATGGCTGAAGCTAAAAGAAAAAAAAATGTTGAGAGGAGAGTTTATTAGTTTATCAGAGGTTTTGACCCTTTAAGCCAATCATACAACAATATTTTCTGTTCATGGTTCTCACTGTTTTTTCTCGTTAGGAATAGTCCCTCCTGGTTTGAAGGGGCATTTGGTGGAATTGTGTACTACCTGGAGGCTGTTTTGAGCAGGTCGATGAAGATGGACAGAAAAGAATTTTCCTTTATCTACTATGTGGGAAAAAGACACCTGAACCCAGTTCCTGTATTAATGGTATATTTGACATCTGTGCCATGTTCTGTCTCTTTACATGTCAGGGGCCTGATGTACAAACTCTTGAATTTGAGAGCATATGAGGAAATGCCAGGCAACCACAATGCTAGTTGGTTCACATCACACATAATTTGTGCACTGATTGGTCGAAATGTTTCTTTGCATTGGAAAATGATCTGTTTGACTGCAGTTTTAGCTGTATGTGTGCAGTTAGTAGCTTCACTTGCATTTAGAGAACTGTCTCTTGCTGCAAACAATACCTTAATGTCTGCTTGTACAACGATGCTACTTGGATTGACCAGGCTGACAAATTGTTTCTCACCATGCCGTGCTGTGACTGGCCACAGTCCCAAGCACAGATCACCATGATTGCTCTAGAAAACCTAAACAGCTGATAAGTCTGGTATTTTGGACCAGAAGATCCTCTTGTAGGGTATTTTAACCTGTACATATTACCGACATTAGAAAGACTTATGATGTTCAAGGTTTCCGCTTGGTTTCTATTTGCATTGACTTCTAGGAACCCCAACATGAATCTATGGAGAAGAAAATGAAACTTTTCACCTCAGGAACTGTTGCCATGGATATCAATCTTGAAAAGTCAGGCTTTTTCCAAGGTGAGACAATTTTATAGTGACAATGACTGCAATTCTGAAATACTCTTGTACCACCTACTCTGATCATTTTCTTTTTCACACAGGGGAAGGATTAAAAGTTAAGGCGTTCATTAAGAACAATTCATCTCGTAAGATCACGCCCAAATACCGCTTATATTTGAACCACAGCTTCTTTGCCAGTGGAAAGAAAAAAGTTTAGACACAAGACCTCATTAAAGAGGTTGGGAAACCCATCCCTCCTTCAGCCTCAGAAAATGTCACACAGGTTATTGCCATTCCTCAGGATGTGGAGCCCTCCATCCTCAACTGCAACATCATCAAAGCAGAGCACAGACTCAGGGTGAGTATCAACATTGAAGATATTTGGAAAGCTGAAGAAATGTTTTTATGATTTTAAATATTTAACAGAAACCAAGCCAAACTGATCGAATCAGCCAGATGACTGGGTTTGGAAAGTGAAAGTAGATGGACACTTTTATTTTTTTCATTTAAAGGCTTGCCACAAAACCTGTGTTGCAGAAGCCACATGTAAATTCAGTGCTTTTCAGCAACTCCTCTTATAATTTGCGGTGCTTTTCCAAAGGTGTGTTTTATGTACACAACATGTGAATACTAAACCACGGCATAGTCTGATGACAGCAGCTCATTCAAACGGAGCAGATAAACAGCAGCTGTAATTGTAATAACACCTGCAATTCCAAATTATATTCAGTTCTGTTCTGAGGTTAAATATTTCCAATTATCTAGAAATAACTTTTAATTATTTCTTGACAGTTTAAAGGTCAAGAGGAAGACCATGTGACTGCAGCCTAGATGTCTTGTTCTTAATTTAAAGATTTGCTTCCTGTTTGTAAAAACCAGAGCATTTTATAGCCAGAGCTACAAAGCACTTTCTTTGATTCCAGAATGTTAGATTTAAATACTTTGAAACTATAAACCAATTTTCTTAGAAGCTGGTATCCATATTAAAAACAGCAACCCTCTCCCCAGGTCTACCTTGATGTGAAATACGCTTCCGACCCAGAGATCAAATTTAACATCGTCATCCTGCCGACATATCACACAGAAGGAGAGGCCAATCAGGTCTCTGCTGTGGCAACATCACCACCACCAGCTTCTGACTTTGGAATCGGGCCATTTGGGAGCTATGGAAATCCAAACCCTCCCATGTGGGGCTTTGGACCCCGACAACCTACACCGGGGTCTCAACCTGCTTGTTCTCCTTCTCCTTATGGGGCACATGGAATGTACCCTCCTCTGAATTAATTTGCTTATAAATATTAAACACCTTTACTGTTTCTTTTAGGGAAGAGAGAGATGAAACCAAAAATATGTAGCAATTTTATGTAGACAGAAAATGTATCACTGATTAAAACCAGGAAGATAGAGCACATAACAGCAGTTTTAAAGTCCCTACACAGGCTCCCTGTAGCTCAAAGAACAGACTTTAAAATACTGTTGTTAGTTTACAAATCAATGAATGGTTTAGCGCCACAATATATTGAAGATCTGCTCTTGTTGAACCAACCTTCCAGACCTCTGAGGTCTTCTGGTTCTGCATCCCCAGAACCACAATCAAACAAGGAGTAGCACCATTCAGCATCTATGCACCACAAACTTGGAACAAACTTCCAAAAAACTGTAAAACAGCTGAAACACTGACTTCCTTTTAATCTCGACTTAAAAATCTACCTGTTTAGAATCGTATTTGAAACGTAATCAATTTAATGATGGAACTTGATTTAAAGTCATGTTTTGAATGTTGATTCTATGTTGCAATTGCACAAAAATCCCTGAGGAAAGACGGAGTCCTTGAGCAAAATTCTGTGTTAAGAGGTGTATGCAGCCTCCTGCTGGCAGCCCGTTGAAAGGGCTGTTAACACTGTTGTAAACTGCGTGATTGTGAGAGTGAATGGCAATAAAAATACCAATAGGTTATATCACACAGAAGGAGTGAAACTAGTAAACCTTTTGTGGATAAAAAGGCAAGAACCCCCCCCCCCACTTGATGACTTTGTGTTTTTGTGTTATTTATGATGTAAAGCACTTTGAAATTCCTCGCTGCTGAAATGTGCAATAGAAATAAAATGTGACTGATTCTCTGTGCTTTCAATTTATATTTGTATAAATATGTAAACTGCACAGTGCCATGTCTTATAATAAATTGTCTTTCTAATAATCATTGATTTCAAGTTGTTGTGTATATATATATATATATATATATATATATATATATATTGAGTCAGCTCAATATATATATATATATTGAGCTGACTGGATAGCTCAATAGATAAGGCATCAGTATATCACCCGAGAGGGCGGGATTCGAATCCAGTCTGGGTCCTTAGGCAAGACCCTTCAAGCTACTGCCTACCTCATACCATGAGAGATACTAAGTTGCATAACATGCCGGCTCAGACGTCGCCCGGCCAAACAAGGTCTGCGTCAGGTGTTGGGGAACCAGAGCACCTTGATGACAAATGGGCTACTGGAACAAGACGGAAATGGGCGAGAGATGAAAATGTGGATCTGTTGGAATGCTACTACTCAAGTAACCCTAGTCAGAGAGGTTACATGCAAAGACTGGGGAAGGAATGGTTACTTCGACATCCCCAGTCAACACTAAGTGCTAAACAACTAGTAGCTCAGTGTTCCAACATCCGCAAACGGCAACTGCTATCACAACTTGAGATTGACGAGATACAACACAAATGCTACAGCAAAAAGGGAGGAACCCGGATGTCAGAACTGTGGGGACTTAACTACAAGTCCCCACCCAGTGAGGGGATACACGGCCCCAGTGAGCGAATCAGAGCTGAACGAGACAGCTGCTGACCTGAGAGAGAGAATCATGACCCGAATGACAACCAGGCCTCCCCGGCGCCAATTACAACGGCAGTGAAGTACCATCGAAAGTCTCATTGAGAATGTGAATGCAGCATTGAGAACGATCCCTACCAATACCATAACAGAAACCAATGAGCTGATCTACAACTCAGCATCAGTGATCCTTGAGATACTTGGCTATAAGAGCAACCATGAGACCCAATACCCACCATGGAAAAGACGGTTAGAGGCTAAAATCAAGGTAACAAGGAGGGAAGTGAGCCAACTATCAGAGCTCCACAAGGGTACAATGAAAAGACAAGTACCCAGAAAGTACAGGCAGATGCCCATACCTGAAGCACTCGAAACTGCCAAACAGAGGCTCCAAGCCTTGGCCAGCCGCCTAAAGAGATACACAAGGGAGAATGAATCCAGAAGGATTAACCGGCTCTTCTCCACTCAACCAGCTAAGGTGTACTCTCAATGGCAGGGTAATAACAACAGAGCAGACCCACCAAGGCTGGAGACTGAACAATACTGGAAAGGCATATGGGAAAGGGAGGCGTCCCCACAACAGCAATGCACAGTGGTTGATCTCTACGAGAGGACCATAGCAACCTCCCTGAGCAAGCCCCGGTAACCATCACTGTGACAGATGTCCAAGAAAGAGTCTCAGGTATGAAAAAACTGGACAGCACCAGGGCCTGACATGATCCATGCCTACTGGCTAAAGAAACTCACTGCCCTCCATGAGCGACTGGCAGGCCAAATGAACCAGCTGCTACAAAGTGGGACTCACCCTGAATGGTTAACTGAAGGGCGGACAATCCTAATCCAGAAGGATCCATCAAAGGGTCCAGTCCCACCCAACTACCGACCAATAACCTGCCTCTCCACAACCTGGAAGCTCATGTCAGGCATCATAGCGTTTGCCAAGATAAGCAAACACATGGATAAGCACATGAGCATGGCACAGAAAGGTATCGGTGTAAATAGCAGAGGAGCCAAACACCAACTCCTCGTAGACCGCACAGTTGCCCGAGACTGCAAAACCCGACACACCAACCTGTGCATGGCTTGGATTGATTACAAGAAAGCCTATGACTCAATGCCGCATACTTGGATCATTGAATGCTTAGAGATGTATAACATCAACAGGACTCTGAGAGCCTTCATTGCAAACTCAATGAGGCTGTGGAAAACCACCCTTGAAGCCAACTGCAAACCACTTGCACAAGTGTCCATCAAATGTGGCATATACCAAGGAGATGCTCTGTCCCCCGCTTACTGTTCTGCATAGGCCTGAACCCCCTCAGCCAAATTATCAACAAGACTGGCTACGGATACCGACTCAAAAATGGGGCCAACATCAGTCACCTTCTCTACATGGATGACATCAAGCTGTACGCCAAGAGTGAGCGAGACATCGACTCACTGATCCACACCACCAGGATCTACAGCACAGACATTGGGATGTCATTCGGACTAGAGAAGTGTGGTCGGCTGATTACAAAGAGGGGGGAAGGTGATCCGCACAGAAGGGGTCTCACTCCCAGAAGGAACAATAGCAGACATAGAGGACAGTTACAAGTACCTAGGTATACCACAAGCAAATGGCAACCTCGATGAGGCCACAAGGAAAGGAGCCACAGCTAAATACCTCCAACGAATAAGGCAAGTCCTGAGAAAGCCAGCTCAATGGCAAGAACAAAATCCGTGCGATAAACAGCTATGCCCTGCCAGTAATCAGATACCCTGCTGGAATAATTAGCTGGCCAAAGGAGGAGATAAAAGCCACAGATATTAAGACTAGAAAGCTACTAACAATGCATGGAGGGTTCCATCCCAAATCCAGCACCCTGAGACTGTACACGAGCCGCAAAGAAGGAGGCAGAGGACTAGTGAGTGTGAGAACCACTGTCCAGGACGAAACAACTAAGATCCATAAATACATCAGAGACAAAGCCTCAACAGACAATGTGCTCAGTGAATGTCTCAGACAACAGGGAACGGAGGTTGAAGTGCCAGAGATACCATCATGGGAGGACAAGCCCCTACATGGGATGTACCACCAGCAAATAACCCAAGTGGCTGATATCAGTAAATCCTACCAATGGCTGGAAAAAGCTGGGCTCAAGGACAGCACAGAGGCCCTCATCATGGCCGCCCAGGAACAGGCCCTAAACACCAGAGCAATAGAGGCCCAGATCTACCACACCAGACAAGACCCAAGGTGTAGGTTGTGTAAGGAGGCTCCTGAGACAGTCCAGCACATAACAGCAGGGTGCAAGATACTGGCAGGGAAAGCGTACATGGAACGACATAACCAAGTGGCAGGCATAGTGTACAGAAACATCTGTGCAGAATATGGACTGGAAACCCCGAGATCAGTGGGAAACACCCCCCAAAGGTGGTGGAGAATGCCAGAGCTAAGATCCTGTGGGACTTCCAGATCCAGACAGACAGAATGGTAATGGCGAACCAACCAGACATTGTCATAGTGGATAAACAACAGAGGAAAGCCGTTGTGGTAGATGTAGCAATACCAAGCGATTGCAACATCAGGAAAAAGGAGCACGAGAAACTGGAGAAATACCAGGGCCTCAGGGAGGAACTGGAGAGGGCCTGGAAGGTGAAGACCACAGTGGTGCCTGTGGTCATCGGGCCCTCGAGGCAGTCACCCCCCAAACTGGAGCAGTGGCTACAACAGATCCCAGGAACAACATCAGACATCTCAGTCCAGAAATGTGCAGTCCTTGGCACAGCCAAGATACTGCGCAGGACCCTCAAGCTCCCAGGCCTCTGGTAGAGGACCCGAGCTCAGAGGATAAAAAAAAAAAACCACCCGCGGTGGGTGAGAAGGGAATTTTTTTTTTTTTTTTATATATATATATATATATATATATATATATATAGTATATATATATATATATATATATATATATCTGGGAGGAGGCGGCGCCTCATAAATCAAGCCAGTCCCCTTCGCTCCACAAACATGCCCTCCTACAGTAGGCGCCTGCTTTTAGTGTCAGGTTTCCTCATCTGTCATCGACTTAGGTGCGTAAGTCCTCTGTTACGATGTCGTCGACAATAAAGAAGATAGAAATCACTTATAACTCTGTCAACACCAGCAATACTTTTACAAACGGAGACATTGTTTCTGGTCAAGTTTCGGTGGAACTGGCCAGGGATTGCCAGATCAGCTCCTTCTACATCAAGTTTAAGGGGAAAGCTGACGCCTTGTGGGCAGAGGATAACGGCATGGGCTCTATGACTTACTTCTCCAAAGATAAGTACTTCAGCGAGCGGCAGTACTTCATCAGAGACCCAAACTGCAAGGGTAAGGCTTATTTCTCCAGGTTTCACTGCGGGAAGAAGTTCGAAGCTGAAAAAGTAGCAAGCAGTAACATGAAATAAAAGGTCCAGGCATATTTTTGATCGAATTTTCTTCTGAGAAACACAGATGACAAACAACCCAGAAAAACGAGTTGTTCGATTTTATTTTAAAACACAAAAAGTCATAATTTCAGTTTTTCTCTGTGTTTTTCTTGAGTTTCTGGGTTCTTTCTGTTGTCCAGTTTGCCCCCTTGATTACTCCCAGGTGTGTTTCGTTTCCCTGATTACCTCAGGTGTATTTAATGTCACCTGTGTCTCTTTCGGCTCCTCGTCTCGTGACGTCTTGTCCAGTCGTATCACCAGTTCTCTCAGTGTTGAGTCTTTGCTGTGCCGCCTGGTTGTTGGACTGTTTCACCATTAAATCCTCTTCTTTAATTTCAACCTGGGTCTGCTGCGTCTGCCCCAACACTTCACACCGCGACTCGTGACACACAATGAGAGATTTCAGCTTCATTTCTTTTTGTTACCCCAAATGGATAGGAATAAACTTTTAACGGTAGCTCAATTAATTGTCTTCATGTTTGAACCATAGTTGGCATGAACCAGAAAAAAGAAGATTTTTGTTCTTATCTCCAACCATGCGATTAATTCTGTGAACCATCATGCATCTTGACTTTACTTGGCGCTGTTTCTCCCTTGACCTGACCTTATAGTGATGATAAGCGCAGAGCTCAGCGTCAACAATTTTGTCCTCATAATAAAAACAATACCTATAATAATACCAAAACATGGTTTCAAAGTGCTGTACATTAAATTGTAAGATAATAATGCTTAAAATACGTAAAACAGTTGTCAAAAATCAGCAGTCAATAACCAAGCTAAATAATAATAGTATTATAGGGATATAAGTGTAATTTTGTATTAGAAGAATGAGATAAGTCATAAATGAATTTTCTGATCTTGCAGATGAAAACTATGATCCGTTTTAAATATGGCTGAAGCTAAAAGAAAAAAAATGTTGAGAGGAGAGTTTAGTAGTTTATCAGAGGTTTTGACCCTTTAAGCCAATCATACAACAATATTTTCTGTTCATGGTTCTCACTGTTTTTTCTCGTTAGGAATAGTCCCTCCTGGGTTTTGAAGGGGCATTTGGTGGAATTGTGTACTACCTGGAGGCTGTTTTTGAGCAGGTCGATGAAGATAGACAGAAAAGAATTTTCCTTTATCTACTATGTGGGAAAAAGACACCTGAACCCAGTTCCTGTATTAATGGTATATTTGACATCTGTGCCATGTTCTGTCTCTTTACATGTCAGGGGCTTGATGTACAAACTCTTGAATTTGAGAGTATATGAGGAAATGCCAGGCAACCACAATGCTAGTTGGTTCACATCACACAGAATTTGTGCACTGATTGGTCGAAATGTTTCTTTGCATTGAAAAATGATCTGTTTGACTGCAGTTTTAGCTGTATGTGTGCAGTTAGTAGCTTTCAATCTGCATTTGGAGAACTGTCTCTTGCTGCAAACAATACCTTACTGCTTGTACAACGATGCTACTTAGGCTGACAAATGGTTTCTCACCATGCCGTGCTGTGACTGGCCACAGTCCCAAGCACAGATCACCATGATTGCTCTAGAAAACCTAAACGGCTGATAAGTCTGGTATTTTGGACCAGAAGATCCTTAGGGTATTTTAACCTGTACATATTACTCGGAGCTAATAGAAAAAGACTTATGATGCCCAAGGTTTCCGCTGTTTCTATTTTGCATGATTTAGAACCCCAACATTTAACTCCATGGAGAAGAAAAAAATGAACTTTTCACCTCAGAACTCATTGCCAGGATATCAAATCTTTGAAAGTCAGGCTTTTTCCAAGGTGAGACAGAATTAGGACAATGACTGCAATTTAGCTACTTTTGTACCAAATCTACCTGATCATGGCTCTTCTTTCACAGGGAAGGATTAAAGTTAAGGCGCTCATTAAGAATAACGATCTCAGAACACGCCAAATACCGCTTATTGGAACCACAGCTTTGCCATGGTTAAAGTTTAGACACAAGACCACAAAGAGGTTGCAGGTATCCCTCCTTCAGCCTTCAGAAAATGTCACAGGTTATTGCCATTCCTCAGGATGTGGCTCATCCTAACTGCACATCATCAAAGCAGAGCACACTAGGTGAGTATCAAACATTGAAGATATTTGGAAAAGAAGAACAGCTGGTGATTTTAAATATTTAACAGAAACCGCCAACTGATCGAATCAGCCAGATGACTGGGGCTTGCAAAGTGAAAGTAGATGGACACTTTTATTTTTTTCATTTAAAGGCTTGCCACAAAACCTGTGTTGCAGAAGCCACATGTAAATTCAGTGCTTTTCAGCAACTCCTCTATAATTTATGTGTGCTTCAAAGGTGTGTGTTTATGTGGCCACAACATGAATACCAAACCACGGCATAGTCTGGATGACAGCAGCTCATTCAAACGGAGCAGATAAACAGCAGCTGTAATTGTATAACACTGCAATTCCAAATTATATTCAGTTCTGTTCTGAGGTTAAATATTTCCACTATTCAGAAAAGAATCTTTACCATTTCTGATTGTTTAAAGGTCAAGGAAGACCAAGTGACGGCAGCCTAGATGTCTTAGTTCTTACTTTAAAGATTTGCTTCCTGTTTGTAAAAAACCAGGAGCATTTTATAAAGCCAGAGCCACAAAGAATTTTCTATGATTCAGAATGTTAGATTTAAATACTTTGAAACTATAAACCACTTTCTAGAAGCTGGCATCCATATTAAAAAAACAGCATCCTCTCCCAGTAAGCCCACCTGATGTGAAATACCCGTAATTCAGAGATCACCCTCCTGACACATCAGTCATCTCAAGCTGACATATTTCACACAGAAGGAGGCTAACTTCAGGTCTCTTCAAGCAAAGCAAACATCACTACCACTGCTTCCTGACTTTGGGAATCAACATTTTGGGGGAGCCATGAAATCCAAACCCTCCCATGTAGCTGGGACCCCTGTCAACCACACCGGGTCTCCCAATCTGTTTGTTCTCCTTCTCTTATGGCACATGGAATGTACCCTTAGTTCAATTTAGCTATAAATATAAACACTTACTGTCTTTTTAGGTTAGAGATGAAACCAAAATAAAGGCAATTTTATGTAGACAGTGTATCACTGATTAAAAAACCATAGAGCATAATGTTAGCTCAAAGTCCACACAGGCCTCTGTAGCTCAAAGAACAGACTTTAAAATACTATGTTAGCTTACAACCAATGAATTAATTTAGCCACAACATATTGAAGATCTGCCTGTTGAACCAACCTCCAGACCTTTAGGCCTTTGTTCTGCATCCCCAGAACCACAATCAAACAAGGAGAAAACTATCCAGGTCTATGCAACATACAAATCTGGAACAAACTTCCAGAAAACTGTAAAACAGCTGAAACACTGACTTCCTTTTAATTCCGACTTAAAATTCCACTTGTTAGTCTCATTTGAAACGTAATCAATTTAATTGATGGAAACTTGGGATTTAAAGTCATGTTTTGAATAAGTTGATTCTATGTTGCAATTGCAACAAAAATCCCTGAGGAAAGACGGAAACCTTGAGCAAATTCTGTGTTAAGATGTGTTTCCGGCAAGCCCGTTGAAAGGGCTGTTAACACTGTAAACTGCATTGTGAGAGTGATGGGGGAATAAAAATACCAGGTTATATCACAGAAGGAGTGAAACTAGTAAACCTTTGTGGATGCGCCGCGCACCTACCCCGACGACTTGTGTTTTTGTGTTATTTAAGATGCAAAGCACCTTGTACCTCGCCGCTGAAATGCACAGAAATAAAATGTGACTGATTCTCTCGTGCTTTCAAATTTCATATTTGCATAACATGTAAACTGCACAGTGCCATGTCTTATAGTCAATTTGTCTTTCTTAATAAATCATTGATTTCAAGTTGTTGTGTATATATATATATACAGAGAGAGCATATATATATATCTGGGAGGAGGCGGCGCTCATCAAATCAAGCCAGTCCCCTTCGCTCCACAAACATGCCCTCCTACAGTAGGCGCCTGCTTTTAGTGTCAGGTTTCCTCATCTGTCATCGACTTAGGTGCGTAAGTCCTCTGTTACGATGTCGTCGACAATAAAGAAGATAGAAATCACTTATAACTCTGTCAACACCAGCAATACTTTTACAAACGGAGACATTGTTTCTGGTCAAGTTTCGGTGGAACTGGCCAGGGATTGCCAGATCAGCTCCTTCTACATCAAGTTTAAGGGGAAAGCTGACGTCTTGTGGTCGGAGAGGCACGGCCAGACCACTCATGTGTACAGTTCCAAAGATAAGTACTTCAGCGAGCGGCAGTACTTCATCAGAGACCCAAACTGCAAGGGTAAGGCTTATTTCTCCAGGTTTCACTGCGGGAAGAAGTTCGAAGCTGAAAAAGTAGCAAGCAGTAACATGAAATAAAAGGTCCAGGCATATTTTTGATCGAATTTTCTTCTGAGAAACACAGATGACAAACAACCCAGAAAAACGAGTTAGTTCGATTTTTATTTTAAAACACAAAAAGTCATAATTTCAGTTTTTCAGTGTTTTTTCTTTGAGTTTCTGGGTTCTTCCTGTTGTCCAGTTTGCCCCTTGATTACTCCCAGGTGTGCTTTCTGCTTTCCTGATTACCTCTAGGTGTATTTAATGTCACCTGTGTCTCTTGCTCCTCGTCTCGTGACAGTCTTGTCCAGTCGTATCACCAGTTCTCTGCAGTTGAGTCTTTGCTGTGCCGCCTGGTTGTTGGACCGTTTCACCATTAAATCCTCTTTCTTTAATTTCAACCTGGGTCTGCTGCGGCTCTGACCCAGCACTTCACACCGCGACTCGTGACACACAATGAGATTTTCAGCTTCATTTCTTTTTGTTACCCCAAATGATAGGAATAAACTTTTAACGGTAGCTCAATTGTCTTCATGTTTGAACCATAGTTGGCATGAGACCAGAAAAAAGAAGATTTTTGTTCTTATCTCCAACCACGCGATTAATTCTAGAACCATCATGCATCTTGACTTTTACTGGCTGTTTCTCCTTGACCTGACTTTATAGTGATAAGCGCAGAGCTCAGCGTCAACAATTTTGTCCTCATAATAAAAACAATACCTATAATAATACCAAAACATGGTTTCAAAGTGCTGTACATTAAATTGTAAGATAATAATGCTTAAAATACGTAAAACAGTTGTCAAAAATCAGCAGTTAATAACCAAGCTAAATAATAATAGTATTATAGGGATATAAGTGTAATTTGTATTAGAAGAATATGAGGTAAGTCATAAATGAATTTTCTGATCTTGCAGATGAAAACTATGATCCGTTTTAAATATGGCTGAAGCTAAAAGGAAAAAAAAAATGTTGAGAGGAGAGTTTATTAGTTTATCAGAGGTTTTGACCCTTTAATTTAAGCCAATTATAGGATAATAATTTCTGTTCACTGTTCAATATGTGTTTCACGTGGAAGTAGTGACCGGCTGTATCCAGAAAATGGAAATGATGAGAATGAGTCACAGCAACTTGTTCTGGATTGTTTATAATAACAATCAAACTGTGAAACATTCATAAAAGAGTGGGGGTTTTTTTTGTTTGTTTGTTTGTTTTTTTTTGCTATATATTCATTTTAAATACTGATTTTTGGGCCAATCTGGCTGCTTTTCATTTATTGTATTGTAATTCCTGTTTCTCTGCAGATGACCAGCAAACCTTGATTGCACACCAAAGTGGAGAAACTTGTAAGTCTTTGTATTTCTCTGTCAGGTGTTTTTTTATTACAATAAAAAAAAACATGTCAGTGGTTTAACTTTGATTTTTTTAATAACACCCATTTTGATAGGACATAATTCCAGCTTAGAAAAGTTTGTTTAAATCAGATTTTATCTGAAGATCTGGAAGGCCATCGCAAAGCCTCACACAAAGGAAAATGAATTGTGTTTTCTTATTGTTCTATTCTTTTGTTGTACTTCTCTATGTTTTTTATTCTTTGTTAGATTCCAGCGTTTTGCCCCCAGGAATCCATGTGTACCCATTCTCCTTTCAATTCCCTCTCCAGTAAGGATCAGTTCTGACTGTTTTGCTTTTAGTTTTGGTTTTTGTTATTAAGACCACACTGTCCTACCTATAGACATTATGTTGTGTTGGGGTTAAATAAGGACACTTGAATTAATATACCACCTAGCATTCTTTTTTTTTTTTCAGTTTATTGGTAGTCACTGTTAAAATTGTCTTTCATTAAGGCATTTATTAAAAAAAAGAACAACAAAAAGTGTAAGGCATAATTCTCACTGTTTTTCCTTGTTAGGAATATTCCCTCCTCCTTTAAAGGTGCACACGGCAAAATTGTGTACTTGCTGGAGGCTGTTTTGAGCAGGTCGATGAGGATGGACAGCAAAGACTCAGCCATGATCAACTTTGTGGGAAAAGGAGAGCTGTACCCAGTTCCTGTATTAATGGTATATTTGACATCTGTGCCATGTTCTGTCTCTTTACATGTCAGGGGCTTGATGTACAAACTCTTGAATTTGAGAGTATATGAGGAAATGCCAGGCAACCACAATGCTAGTTGGTTCACATCACACAGAATTTGTGCACTGATTGGTCGAAATGTTTCTTTGCATTGGAAAATGATCTGTTTGACTGCAGTTTTAGCTGTATGTGTGCAGTTAGTAGCTTCACTTGCATTTGGAGAACTGTCTCTTGCTGCAAACAATACCTTACTGCTTGTACAACGATGCTACTTAGGCTGACAAATGGTTTCTCACCATGCCGTGCTGTGACTGGCCACAGTCCCAAGCACAGATCACCATGATTGCTCTAGAAAACCTAAACGGCTGATAAGTCTGGTATTTTGGACCAGAAGATCCTCTTGTAGGGTATTTTAACCTGTACATATTACCGACATTAGAAAGACTTATGATGTTCAAGGTTTCCACTTGGTTTCTATTTGCATTGACTTCTAGGAACCCCAACATGAATCTATGGAGAAGAAAATGAAACTTTTCACCTCAGGAACTGTTGCCATGGATATCAATCTTGAAAAGTCAGGCTTTTTCCAAGGTGAGACAATTTTATAGTGACAATGACTGCAATTCTGAAATACTCTTGTACCACCTACTCTGATCATTTTCTTTTTCACACAGGGGAAGGATTAAAAGTTAAGGCGTACATTAAGAATGGTTCATCTCGTGAGATCAAGCCCAAATACTGCATATACCGGAAGCACAGCTTCTTTGCCAGGGGGAAGAGAAAAGTTCACACAAAAGACCTCATTAAAGAGGTTGGGAAACCCATCCCTCCTTCAGCCTCAGAAAATGTCACACAGGTTATTGCCATTCCTCAGGATGTGGAGCCCTCCATCCTCAACTGTAACATCATCAAAGCAGAGCACAGACTCAGGGTGAGTATCAACATTAAAGATATTTGGAAAGCTGAAGAAATGTTTTTATAATTTTAAATATTTCACAGAAAACCAAGCCAAACTGATCGAATCAGCCAGATGACTGGGTTTGGAAAGTGAAAGTAGATGGACACTTTTATTTTTTTCATTTAAAGGCTTGCCACAAAACCTGTGTTGCAGAAGCCACATTTCAACTCAATGCTTTTCAGCAACTCCTCTTATAATTTGCGGTGCTTTTCCAAAGGTGTGTCTTATGTACACAACATGTGAATACTAAACCACGGCATAGTCTGATGACAGCAGCTCATTCAAACGGAGCAGATAAACAGCAGCTGTAATTGTAATAACACCTGCAATTCCAAATTATATTCAGTTCTGTTCTGAGGTTAAATATTTCCAATTATCTAGAAATAACTTTTAATTATTTCTTGACAGTTTAAAGGTCAAGAGGAAGACCATGTGACTGCAGCCTAGATGTCTTGTTCTTACTTTAAAGATTTGCTTCCTGTTTGTAAAAACCAGAGCATTTTATAGCCAGAGCTACAAAGCACTTTCTTTGATTCCAGAATGTTAGATTTAAATACTTTGAAACTATAAACCAATTTTCTTAGAAGCTGGTATCCATATTAAAAACAGCATCCCTCTCCCCAGGTCTACCTTGATGTGAAATACGCTTCCGACCCAGAGATCAAATTTAACATCGTCATCCTGCCGGCCCATCAGGCCCCTGCCATGGCAACAGCAGCAGCAGCTGCTTCTGACTTTGGAATTGGGCCATTTGGGAGCTATGGAAATCCAAACCCTCCCGTGTGGGGCTTTGGACCCCAACAACCTCCACCAGGGTATCAACCTGCTGGTCCTCCTCCTTCCTACGGGGCACATGGAATGTACCCTCCTCTGAATGAATTTGCTAATAAATATTAAACACCTTTGCTGTTGCTTATAAGGAGGAGCGAGATGAAACCAAAAATATATAAATTTTACATAGACTGAAAATGTATCACTGATTCTCTGTGCTTTCAATTTATATTTTTATAAAAATGTAAACTGCAGAGTTTCATGTCTTATAATAAATTCTGTCTTTCTAATAATCATTGATTTCAAGTTGTTGTGCATTTGCAATGTAATAAACATTACAACAGATTCTAGTCATTTTTTCTGAATTTTTTAAAATCCTTTTCCATGTGATTTTTCTTTCAGTTAGTAGCAACAGGTCAGCTCAGGTTATGATTCAATTGTTTCTTTCTTTATGTGTTTATGTGGCCAATGACAAGCTAATGTTACTTACAACTCACAGTGAGTTGCGTGGCTTTGTGACCCAAATAAAAAAAAACTACCCAGAAGTTTAGCCACTGATTAGTGGCCACTGATTAGTGGCTAAACTTCTGGGTAGTTTTTTTTATTTGGGTCAGTTGATCAGTTGATCTGAGTAGATCAACACAGACTTTATGTAGCTTTTTCATTACAATAGTGGTGAATCATAGGGATGCTTCATTAAAAGACATGTGTTTATTTGAGAATTTATCTGTACTTCAAATGATTCAGGAAATAATTTCGTTCAAATATACAGAAAAACCAAATGACAAATTTTAAGCTGACCAAGACCAAGAGTGTATATCTACGCTATTGGGTGTAAATATACACTTTCAGCTGAAATTATTCATACAGTTCATGCATTTGGGCCTGGTTCATACTGTGTTATCAGTCCCAGAAACTTGTCTTGCTGCCTTTATTATGAGTTTATAAACCATCAGATAACACATCTGACTGACAAAGGAAGTCTATCATGTGGCACCAACTAAAATGGAAAATTTGACCAACAACGTGTCATGTGACCTGATGACTGTGACATTACACATTCATTACTCCTCACTGGAAAACATGGCACACTTTCCTTATTCCCTGTTTTCCATGCAGGTGCTTGTCATGTTTGCCACAGCAGTCTGATATTCGGGCTGCAACATTCAGTTTCTACTCTTGCTTTTGTCTCAACAGGTTTTATTTTCTTCCCAAGTTTCATCGTTTTTCCAAGATAGTATTTAGAGTATGCTAACAAGGTGGATATGTCATCAAACGTAATGCAACTGAAACCGGTTTCTCAGGTCCTGCAAGTTTGTGGCCAGGTATAAGACGAGCTGCGTTGGTTCGACACAGGCTGATTTGTATCATACTCGGCTGAAAATGACCATCAAAAAACTTCACATTGAATATGACGCTGTAAACAACAGAAACACTTTTACAAATGGAGATACCATAAATGGACGGATAATCTTGGAGGTCTCAAAAGAAACAAAAGTTAAGTCGCTTCTTTTCATTGCTAAAGGAAAAGCAAGTGTTCGCTGGACTGAGAATTATGGCGAGGACAATACTCATGTATACTGGTCTGATGAGAAATACTACAGTGTAAAACATCATATGATAAGGGGATCAAGACAAAATGGTAATGTTTGATTTTATATTATTAAAAAAAAACAAAACGTGTAATGTCTTGAGTTATTTCATTGTTTACATGCTAATTTGAAATGTTTATTTATTTTTTCTTTTCCAGGCACTGAAGTTATTAGCGAAGGAAAACATGTTTTTCCTTTCACCTTCAAGATACCTGACAGGTATTTTTGTCTTTCGTTGGTTTACCTTTGAATCTCTTTTTTTTTTGTCTTCTGCAATAATCCTTCTTTGTTACTTTACTTAACAGGAAAATGCCATCATCTTTTCAGTCATCTGTGGGCAGAATAGTTCATAAGTTGAAGGCGGAGCTCAAACAGTCAATGAAGCTGAAAAAGAAAGCGAAGATTCATTTCATGTTTGTGTCCAAAGCCGACATGGACATACCAGGACTCTTGGTGAGAAACAGAATGACTGAAAGTGAATCTTTATAAAGTGCTGCACACTACAAATTAATTGTTTCAGGAGATGGTAAGATGGTATTCAAATGTTTATTCAAGTCAAATCTTTGTTTCAGGTTCCCCAACATGAAAGCAAAGATAAAAGTCTTGCGCTTGGTTCTGGAAATGTTTCGATGGATGTCCATGCAAAGAAAATGGGATATGAACTTGGTAAGTTTTTGGCTAGGGAATAAAAAAGGAGGAGGAAATCCAACACTTCATATTTTGATTTGCAACTTTGCACAAAAGCAAAACCTGTGAACCACGCTGTCATATCTCAGTAACAACCTCCTCACCAAGATCAATCTGTCATAGTTATTTTCTTCACCCCATTATCTGTATTTAATGTTTTAGTGTAAATATGTGGCTTTATTCTACAGGTGAAGCCATGAATATCACCATTCACGTCAACAATGCCTCGCGTCGTTCAGTAAAACCCAAATTTGAACTCTATGAGAAGAGGAGCTTCTTCGCTCAGGGTCACCGGAAAGTTGAGACACGCACTATTCTACAGGAAAAGTCAGATGTTATTGAAGGACGATCCGGCCAAAAAATGGTAAAGATTATCACCATCCCCAGAGAGCTCACCCCATCTATTCTGAACTGCTCCATCCTGAAACTGGAATACAGACTGAAGGTAAGCTTCATCAGTCATTCCATTACGACTTATCAATGTCTGTTTTGATTTTACACATTAGACCTTTCATTTATTTAAAGAAAACAAAATCAAAAAGCTGTCACATGATGAGAAAATGTTAACATTATTCAGGAAATTGTCACTAATACAAGACAATAAATGAGCACAGGAAGGAACCAGCCTTCAATCAATTTTACAAACACAATAATGTATAAAATATGTCTAATTATAGAGAATATTAACAAATCCCTCGATATGATGTGGCATAAAATCTTCTAATGTTTAGGAAATTAAACTAAACACAAAATGTATGTTTCCCCCCTGACTTTTTCTCACAGGTGTACCTTGATATCAAATGTGCTGTAGACCCAAAGGTTAAATTCCCCATTGTTATTCTCCCTGAAGATAACAGCAGAGAGTCAGGCGAAGTACAACCACTTCCTCCTGCTGGGTTTGCACTTGAAGCATTTGGAAACCCAAACCCACACACCTGGGGCACAACATCACCAGCGATGAGTCCTCCTCCTCCCTATGAAGCATCTGCCAAATACCCCTCTTTACCCTCAGATTATAAGACTCCCTTGTAATATCAGCGTATCATATTTTTCTTCTGTCATGTCTCCAATACTGTTGTATCTGGACTATTTACTTTCCACTTTGTGATTAGACACTCTTGTTATGTACAGAAACTTAAAACTAATGTTTCTTTCAAAATCATAAGTTAAATCATAACACAGATTTAACAAACAACACTGACAGTTTAGAATGACAGTGAATGCAATTTTAACAAAGCAGTGGATTGTTAAAATGATTGTTTTTATAACTACAGAGAAAATCTTTCAGAAATTGTGCTTCTGAAGTAAAACTTTGGTAAAAACTGAAATTAGCTAATATCAGTAAAAGGGGAAACATTAGAATTAAAAAAGACATCCACTGTCAGAGTTGATGCTTATATTTTCTCCGGTGAAGTTATGTTCATGAACTAGTCACCTCTGATCAGGTGACCCAATAAAGAGCGCCCTGATTGGTTGAGACACTGAAGATGTTAACCCTTTCTGAGCTGGAGTGCATCTACTTCAACTACAATGTGCTCATGTTTACACTAGAGAGTACAAATATTTCACAAAATATTATTGATGATATGTCAAAGTAGCTCCCAATGTTATTATGAAATATATTAAAGTCTTATCTTTAGACTTCTACTTCTTCCAGCCTGTGAGAGTTGATAGGTATCTATGCACTTTAAACATCCCACTGTCATCATACAATCTCGGAGATGTTTCAAGTGAAGCAACTTCTAACATATCCATCCATCCATCCATTTTCTAATCACCCTTCTCCCTAACGGGGTCGGGAGTTGCTGGTGCCTATCTCCAGCTGCGTTCCGGGCGAGAGGCGGGGTTCACCCTGGACAGGTCGCCAGTCTGTCGCAGGGCAACACAGAGACAAACAGGACAAACAACCATGCACACACACACTCACACCTAGGGAGAATTTGGAAAGACCAATTAACCTGACAGTCATGTTTTTGGACTGTGGGAGGAAGCCGGAGAACCCGGAGAGAACCCACGCATGCACAGGGAGAACATGCAAACTCCATGCAGAAAGACCCCGGGCCGGGAATCGAACCCAGGACCTTCTTGCTGCAAGGCAACAGCGCTACCCACTGCGCCACTGTGCAGCCCACACTTCTAACACAATTCTGCCATTTAAATTCTTCCATTTTCAGGCAACATTTTTACAGCTTCTATTAGATATTATTTTGCCATTTGCTATCACCTCATTTTCAGACAATTGAAAGAGGCACATAGAGCATACATAAAAATAAAAACAAGCTAAAATAAGTATGTCATAGTCAGGAATGTTAATACAATATGCATTTGATTGGTGCACATGGACATTGAGGTAGAGATGAGTCGGTCGGTGACTTCTGTAGACACTGCCCTCTGCTGATTGGAAAAAGTCACCTCCATATCTTTAGTTGACATTTTGACAAACTCTGTGAACTGTCACACCAATCCACAAACTCCTGGAGACTTGGCAAATAACCACTTAATTCAACTCTTAAATGCAGAAGTGACAGAACCGTAAGTGACCCTAGTTAAATCGATGTTAAAAGGATTATTAATGTAATATTTATTATTGTATAATTGTGTCAATAAAGTTGTGTCCACACAAGAATGATTTTAAGTTTTGAATTATTTTAATTTTATTATTTTGAACATTTTTATAACATTTTTGAAAGTTGCATAGCAATAAAACAGTATGAATATCTATTTTGTTTGCCTGTGATTGTGTGATTATGTATGTGTGTGCAGGATGAAGCTCTACAAATGTTAGTTTAAAAAAAATAGACAAACCAAATAGAGAACAGTCGCAATAATGATGAATCACATGTACATACAATAATGGGCATTTTTCCTCTCCACTGTGGCTACAAACAAGAGCAGTGAGAGGGATTGCTGCAAAATTAACAACACAATGCAAGCAATTATCTGCTCATCCTGGAACAGTGAATGCTCCTACTGCCCAGAAAAATTAATCAATTTGAGTAACTAAATTTAATACACCGATTGATAGCTAGAACCAATTAGAATGAATGCATGATTGGTTTGCAATGACTTTTACAAAGCGCTTTGAGATGACGTGTTGTCAGGCTGTCACTTATTATAAGTGAATAAAAACATTTTTATTCACTTAAAATGTATTCACTAATTTTAAGTGAATAAAATTAGAGAGATTAGTTAGTTAGCTGCTTGTTCAATTTCTTTGGTTTTAATTAAACGCGTGGTTTTTAACACTTAGTGAGTTTTATGTCCATAGCGTGAAATGTATTAACGAAGGCAAAAACTGATGTGGTCAATATGTTTCTCTGCTGTGTCCTTGGCATTTAGCCTGGAAGATCTAAAATACTGCAATGCCCTAAACTACCAGAAGGGGGTCCTGCAGCATGAATGTGAGAGGTTCTGAAAAGTCCAATGTACTCTTAGGCTCTGACGCAACTAAATACCGTAAGCCTCTCCAAGTTTCTGCTTTGGTTCCCTGTTTGCTCAATGCTATATTTCAAAACTTGTTGCTCTATAAGCTACTGGATGGCCATCGGACAAAATACATTTCAGTGATGCCAGTAAACCAGACCCTCTTGTCATCGGAGACTTTGTCCCTCAGTGTTTTCAGGACGAGAACTAAACAGGATGCAACATCTAGTTTTTGTTCAAAAAACTTTTGGCTTCTTTAAATCAACTCACCTATGTTCATGATAGTTTTTTTTCCCTTTTATTCATTATCTCTTAAGGTTAATATTTTTATTGGAGTTGTTTCATTTATCTTTAATGTTTCAAGTGTTTTTAAGTCCATTTACTGTTTTTATTCTTTTTGAATTTCTCTGAATGGTGCTATACAAACTTGCCAGTAAACCTAATGTTGACTTCTATCTTAAAGCATGGATCTCGATGTCACTGATGCAACGTAAGTGCAATAAGGTGCAATGCTGGATGCCATGTTTCCTCAAACATTAAATCCAAAGTCAAAAGAGAGGTCACAAATGTCAAAAAAGGATCTATGAGTGTGTGGTTTGCTGATACTGTAGCCTATGAATACTGCAAATAAGATGCTCTTTGGACTAAAGTCTCATAACAGCCAGGTAAATGTATGAGCTGCAGTTAGAAATCTTATCTGGTGATTTATTGTACTTACTGGATAATAGTAACGAAAAAAAAAAAAAATCAGTTTCTTTTAAAATTGAAGGTGAAGGGGAAAACATGCACCAGCTCTCATGCTTGAATTAAATTTTCAATTTTTACTACTAAAAATCTATAAAGGGCTCGTAAACCAGCTCCATCCATATTCATTTATATTCTGACCAAATTCCATGTCTCTGTTGAATGAAAACGTCTTGATGCTGCCAAAACTATGCAAAACAATAGAGTCTCAGTGATGATGGTGTTTGTTGTGACATAAATATTATTAATGATTTATTTCCTAGGCCTAACTAAGATATATATTTGTACCAAAATGCTGTTAGAAACTTTTCTTGTTTTGAATATGTTATTTTCATACGGCGTTGATAATATTCAAGTAACATTTTTTCCCACAGGTTTATCTTGATGTGAAGCGTGCTTTAGATCCACAGATTAAAATGAATATTGTCATCCTGCCAGCCTCTGAAGATCCAGCTGTGGAACCAGAGTCAGACCCTCCTGCTGACCTCAAATCACATGGGAACCATGGGACTCCAGACCTTCCAGCCTGGGGCTTTGCTCGTCCAATTCCACGAGCAGTGCTTCCCCCGTCTGTTCATCCTTTCCTAGATGAATTCTTCTTCAAACCATGTTTCCTGTGAATATTAAACAAGAAGAAAATACAGTCATCTACTTTTACTCAGAGTCAGGTTTCACAAACAACGAATTGTATCTTATTGATCTAAAAAAAAAAGACAGCTAAAATATAAACCAAATACATATTTACAGTTTTTTTTAACTTTTTTTTTTTTTTTTTTTACAAAAGACAAGTTAAAGTTGCAAAAAGCATTGGGCTTCCCTCTCAGCTCAGCGCTGCTCCGACCTTGAAGTGACCCTGGGCGCTTTTTGAGTCAGCCCGACGCCACGAACATCTCCCTTTAAAGGTAGTCAGAATTTCAAAACACTGTCAGAACCTCTGTGGATATTTTGAAAGTATATGCAGTTACATCAATTTTAGGTTATGTAAAAGTTATGTTTTAATGTCATCTAAAAATTATGTCTGGTTATCTTAAGGGCCTTAAGATAACAAAAAAAGAGGCTCCATTTGAGGATGTTTTCAAAAACAATATGTGCTACATATCTGAACACTTAATTTCAGCTAAATATGCCTTTTCTATTAAAAAAAATAAATAAATAAATACTGGTGTGTTTTCATGACTTCATGTTTTTTTTTTCCCTGAATGCACACCTCAAGGTGTTCCAACCAGTTACACGTTTTGTCATCAGACAACCTGAACAGGTTTCTCAGGAATTACAAGTTCACCTGTAGTGTTTATTGTTTAGCATTCTTGACTCTGCTAAGGAGGACTATTGTGTTCACACGGTTCGAACTTCAACTGTGCTTCTCACTCTGATGAAAATGACCATCAAAAACTTTCAGATTGAATACGATGCCATCAACAGAAGGAACATTTTTACCAACGGAGACACCATAAATGGACGCATCACCCTCGAAGCTGTGAAGAAAACAAGAATCCAGTCACTTGTTTTCAAAGCTACAGGAAAAGCTTCACTTCGCTTAGTTGATTATTATGGGAACATAATAGACAGGGACTATGAGAGAGATGATCATATTCACCTGGACAAAATAAAATATTACCGAATCAGACAAGATATCCTGAAAGAAGGAGAACAAGATGGTGACGTATGATTTTAGTTTACTGTTCATTTAATTTTATTTTACTAATTTAACAAGAGTGGATGATCTTGATTAAACAAAAGCCTTTTCTGTTCCAGACTGGAACGTCATTGAAAAAGGAAGGCATGTCTTTCCTTTCAGCTTCAAGGTGCCAAACAGGTATGATTCCTTTATTTATTCTAGAGTTCATGTTGTTGTCTCTTGTCAGACTGTAATTCCTTTCTTTTGCAATTTTGTTTAGCCGAAAAATACCTTCATCGTTCTGCTCTGTCTTTGGTCAAATTGTTCATACGTTGAAGGCTGAGCTCAAGCAATCAATGAAGCTGACAAAAAAAGCTGAAACTCACTTCACGTTTGTGTGCAAAGCGTCCGAATCAGGACTAATGGTGAGAGAGAAAGAAATGTCAAAAAATTGTCACACTTCATTGAACTAAGAAATATAAAACAAACAACATTTATGGAAATCACGATGATGTAATGGCATTTCAGGCCCGTCAACGTGGAAGCATGAACAAAAATATTGCTCTTGGCTCTGGAAAAGTTTCAATGACTGTCCACACGAGGCAGAAAGGATACAAACAAGGCAAGTGTCTGGTTTGTGAAACTGAACATGCTGACTTACAAGTACAATTAGTTCTTCAATACACCTTATGCACTGTATTGTTATATTGCAGGGCTTTGAAGATTTACAGAGACTGTTGTAGGACTTCAAGTAGTATAAATTTATGCATACATTGCTCTGGACTTTATTTAGAGGAAAAAGAGTAAAAGGGACTGAACATAGTCCTAGTTTATACAAGAATCAAAAGATTTAAAGTAAATGTGTCCAGTGTGTTCTTCGATCCAAAAGCATGTTTAACTATGGAAGTTATGTTTGAACTTGTTAATTCTGGCCTTAAATTATATTTTTATTACATTGTGTGATGATGGAAGCTGACTATGTCTCTTCATTGTATAGGTGAGGCCCTCCGGGTCCGGCTTGAAATTGAGAATCTCTCAAGTCGTTCAGTCAAACCTAAATTTGTACTTGATGTGAAGAAGAGCTACTTTGGCATAAACCGAAGTAAAATTCAGAAACATGAGATACTGAAGGAAAAGGCAGATGCAGTTGAAGCATTCTCTGGCAACAAGACGGTAATAAAGGAGATCACCATCCCTCGAGAGCTTTCCCCGTCCATTTTGAACTGTTCCATCATCAAGTTAGAGTACAGATTAAAGGTAAGCTTCACCTGTGGGACAGTGTTGCTTTTTGTTTACACAGTCCAGTCTAAGACATTTCGAGATGGTAGGACTGACCATCCAAGCATAACCTAAAACGTATGTACATATATATGCGTGTGTGTGTATAAAATCTTCCTGAAAAGAAGGGACTATTTACCATTTCTTTCCTCCCAGGTATATCTAGAAATCACATATGAGGCAGACTTGGTGGTCAAACTCCCTATTGTCATCATACCTCAGCTATCTGATGAGAATCCTTCTGGACGTCCAAATCAGCCAGCCTGGATGTCACAACCAATGGGTCCTCCACCTCCCTATGAAGAATATGCAATGTACCCTTCTTTTCCTTTTGGAGTTGAAAGAACTTAATTTTTAAGATGTCCTTTAGATGGGAATACTATGGTTTTTGTATGACACACCAGCAGCAGTTTTTTTTCCAATTTCGTCAGAACCTGTGTTGAAGACCACCTCCTCTTCCCACTGAATGCTGAAAATAGGCAATTAGAAGCCATCGCAACCTTTGATGCATAGTTTGAAATGTATCTAACATCCAGCTGGATCACAGAGTCAGAAATGCTGTAAAGACAGGGAAAATGAAACCCATCCTTGTTTTACTTGGGGGTACTGGAGCTGCAAATAATCCATTTTTCTATCCAATATAATATAACATACACTGGACAAAAGCAGTGCTAGGATGGTTGCAATAACTGAAAGATGCCAGTTTTAGCTGGTTGTAGTCTCTCAGCTTCACTCTACAACTCAACAGAGAATTTCATCCTGAAGATATTATAAATTAAATCTTTCTATAGGAGTCTCCCTCACTATCTTTATTGCACTAAACCAATACACAAGTTAATTTCACCGGCCTTCAGTAAACCTTTTGGCTTGTGTATGGTTAACTTTGTATACATTTTTACTTTTTTAACAACTGCTAGGGTTGAGATCTTAAAATGCAATGAGAATGACTTAATTTGGTTAAGATGCATCTTATTTAAGTCATAATGAGTGGGCTGTCGCAATGCCACCTACACTAATTAACCAACATGTTTATATTGGCTGTTTTTGTCTGAATCTGGTGCAAAATGGATCAAGTCTTCTTAAAATAGGCTAGAAAACACTTGATGAGATGGAAATAGTGGGGGGCCTCTTTCTTTAGACTTCTCATTTTTAAGATTGTACATCATCATTTTAGCATTTCTTAGAAGTTTCCTCTTTAGACTAATATTTGATTCAAGTAACCTTTTACTTCAGTTAAAACATACTATGCTCTTATTTGTTGTCATTTTAATTTTATTTGATCCCTTTTGATCCCTAGTTTTATTGATTTTAGTTGTTATAATTAACTCTGTTTAGGCTGAATAATGTATTTTTTTTGTTAAACTGCACTTTGGTCCAATTTGTGTTGTTTCAAATGTATTTTTAATAAACTAAAAGTTGTAATTTTTCAATCTTTAAACTTAGATTTTTTTTTTCACCTTTTCGTTTACAATAACTGCAGAATACATATATAATAAACTGGTTTACTATTGACTGACTGATTCTTTGTACTGACTGATTATTGATTAAACAAAAACAAACTTGCACACATGCAAAACATCATCCCTTTGCATATTCACTTAAACTAATGTAGCCTTCACCATCCTGGCTAGAGTTACCTCTGTGAAAAGGACACCTGCAGGATTGATTACGTGATCTGTTCTGACACAGTTACCAGTTCTGCACTGCAGTCCACCGTTCCAATATCGCCGGTATCCCTATTTATCAAAGAGAGGTCATCATCCTAAATTTAAGCTGTCAAGAGAACGTATTTAAGCGCATAGATCTTTTATCGCAGGGCTCTGCATCAACTGCTTGATGTTGTCCTATCATGGCTGTGAAGCATTTCTCAGTGGAGTACGACAGAGTGAAGGACCGAGACACCTACTCCCCAGGGGACATTCTTTCTGGAAAAGTAACTGTGGTAACCACCAAGGAGATCAAAGTGCAGAGCTTTTTGGTCCGAGCTAAGGGAAAGGCTAAGGTGACTTGGTATGAACAAGAAGGACAAAACTCTGTCATTCGCAGCAACAAGAAGAAATACTTCTATTTTGAGCATATAATTCTTCAAGATAAAAACAAGGGAGATGGTAAGTATGCTTTGTAATTTATTTTCTGAGATTTTTTTTCTGCTAAAATAATTGGTGAATTCCCATTTAGTGTGACATTATTTCTCTTTTAAGGTTCAGAAATCATGGGTGCTGGGATTAATGTTTTTCCATTCAGCTTTGAGATTCCAAGCAGGTATGAATCATTCCCAGATATGAACTGACTTTCAGCTGCATATGAAAACTTAGATTAAAAAATAATGTTATCTTTGGGTTCCTCCCTTACAGAGACATGCCCTCATCTTATAAAGGCAAATGTGGTGAGATCACTTACAGTTTGCGAGCTCATTTGACTCAATCAATTTGGCTTGTACACAAAACCAAGACTGAGTTTCCCTTTCTAACCAGCTCTGAGTTTCCTTTTGCCTCCAAATCAGAAATGATAATCATTGGGCTGAAGGTAAGAAATTACTTTTGATTTTCTTGTTTTTTACATCATCTGAAAGGAGATCTGAAAGTCTGAGATTATTTTCTCTGTACGCGTTTGTGTCGACGTGATATGGTAGGAGCAACAGCATGCAACCAGGATTTCGTTCTGTGGATCTGGGAAGGTTACTATGAACGTGACCTCTGAAAAAATGGGCTTAAAGCAAGGTAAGTAGATTTCACACATGCATCAGGAAAAATAAGTATCCACACTTACAAAGAAATCAAAACAAACACTAAACAACTTAACAAAAGGCTGGAAAAGAGAAAAGATAAGATGAAAACCAATTACATTTGTGAGTGTTTGGAAACCAATAGTAGTTATTCTTAAATAGTTTATTCCAAGGTATGATATCATAAGTATTTTACAATGTCCACAAGTAAAGATCTATTACAAGACCTTCACAATTTTTGTTTTTTTGAATGACCATTAGGGCCATAATTTAGAAGTGGAAAGAATTTTTTTTCACCCATTAACTGGTCATGACAATCTGCTCCTCGCAAGACTTGTGGTGCACCTCCATAGAGCCACCAACCAAAACTAAAGCCAATTTTTTTTTGCTGAATGCCAGGGCAAGTTTCAATCTTAAAATATCACACTGCTACAACAGGAAAATAAATAAATTGCATCCATATTTATAATTCACCAGGACAGACTATATTTCTCAAAATATTGGCTATATTGTTAAAAATATAGAAAATATAGTGCAAGCTCTTTGGAACATAGTGGACTGAGCATCAGAGAGCTCAGAAGATTCCAGATTCCTTTATTTTCAAGATCTATTGCACTAAAAAGATTTATTCAAGTGTTTTTAATTGCTTTTTTTTTTTTTTCAAATTTAATTCCATGTTTAATTCCCCAGATTTATTTATGCTGATTTCTTTGTGTATGGATTACTTGAACTTTATGATATCCTCAGAAACATAAATTAACTGAGCTAAACATAAACATGATACAAACTCACTGATTCTCAGAAATATATTCCTCCAATGTCTATTTCTAAAATGTTTATTTTACTTTTTTTTTTCTTTTTTACATCTGTTTGAATGTAAAACTGCAGGAGAGGCAATGGGAGTCTTTGTGGAGGTGCTCAATGAGTCCGCATACTCTGTAACACCAAAGTTCTACCTGTGTGAGAAGCTAACCTTTGTGGCCCAGTCAAAGAAAAAAGTGCAAACAAAGGACATCTTGTTCGGGATGGGAGACGCTGTTCCAGCCGAGAGCAGTCACACTGTAACCAAAGTATTGATCATCCCTCACCACCTTCCTGCTACCTTCTTCAACTGCAGCATGATGAATCTGGAGTACAGAATCAAGGTATTTATGGTTGTTATATTATAAATTCAGACAGCCATCTCACACGAGTGTTTATTAATATTATTATGGAATATTAGAACTATACATGAAATAAGAGGGCTGCTGTTTTCAGAAATCAATACTGTCACTCAATGTTTTCATTTATTTCACAAACTACACATTTTTAAGTGCTTGAATTGAATCATGAAAACAGCTCCAGAAACTGACTGCATGATGGGAAAGAGGAGGAGAGGTTAGAAGCCTCATAACCCATCAAGGGAGGCGTTTCATATTACAGCTCAACCTGTTCCATCTTGCCGTCCACTCAGATAGATTTGCATGTGAGCTCTCAGAATACAATTGATCACTGGGGTAAGAGACAAAGTGAGGCATGCGCTACTGTTAAATAGTTTAAAGTGTTGTCATTTTATCTGTGTTCATAAGACACGATCTTTAATTATTTTCTTTTTATTCTACCCTCTACTCTACAGATCACGCTTGGTGTCCCTTTGCTGAGAGACGCAGAAATTAAACTTCCTCTGGTCATCCTCCAGGGTTCGCCAAAACCTCTTCAACAAAAACCAAAAAGATCCATATGGTTTAGAAAACTTCCTGATAAAAAAACAAACAAACAAAAAAAACATTTATGAGCAAGAACACAAGGATATAAATACGGACATTACTTTCAGGTAGTAATGCAGGGTTTATGGACATGTATGTATCTATTGATACATTTTGTAAATGCATTTACATTACTAACAAGAATTGTTTTTGTTGCTGTTCTTAACTTGAAATGCTGTTCAACACTATATGTGCATGTCCACTAGATGGAGATGTCAGCCATTGTAAAGGAATAGTAGCATGTTTAACTTAAATGATCTTGTTGAAAATTTAGACCTGTTTTGTTGTTTGGATATGTGTTGTAAATCACTGATATATCCCAACATTAAACATCAAAAATACAAACTTGGGTAAAATATGTCAAATAGTTCTGTTTTACTTGGGTCAAAAACCAAATGTCACATTTTTAAAGAGGAAAATGTGCAGAGAAATCCTATTGAAAAACGGAACCATAAGTTTTAGGGATAATGTGTCCAAATAACAAAAATATATGATTTTTTAAAAGAAACATTTAACTATTTAATGAATTGATTTGAAAATGCAAATGATTGGGGTAAGTCCAATGCAAAAGTATTCATAAATATTTCAAATATGTTTGTGTATCAATATACTTCATTGTGTATCAATATGCTTCATTGGGATTTCCTTTGACAGAGAAGTCCAGGAAAAACTTTTGGAGAAATTATCTCCAAATCTCAGGTAGAATCTGTGAAATCGAAAGGACAAATGTGTACTTTATATAAATGTGGCAATATGAAAACAACTGTTGAAAGAAAGACATGAGAAATCCTATATCCTAACAAGCCATATAGGGTGTAGAGCAAAACGGTGCTATCAGAGATGTTTTGGTTGCATCAGTTTTTTTGGCCTAAGTAAAGAACACATGTATAGTTAAAAAAAAACTAGCACAGCACATTGCCCTGAACACAACCCCCTCAACTACAAAACATTGTGTTGGGAGAGTCACACATAGGGGATGCTCTTTGTCAGCTGGGACATTGAAGCTGGTCAGAGAGTTGATGAGCTGATGGATGGATGGAGCAAAATGCGAGACAATAAGAAAACCAGTCAGATGATGTAAATGACTTGAGGCTAAAGCAGAGGTTCACCTCTCAGCAGAACAATTAAAATGAATAATATGCAATTGAGTTACAATACTTTTTTTGTGAAACGGTTTGAACTTGCATGTCCTTTCGCTTCATAGTGGACCAGCATCCAATTTCAGACGCTGAAGAATCCACTTGATCAGTTGGGTGTACACGTGAAAGTGTCCGTTTAACTTTAACTTTTTATCTAGAAACTCAATGAAACATGACATCTTTGTACAACACATATGGAAACTATTACAGATAATACCTCGACAGAACCTTCTCAGTCTTTAAATGATCCAAGTGTTCTTTTAACTTGCTGTTTAAAAGAACATTCATGAGCAAGAACAGTTTGAGTCATTAAGTTGAATAAGCCATCCGACTTATTCATACATACGAAACTATTTGTTTACAAGTGTAACACTGAAGATGAAATAAAAACAGCTGTTATGAAGTGACATGTACAGGCATTTAGACAAATACACCCAAGGGTGAAATTAATAAACTAATCTAACTCCAAATTATGTGATCTGTCATTCATATCACCAGTGTAAATGATAAGGTTACATTTTTCACATGTATATGTATCTGGTTAGACAATAGAAGTGTACATTGTTTTATCTCTGTCTGACATTAAGTCAGACCAAACTTCTCTTGTTTAAAGTCAGTCAGACTTACTAAAATAGTTTCTATTTCCTACATTCCATAGTAATCAGAGGACAGATTTCCTCAGTATGTAGACTTGGGTCAAATGATTTGTGTTTTCTTCCACAAAGCTTTTCCAGTAGTTTGCTGGAAGTCTGATCCATTCCTCCTGACAGAACTGATGTGAACCATAAATTCTCTAAAGCAGGAATCATTAATTCCAGTCCTCATGCCTGGTGTGCTGCAGGGAGGTGTCCTTGGACCAATACACCAAAATCAAATCTCCTCCTGCGATGGACTGGCGACCTGTCCAGGGTGTACTCCGCTTCTCGCCTAAAATGTCTCGCTGCAGATAGCCACCAGCACCCCTCACACCCCACTGGGGACAAGGGGGTAAGAAAATGGATGGATGGATGGATGTCTGAATTATCTCCTCTGTCAAGTTCTCCAAAGTCCTGCTAATATGTGTTTGGACACATATATGTGTGTTCAAGGACACCTGAGTGAAAAAAGAACAAAAAAAATGTTATATTTTCTTTTGTTTTTCATCTTTATAATTAAAAATAGAAATGTTTGATACATTTTCAGCCTTCAAATTAAACCACGTGGGTTACTGTAGACTAGTTTTCTTTACTAAATATGCCTGTGTTAAACTCTATACAGAATATGAGTCAAAAAACTAAAATTAGGATTAGATTTAGATGGTAAAGCTTTTTCAGGATCATCCTTGCCTAAGCATTCATATTGCAACAAAGGAAAGAGTTCCTCAAAGGAACATTTACGATTTGACAGTACATGTAAGTGAAAGCAGGCCCGTGTTCTTGACTTAAGACTCCGAGATCTTCCTGGGCCAGAGACGGAAAGCACTGCACATTTCATGGTCGAGGTTCCTCCAGGAAAAACTGCGTCCAGGAAACAGAAGGAGTCAGTTTAGACAGAACGCCATGATTCACACGAAACTAATAGAAGGGAAATACTGTGCTCACATGTTTTGTTGGAATAAACATATTTTTTTGGTGCCTAAAAAGGCCAGACGAATAGAATTTAAAAGTTTGATCGCAAACTCCTCAACTGAGTGTGTTTGAGCATCAGCGCTTTCGACTTGCACCATAAATAGCCCAAATGTAGCTTAATCTGCCTCATCCGTCTTTGTGCAGGGGATGTTGATTGGGTATTACGAGGGACGCATTGAGATAGATTCGTATAATCCCCAGCAACACCTGCATGAAGACGTTTCTAGAAAATTACACTGGCTCGGATTTGGCAGCCGCTGTAGTCTTGACTGTGCTTGCAGTCGAGCCTGCCTGGTAACCATTCTGGCTCTGCGCAGGGTGTGCAGGCTACGAGCCAGTCGGCTCCTAGAACACACACAAACACACGCACACACACACGCACACACACACACGCACACACACACACACACACACACACAGCACTACACACCACCATACCACAGCCCTCTGTACTTTTGGAGAGCTGAGCACGGAGGTGTGGCCTCTGGCACCTCCCACTGCCGTAGCCAGAACGAGCGCCATGACAACCATGTGGGCCTGCCGGCGACTCCCTGTCTTCATCGGCCACGGTTGCCATGGCAACTCCCCACGGGGGCTCCCGCAGATCAGCGGGATGGGCGTCCAGTTGACTAACCCTCTCCCAGCTGGGGAACGGCTGAGAGAGAGTGCAGGAGAGCGGAGTGAAGGGGAAGGGAGGGGAGGATGTGTGTGCCTCTGTGTGATATGTGTGCGACTGCGTGTGCGTGCGTGTGTGTGTGTGTGTGTGTGTGGGATGGCACAGTGGAGCCTGGAGAGAGAGAGAGAGAGAGAGAGAGACAAAGAGAGAGAGTGATAAAGAGATAGCTAAAGAAGGAGAGAGACCTCAGACGGAGGCACGCTGGAGACGGGTAGTCTGCCCTGCTGAAGTGGCCTATCTCTGCCTACTACATGCAGCCTTAGCAGCCTACAGCAGAATACATTCAAAAGCTCTCCTCAAAAAGATGTCCAGAATCTTCAGCTAAAGTCTCTTGATGGCTACGGCCTGATCAAGCAGCTCTTATCCAAACCCATGCTTGTTTAAATAACTATGTACAAACTTAAAATGTCATCACCCTATGGGCTTCCTCTAATGTGCCCATCAAAGATTATTCTATCAAAAACACAGTGTTTATTCCTTTCCACAGTTTTGTCAGTGTCAAGTACCACAAGTTTGGATATGTTGTAAATGGGCCACAGATGGCTGCTGCTGGAAGGAGAAACTGAATCTCTTAGTCCATTGGCTGGAAAGACTGAGGGGCTTTTTCTACCCTCTAATTGCTCCAAGCTGTGTCCCCTTAAAAGGTCCCAACCAAAAAGTATTTAAGAATATTCATTAAAGATCGGATTCTCTACAGGGTCCAATCTTGTTTGCTCATTAACCTTGGTGTTGCTTTTCATGCCCAAAACCACAAAAAACTGAGATTACAGGGTTCAGTTACGTTCATCATAATGAAGTCTTTATTTTGGAAAAAAGAGAAAGATAAACTTCCCATCGTAAACATTTTGTGAACTATTATGAGTGCAGAAACATTTGCTTTCTTGTTTTTTTTTTTCATATAAAATGTTTACAATATTTAAATGTATAAAAAGAGATACAAGGCAATTTTGTCAGTGTTACAGAAGGCAAGATGCCAAAAACATTCAACTATTTAAAAGAATCTACAGCTTTTTTAATTATTTTCTCTATTATTCGTGCAATAATACCTCTAACCTAAAACTATCTCTACATAAAGTGTGTGGCTATACTGTGCGCTTGTAGTGGTAACCTTTGGAATTACATTTCTTTTATGGTTTAAAAAAAAAAACATTGACAGGAGTTGTTTGATTACAGAAATGTAAAAAACAAACAAACAAACAAACAAAAAAAAATCAGTTCAGAATTATTTATGAAACTCAGAGAAGCAGCCACCCCTGCACAGGTGGACGTTGCATATCTTGCAGCCAAACACACTTTCATGTCGCAGCCCCTTGTTTGTGCAGTTCCTGCATCGCCGAGAGCGCTCCGACATGCGCTCCAGCCGATGCCCATACTCTATGGGTGAGTCTGCGTGCCTCTTGCGAGCTGCTCGCTCCATGCCCCTCGCCCCCTGGTAGTCTCCAATCAGCTGCTGTGCTAGCCGCACGCGGAAGTGGCGCTGGGTGAACTGCTTCCCGTTGAAGCCCGCTGGCGGCGTGCCCCCACGGCTCTCCCTAAGTATTACGTAGGCGTTGACGATGCACAGATTCACATAAAACCACAAGAAATAGCGCCACCACTTCTTGCATGGCCTTCCGACCTGGTAGCATTCCCTCAGCTGGTCACACAAGTCGACCCCCCTCATGTTCTCCTGGTACAGCAGCAGTGGCAGAGGTCGGGGTACACCGAAGGAGAAGCTAGAACCATCCAAGCTGTCGCTCTCCCCCTCTCCATCTGTGTCCAGCTGCTGGCGGCCCGGACTGATTCCCACGATCCCAGGTGTGGAGTTGGTGGAGAGGCAGCTAACCATCTTGATATCCCGGGTCACCGTGGCAACCAGGTTGCCCCGCTGGCACTGGTAGAATTCTCCTTGACACAGCTTCCCCACGTTACGAGGGCGGAGGACTTCTGGGTAACCTTTTCGCCCGGCCTGAGTGGGCCCACAGGCGTACAGTCCATCCCTCAGCAGTCTCTGGAGGAGGGGCACAGAGGTGAAAAAGCTGTCCATGAACACATGGTGGTACTGACCCTCCAGACCTCGCATTAGAGAGCTCACCACCCTGTAACCCAAAGAGGCCGCTGCTTCATCATCGCTGGGCTTACCTACATATATTTTCGTCCTGTGGCAGTAACCTGAGCGGGAGTCACACAGCATCCATACTGTCAGCCCCTTCCTCAGGGGCCTGGAGGACATGTACTGGGTGGGAGAGAAGCGCCTCTTTGTGGCAATGGCGCACTTATCTATGGTCAAGCAGCGGTTGGGCGAGTATGCATCCCACATTGTGTTCTCCACCACATCCAGGAGAGGCCTGATTTTAAAAAGGCCATCATATCCGCGCTCCCCACGCACAGGCTCAGAGTCCCGGTCACAAAGCTGGAGATACTGGGTGAGTTTCTCAAAGCGTCTGGCCGTCATAGTTTTTTTAAAACCTGCATTCCCAATAAAAATGTCACTGGCCCAGTACATGCCAGTGTCTGGAAGCTGATTGATACCCATCAGAATATTCAGACCCACATAAGCTTTCATCTCTCTAACATCAGTGGGGTGCCAGTGGGGGTCTGACTTCCCACTCCTTCTCTGCCGATAGAGGGCGTAATTGTTTGTTTGTTCTACCATGTGTTCAAAAAGAGAATCTGGGAAGAGTATCCGGAAATAGTCACGGGTGTCAGCTTCGTCCCCGAGCGAGTGCTGAGGGCCACTGGCGGCGGAGAACGGTTCGATCGCGATCACCTGGTCCGGCTCGCCCCAGAAGTCCGGCGACGTGCAGTCCTCCTCCAGGTCCTCCTCAAAGCCGAAAAAGCTCCTGCGCTCCTCCTCCTCCTCCAGATCGGAGAAATCAATATCCGAATCATTAGAGTTGGTGTCGGAGCAGTTAGTGGAGGTGGAATAATAGCAGTCCTCCGCGTAGTCCTCATCGTCGTGCTTGATCCCGTTGCTGCCGGTCACCAGAATAATGTTGCAGCCGCCTCCCGCGATCAGGCTGGCCGCGTCCGCAGTCTCCGCCGCGGCTGCCGTGCTCGTCACTCCATTCTCTCCCTCGCCGTCCTCCGCCGCCTCCCGCGTCTCCTCGTCTTCCTCCTCCTCGTCCGAGTCCGACTTTCTGTTGGGGATTTCGAACCACTTCACATCGGCCGAAAGATTAAGCGGGGCGTCTTGGCTGTCGCACTCCGTGCTACTTTCTGTGTCCGCGCTAGTTTCCAAAATAGTAAAAAGCTCTCTCCCTTTTCTTGCCGTCGCCATGTCGGGGTATTAAAGTGCCCCTGCATGAGTCTTTTTTTATGTATGTGGGGCTTTTTTTTTTTCCGGCGTGAAAAAATGAATAATCTCACGAACCGCTCACCCGAAATGAACCGATGCGCTCTTAACAGCAGCCTGCTCTTGAAAAACTTGCAATTTGCGGACCTATGCGGCGCCTATAAGCTCGGTTCTCATTGTTTCCGCTCCTGGGTTTTTCTGGGCTTTGTAGCGCAGTGTGGCCGCAGACGTCAGAAGCTGCATGCATGTCCTGCTTTGTAGGGCGTTTTGCGACTGCAGCTGGTGGGGTTGCTAGTTCGTTAGGCTGGCAGATGGCCGCTCGCTGTTCTAATGCCCGCTGGCATTCACCGCCATCAATAAGCCGTATACCCGTTTATGCAGAAACCATTGTTTATAACACAAATGATATAAAAAAAAAATAATAATAATTAAATAAAAAAAATAAAAAATCCAAATACATTATGTGGAGTTGCATCTTGAGTGACAAAAACTTTACAAGCAAGCAGATGTGACAAACAGACACAGATCTTAAACCCTCTCCAACATTTGTTGCATCAAAGTTTATTAAATCCCTTTTTTTTGGTGGGGGCATTCATTGCAACAAAACGTACACAAAAATAATGCACATGTGATGAAAGTGCAGCAGGTGCCGTTTCCCCACACCAAGCACACCTCCCCTTACTCATCCCTTTACTTAAAGGACTTCTCCCTGAACTCGGGCAGAGGAGCACTATGTTCATTCATAAACATGCTTCCTCCCTCTGACAGGTTTCCACATGAATCTGAAGCCCTATAGGCTATTGTAGAATTAGGAACCTCCCTCTAATTTATGAATGTGGGAAGAATAGTGTTTAACTTCAGAACTGAGGATTACCCCTGCAGTTTGTGTCTGCTTGACCAATAGATATACTGGTTATTTATGAGCAACACTCTGATAAAATTTTCTGGGGGGGAGAAACAGAACTTGAGAGATTCAAAACGTTTTAGCCTTTACTGTTTTCCTTCTGCACCGGGCAAGAGTCAGTCTGAGCTTTTGCTGTGTGATGACTTTGAGGGAAAAATATTCAGCAAAAAATGTTTACTAGTTACTTTTATGCCTATCGGAAAAGCGGTGATGATTCCGACTGTTGCAATATTAATATAGCATGTTAATCATTGTAGTTCTTATAACATTAGTTATTTATTGTTATTGTGTTGGAACACAAAAAGTAACAACTGAAACACCTGCTTTACTTTGCAGATTATATTCTTTTCTTACTTTGCTAGTTTTAGAGAAACACTTATGTAGCAAGCCAACTTTCAGGGCTGAATCTACAAAGACGTCGAGCCCTGGGCTGCAGTCAGTTTGGTGCCCCATGCATGGTTGTCACACTTGAAGGGGATATATCATATAAAATCCCCTTTTTTTAGCCCTTAAAATAATTTTTTTGTGTACATTGAGAACGTCAATTTATTCTCTCCCGGTGCCATGTAAGTGTATTTTTATTCTTTTTAGGTTATATCTTTTTGTCCATTCATTTTTCTTTATTGCCTATGATGGTATTTTTGTCTATTTGCTGTGGAACTGCTCGAAAATCATGACTTCCAGCTGATCAGTTTTGTGAATCTGCCATTTTTTTTTTCTCACAACAATTTTGTTATCCAAGTTCAGTTATGCCAAAGTTTCATGCAGACGCGTCAAAATGTTTGCTTCTAATGTGTATTAACGCACACATTTTCTTACATTGCCCCCGGCATCAGAGCCTCTTCGAAGTGCCTGGTTAATTTTTTATTTTTATTTTTTTATTTTTTTTATTTAAGAACAAGTTCTTCAGCAACCTCTGCCAAAATCACAAGGGATTTTATGAAGGACTCTGTTTGATTTAGAGCCAGTTCCTTCTCTGTATAGAAAAAAAAGGAACACAGCAAAGCAGTTAGTTGCTAATAACTAATTGCTTTGTTAGTTATTAGCAAAGCAGTTAGTTTGCTTGACTAAGCTTTGTTGTCAAGCTTAGTCTAAACTAAGCTTGACAACAAAGCTTAGTTTAGACATGAATTTTGTGTGTTGATAATAAAATCCTGACCATTAATTTGATAGTAGAATTGAGTCTTTTGTTTCTGTTAGCGCTGTATGCTAGCTTTTAGCTGCCTCCTGGAGGATAGAACTGTACTGCATGTTTTGATTATAACTATTTGGCTTTGTTTTTGCAATTTTTGTCTTGGGGAACAAATGATCCAAATGTATTTATTAACATTCTTGAATCTCCCATCATCTAATTCCTTTATTATGTCAAGACTTTGTTTGCTTCATTCATATCGTGGTAGCATTAATATTTGAATAGGTATCTGACAAGCATGGACGCTATAGTTAAACTTTGCTTCCTACTGTGGGTAGTTGTCATGGACAGTGAGGGTGTAATAACACCACTGCCATGCATTCATTTGAGGGCGTTGTTCTGCAGGTTCGTTGTCTTTATTTTCCTGCTCCAACCATCATATAAGGTTGGATGGACAAGTCTTCCGTTAATGACGTCTTTAATGAACTTAGGAGTGAAAAGTTCCTCTGCTGGTAGATAATTGTGTCATTGCTATCAAACTACAAAAATGGCTGAGCAAGGTGGAGTGGAATGCTCTGCGTGAAATGTCTCATTCACATTTAAAAAGCAAAACCAGTTGTTCTGAAATGCACCTCAGAATGGGTGTAAATGAGGGATCTATAGAGCTACAATAATAGGAGTTAGGTGAGACTTAGACTAGGCCATTCCAAAGTCTTCATTTTGCTTTTATTCGGGCATTCAGAAGTGAAAATACTGATGTGTTTTGGATCATTGTTCCGCTGCAGAACCCAAGTTTATTTCAGCTCCAGGATGAACATGATGTTCATTTTCTGAAATGCGGTGTTACTTTTACGCCACATGTAAAAAGTTTAATGTTTTGTCCCATCAGACCACAAGATGTTTTCCTAAAAGTCTCGGGGATCACCAAGAAGTGTTCTGGAAAAATTGAGACAAGCCGTAATGTTCTTTTAACTCAGATGTAGTTTTTGTCTTGAAGCTCTGCTATGGAGACCATTTTTGCCGAGTCTCTTTTAGTAGAGACTGGATCATTGACCTCAAGAGAGGCCTTCTGTTCCTTGGATGTTGTTGTGGGGTCTTTAGTGACCTCATAAATGAGTCATCACTGTACTCTGGGGGTTATTTTGGCCAACCCGCCACTATTGTTCCATGTTTTTGTCATTTGTGGGTAACAATTCTGACCATGGTTCACTGGAGCCCCAAAGCTTTGGGATTGGCTTTGTAGTCCTTCCCAGACTGAGAGATCTCAATTACTTTCTTTATCACTTCTTTCTGAATTTTATTTATTTATTTATTTATTTATTTATTTATTTATTTATTTATTTATTTATTTTGCATTTCAGCATGATGACTAGGTTTTTAGGATGATTTGGCGCACTTCACTTTATCAGGCAGGTCTTATTTAAGTGATGTCTTGATTAAGAACAGGTGTGGCAGTGCTCAGGCTCGGGTGTGACTCCAGACGTGAACTCAGGTGTGATAAGCCAAAGTTAAATTACGTTTGGGGAGGCTCACTTCTTTACAAAAGGCCATGTAGGTCTGACATTTTTTTCTCCCATAGCAACAAACATCTTTATTTGAAACCTGCATTTTGTGTTTCCTTGTTTTGTCTTTGACAAAATTTTAAATGGGTTTGATGTTCGAAACACATGAGTGTGACAAACATAAAAAAAAAAAAAAAAAAAAACTGAAAATAAGGAAGTGGGGTTTAAAGCACTTGCTTCATATAAAGATGAAGAATAAAAATATTTAAAAAAAAACACAAAACAGTACATATGCAACAGACATTTTTTTCTGATCCTTTTTATAACATGCATTTTAGATTCATTTTGATTCTAAATTTAATCTAATACTTGGAGTAACCACATTACTATTTGTGGATTATAGGAACTAGCGCATCTCTAGGAAGATCTCCATCCATACAGGAAAAACATGACCCAAAATGCAGATTTAACAATGTAGCAAGGGTCAAAGGTGGACCCAAAGGAACTCCAATAAGCAGCAATCAAAAATCTGACGTTGACAACCTTAGCTTTACAAATGTGAACGAGGCTCTGAGTATTTTTGAAAGTATTGTTTGGAACTGATAACTGTATGAGACTGGCTGCAGTGCTAAGGAAGCAGGAGAAGCTAGTGGAGGCTAATGGCTATTCTTGCTGTTCGCTCAGGACAGACAGGCTGCCTGCTGCCAAGCTGCAGAGCGTTGTCACCATAAAATTCCCCAACAATACAAACAAACAAACAAACAAACAAAAAGAGTCACAAAGTGGATAGGTTGACAACATCACTTATTTCATACTGATCACAGTCCCATTCACTCCCTCCTCATAACACTGCGCTTTAGCTCCGCCCATTTTGTTGGAATCTTTCAATGTTTGGCAGGGGTGGGGTTTAGCTTTCAAATGAAGATTAGTTACACTTTAATAAACCAGTGATAAACTCAAATAATGTCACATTGGATATGTGAAGCATAATGTTTAAATATGGATTATATAAAGGGGATTTAGTTGTGCTTCAAGGTAACTGGAGGGCCCCCAAATCAAATTCTCTCCCTAAAGAGTCTTGGATCAGCTCTGAAAAGATTTTATAAATGTAACACAGTGCTGCAGATTTGAAGATGTTCTGAAATCTCCTCTGCTTTGGAGGACCTCAGTTAAACCATGTTTCTTTGAATGGGGGGGGGATGGGCTGCAGGAAGGGCCCTTCCCAAATTCTTTTAGCTGCGGCCACAGCCTACATGGCTGGCTGAGCACTGGGCTGCTGCCCCTGGGCCCTTCAGCCGAGGCACGATTTATGCGTCCTTCCTCACTGGCTTATTGCTCAGATTCTCGTTGTCTCAGCGGTATCATATAGCCTCTGTGAGCTGCAGGCCGTGCTGCTGTTTCTGTCTGCTCAAAGAGCTGTGAGGCTGCGGCAGGCGGTGCACGCTGGGAACCAGTACGCTGGAAAACTGTGGAAAATGAGGCAGACTGAGGACCTTCGTTATATGCAGCCCAAAAATAGAAGTAAGAGGGGGGGAAAAGAGGCTCACTCCAGCGTTTCCAGGACCCTGGAGCAGAGTGCTGCAGCAGACCCCTCAGAGACTCTGGCGGTGGGGTGGAGAGACGTCAACCAATGGGGGCTGAGACGTTCAGGGTGTATGCGTGTGTGTGTGTGAGTCTGTGCGGCAAACTCAGCTCTTCCACAGCTCAAATCTCTTTCTTGTGGATGAGTCCAGAGATGGTCTCTTTCTCTTTCTCGCTCTCTTTCTGTGTGTGTGTGTGTGTGGGTGTGCGTGCATGCACATCTGCCAGCATGTGAGCAAATGGTGCAACCACTGCAGCCCCAGCTGAAGACAGACCAACGCTTGTCTCTGCCATTCCGACATGGTGTCTCCTCTCCCTTCTGTGTGTGTATCCGTGTGTGTGTGCGTGTGTGTGTGTCAGTGAGGGCCTTATTAATAATGAGGTCTCCTTTGTATTGCCAAGAGCAACCTTAGTTCCAGCTGATGTAATTGGAATTAAGAAAGCAAATCATACACAAAATGTTGTCTTTTTTTTTTTTAGTAAGTGGTTTATCGGCTCTTTACGAGATTGTCTTTAATATAAATTAGCAAACCTACTTGTACACAGTTATCTAAATCAACAGATTTAGCATCTCATCAACCTCATATGAAGTTGATCACAAACATTTCCATCATTCCGACCTTCCACTCAACTGTGACTTTGTGATGAGAAGATTGATGACATTTTGTTGAGCATTTTGAGAACTCCAGATCCATCCCAAACTTTTGTAATGTAAAGTACAAAGCTGACCTTGAAGAACACTAGCCTGATCTCCCCCTTTCTTTATAGATTAAAGTGATATACTACCCTCTTGTGGTCAGAAGAGAAAAGGGCTTTTTATGACAGTTTGGTCATTGACAAAAATGTGTGTTTTTTTTTTTTATCTTTTCAATGAAAAAGCTGATTCGTTAGAGTACCTAATTAATCACAGGAAAACTCAAGATCAGATTTAAGACTAACATGCGTGTTCCATTTTTGAGAACATCAGGCAAAGTGGAAGGTAAAACAAATGTGTTGAATGAGTCCAAATTTTCCAAATATGTTTGAATGCAATGGGTTGATAAAGATTACAAAAGTACATTTTGACAATAAGTTGTAGAATTTTGGAGAGCTAGTATATCTTCTCTTTAATCTCTGTCACATTTGGAACAAAATCCATGTGTTTGTGACCAATATACCAAATCCTACCCTGTCCAAAGCAAAAATAAATAAATAACTTATTCTGTGAATGTTTGGTTTCATTTACTGGATTGGATAATTGAAGCTGCAAGACAAAGACCGTGGCAATTAGAAGTTTGTTTATTTAATAAAAAAGACCAACAATAGACACACAGAGCTACAACAGCTGACAGTATAATTTTCGTCTTTCTCTTAAGTGACAGTTTAAAGGCATGGTTTGTAGAAATTATATTATTACATCAGTTGGGAAGAGCTACGAAGAGATTCACTGTATTTTTTTATACAGTTCCGCAGGAAAGCTGTATAAAATATGGACCAACATTTGCAACAACAGGGCATTTTCCAGAAATATGGAAAGAAAATAGGACTGGATTGAAATGGCAGGGAGGTTCCCAACAGAAGATTGATGTTTTGTTTTTCCTCCACATATCAAACGTGATCAACATCAAGTCAACATCTGTTATAAAGCTTCCTCTTTTAGCTTTTACTTCTTAGTTAGCATGAGCATCTGTTCTGAGTTTCTTTTGACTGAATTAAATCCCACAGAGCCAGGCCAAGATGAATGAATAACAAGATGAATTATTTACGGCAATAAGTATTAGTTCCCTGTCATTTTCTTTGGTTTAAATGTAATTACTTTTTTATTTGATTTGTCTTCAGATTTGCTTGCTTCTTTAAATTGTGAGAGAGATGATTTGGTGACAAGAAACTGATTATATATTTCCATGAATATATTTTGACATAGTTTATCACTGGCACAAGAAATATGAAACGTACAACTTCCAAGTATAAAGCACACACACACCACCAGTGAGCGGGCTCCTAACGTTTTAGATCCCGACACACATAATGTCAATGAATTGTCGCTGAGATCTTTACTAACACCCGTTGAAGCTCATCCACAGATCATTGTCTTTGTCTATTTTAAACAGTTATGAGTGAATGAGGGGCAGAGACAGGCGGAGAAAGATGTCCCTGAGCCAGCAAAGGAAATACTCAAGATTTTCTGAGAAAACCGCTGACGATGCAGGTATTTCATTCCGTCCACCAGATGGAGGAAGAACACAAACTAAAGAAAGGTTGAAATAATAATTCTTACACGTTTTGCTTTTCCAGTACATACAGTTGCCTTCTTCTTAAGTTGTGAGTAAAATTAAAATCTCTCTCTCACTGTTTTAAAGTCTTACTTGGCTTCTGATTGTCTGGCAAGCTTGTCCGGTTCAACGGTTCTGGTTATTGTGACTTTGAGCCTATTTTTTTTTCGAAGACATTCATCAGCTGTGGTTCTGCTTACACTCCTTAGTGTAATTTATATAATAGTTATTTCCCCTTTTTTACAATACTTGAACATTGCATTCCTGCTCACTTTAAATGCTTTAACATATATTTTTCTTCCTGGACAATGTAAGGTTTAGCTAACATAAATTATATAACTGTCCTCAATCATTGTGTTCAATACTCTAATTGCTTGATACTCAAATTTTTTTGTTGTTTTTCTGTACCTAATGATCATGACTATTTTGATCATGTTGGGATTTGAAAACACTTTGAACTCCTTTAATTATTATTTTATTAGAGTGTAGAAATTATGCCACAAATTTCGTAAAAAAATTTTGAACGTTGAATTGTGCAATAAAGTTTGAATGTTGTTTATTTTAAATCTTCACAAAATTGCAACTAAACAGACAGGCTCAACTATATATACACACTAATATTTGGACAAATGTCCTTTGGAAGGCTGCAGAAAATCACAGTTTTTGTCGCTGTTAAGAACCTTCTGGCTTAATTCTGGCTGCGTAATTGACAAGTCAGTTTGTTGAGTTTGTTTAAAGTGATTGCTTTTCTTGCCACTCCACAATTAGACCGTGTCACAATTTGTTGAAGTCGTGGCTATTCCAGAAACCTATTGTTGACCTTTTTGTTCCAAACCCAGTTCATTGTTTAGGAGAATCTTTCTCCCATTGGATCCAGCCAATTATTTACAAGTTCCAACCTTCTGACCCAAGCTGTCACCTTTAGAGGAAACATTTGGTCATGAAGATTAGGATCAATGACCCAGTGCTTCGTATATTTGAGCCAGCTTGTATTTTAAAACTGCGTGAGAAAATGAAGTTTCATGATAAATTGTGGCTTTTGAAAAAAAGAAAACTGAAATTTGTCGTAAGGTTATTTTGACCTCAATAAAGTGAACTTCAGATGTATCTTAAAATGTTCTTATTTTCCAGAACATGATCGGCGTATGAAATCATTCTTATGACCAGCAGTTAAAGATCAAATAGCTATAACCTCTATTACAATCAGTGTAATCTGATTCTGATTTCAAATGCATTGTTTTTTGTCTATTTGAAATTTTAGTCAAATGTAGCAAAATTTATATTTAGCAGGTAAGTACAGTATTTAGCTGTACTTACCTTGTGTGTGTGCTTTCTTAACAGAAAGTTAATGTCAGCACAAGAAAATCATTTATTTTGTGCTATGTGTTAATTATCTGTGTTGTCCCCTCTAAACTGTCAAGCAATTTTTCTAAGTTGCTAAGTTTCAAAAGCAGTGATGTCGCTAGGGGAATCCCATTTTGCCAGTCTCCTCTGGAACAGCCTAGTAATATTGTTGACGGGTGACATAACAAGCAGAGTCAGATTCCCACTGGGATGGATCCGAGACCACAAAATATGGAACAACTGGGGATTGTGCAAAACTGTTTTGTCTGCTGCATAGTGAGAATAACAAAACAAATGTTCACACAGTAATAACTAAACAAAACAATTGTTTCAAATAATGTGTTTTCAATCCTCTGCCACATGTCAGTGATTTACCCCAAATTTTATGTGCATTCATGGGAAGAGTCGCTGCTTCATATGGGTCACAGTTGACGTACTAACCTTTGAACACTCTGCTGTGTTTGATGATTAGCAGTAAATCATCGGTTTGCATCGGAGCCTCCCAGATTACAGGAATTGGTTTTATGTTGTTTTTAATTGGATCCAAGCAGGCTGGATGGGAAAATATTGAGAGAAGACGAGTGTGTATAACGCACAACTGTCAGTGTAGTTGTAAAAAACGACGTATTCATCTGACTGTCAGATGTTTGCAACTAACATCCTGCACAGAAGCCATTTAATTATTCTTAATAACATGCACGTTTCTGAAGAGGTTACTTCTAAAGTTTCACAGAGTTGCATATTTGAATAATCAGAAAATAAAAAGACTAACTAAGACGGCCTATTCTGCAGGGGTGAATAGTTTTCTTTCTGCTGATTTGAAAGGCAAAAATCTAAATGTTCTCACTTGACCCACATTCTCTTTTTCCAGCAATTTGCATGAAAATTCATCCTGGTTTTGGTGGTTGTGTAATCCCTCTTGTGAAACAGTCAGTAGGAAAAACAATAGAGGATGATACTAATCAAGTATTCCTGCCCCTTCTTCCAAGTCAATGAAGGAGATATTTTCCTTGAACTGTTAAAGTTTATTCATCTTTTTGACAAATGAATTTGCTTTTGCGCTGGTGAAATTAGTGTCTTGTGAACTTGAGTAAGCTCTTTTATCAGTGGAAAGCATGCTTAATTACAACACCACTAGAAAATGACTGAAAATTCACATTTATATGGCTCATGAGTTGTGCATATAGTTTATATAATTGGGTAAATAAAAGTCCAGCTTTCATCATGTGTATTTAACATGAGACATTACCAAAAATATGCTGTTATTACTCAAAAAATCTTACTTATTCTACATTTACATTGGAGATACAGTGTCTTGTAAAAGTAGTTTTTTTCATGTTTTGCCTGGAAAGCATAATACAATAAGTCATAAGCATTAGCCTCTGCTATGCATGGTCCAGTCAAAGTGCAGACCTACATCTAATTGACTAAATCTGGCTGTCTGTCAAATATCTCTGAGCCTCATATTTTTTGCGTAGAATTATCTTCACAAGCGTGTGCAAAGAGACATACCCTAAAAGGCTCTGAACTACAACTGGAGTGAAAGATGGAGCCACAAATTACTGACTCAAGTGAGGCTGAACACAAAAAATACTCCACACTTTTTACATTTCTATTTGGAATATAAATTTAAAAACCAAACAGCCTTTTCCTTCCAATTGAAAATAATATTCTACGCTGGGTTGGTCCTGATAAAGACATTTATGCATAAGGTTTTAATATGACAAATGTAACTGAGTTCAAAGAGTATGGATGCTTTTGTAATAGCCTTGTTTTTATGTTTTCACTCATTGGGTTTCACTATGTGATCAGCCTCAGAAGATGCAAGTGCTCCTCGATGGGAGAGGATATAAACCTTTGAGATTTTAGACTTTACACACGTTCAAACATAAAAAAAAGTTATTGCACAAAGATGCTAGTAATTCCCCTTATTTTGTGTTTTAGTCTCCTTTCATCCTCAAGAGAGTTAATCAATGGATTCTGTGGTCTTGTTAATACAACCTCCTCGCAGTAGGGTGGTAGTGGGAGGAAGTGACTGCATATGGACCTTATTACCAGCCCTGGATGCACTTTTCAGGTCGGAGCAGAATTGTGGTTGCAGTGAGGATTCGCGTGTGTGTGTGTATGAAGTTTACAACTTGCTAAAATTGGGTCTACAAGTTCCCAATTGAGAAATCATCCTCATTGATGCTCAAGGAAGGCAGCAATTTTTTTAGCATATCTTGTTCCTTAAAACAAAATGTCTATTTTGTGCATAAATAATTTCACAAATTCCAAGAAATGTTATATTTTCTTATTGCAAAGCATGTGACTAAAGTAAAAAAAAACAAAAATGTCCCCCCTCCCTGTTTCTGTTGTGGTACAGAGACCAATACATCATCTCCCTGTCTGTGCTTTAGTCATGTCTGAAAAACAAGGAGGGGACAGAAGAGTCTTTGTAACTCTCAGTTCCAATAAGTTCCCACGTCTAAAAAACTTGTCTTATCTGGGGAGAAAAAGAACACAGTTTCTCTTCACTTAAGTTTTAAACAGCTAAAAACCTAAAGTGCTCAACAAGTTACAACACAGAGAAAACAAGTCTCTATCATCAGACGAACTGCCTGTTGGACATCAGACACTGAGAATGTGTGGATGATTTGTTTATGGGATATTGCAATCGGAACCCTATAAGACCACAACAGCTTGTGGTGATCAGTCATCTTTTATGGTCTTTCCTCCTCGCTCAGTAATCTAAACCACTTTGTCATCATAACTTCATATAGCAGTTATACACTGGAGCATAAAAAAACGTGCTCCAAATGGCAAGTTGGAGATTCAATAGAGGTGACATTTAATATTTGAGTCAAAGCTATTTTTTTTTTTTTTTCTTTTCATATATCTTTTGAAATAACATGCACAAGACGATACAATTCATAAAATGTAAAGTTTATACAAATAAAATGTCAAGAGTTATTACAAGCAAAGGCTGCTTTAACAGAACTTGTGAGAGAAACGGTAGTGCTACCTGCAAGGCTGGGATTTTGGGGGAAACTGCCTCTGGATCCAGGCAGTGATTTGTTATGGATGTCTCTGTGACGCATGGGATTGGGTTTCCATGATGCAGCGTTCTACACAGCGTCCAAGCACAACGTAGTTTGTAACTGTTGGTAACAAGCCAGCTGGGTGTAGTCTGTTGGACAGACCTTAGAAACCCAAACAAATTGGAAGAGTGAAGTTGGAGCACCTAGCAAAGGATCCAGTTTGGGAGACATTTAACTCAAATCACTGACTGGGTTTCTTTAATTGTCTAAGGGAAGTTTTTGGACAAGAAATCTTAATTGGCAATGTCTAAGACTTCTAGTAGAAACCAGAGGAACGATTGCAGTGGGGACATCTGACATGCTTAAGAACAAAAGCAAAATAGCAGAAGTCACAATGGTAGTTAAAAAGGTCCTGAACTGCTGGGTTTCAGGAGTAAATGACATTTTCTCAAGTCAAGGTTCCAGACACTGTGGGTCAAACATTACCGACTCTTTAAAGTAGTAAAACCTGCAGAGTAACAGACTTGGTGTTCCCAATCTTTAAGAAGCGGTGGATGAACAGCTTGTGTATCACATAAAATTCCAATAAAAGGAATGAAAGTTTGTGGTTGTAACTTTAAAGAATGTCAAACAAACTCAACTGGTATGAAAAGTTTTGCAAGACCCAGTACTTTTATTGCACAACATCAAAACTTGCAGCAAGACAAGTGCGAGAATTTTGCTTGTGGTCTTCTGCAGCATCACTGTTTGCGTCACTCTGCGAATGGAGATTTACTGTAAATCTCGCTATTGCACCAGAAAATACTGGGACTAATTAGAAACAGTTGTATTTTAAAAATGTTTTTGCCAGTGCTAGAAACATTGTTTATACTCAGAGTCACTACAGACTTGCCCCATTAGATATAGTTACTGAAAAAGCAATAACTGGTGGTTGCACCCATAAGTACGATGACTCCAACATAGGCGTGTATCTGACAGAATTTTCAAGTCAAAGTTGGCATGTTTCTTCAGCTCCACCCTAAAATTTGTGCCGTAAATTGCCCGGTGATTTTTAAGGGATCTACTGATCAAAGAAAAGTGTAGAGCAGTCCTGCAGCAAACATATCACTGATCTGCCCATGTTTTAAAATCCCTTAAAACAATTCAAGTAGCAAGGGACAGAAGGAAATGCCCATGTCAGAGACTTTACAGGCCAACAAAGTGAGTTATGATTTTGAAAGACAGTTAAAATGCATTGGAAGATGTTTACTGAAAATGTATGAATTCTAGCTTTATTGGCCAAACACACTCACACCCCCAAAATTAATTCCACTTCCATACAGCTTTCTCAAGAACCAGAAGGTGTATTTGAATGATTCTGGAATAAAAATAAAGGTAACACTCTAGAGGATATTTTAGAGGTCTAAAAAAGCAAATAAATATGGTATACATTGAATAAACAAAATCTAATAGAATACGTTTCGTGATGTAGATTTTCCTTGAAAGTATGCAGTTGCAATCCTGAACCAGAGTTCACATTAAAAGATAATTTTACTTTAATTTAAAATAAGAACTTCAGACGAGTGAGCAACAATTCAATCTTATAAATCCATTGCCTCTGTAAGATGTTTCTAATGCTCTTTGTGGTACAGAAGTGACTAATTATAAAACATTTTGTATCAGTCATAATGCACATTTATTTCTCCTAAAACAGTTATTTAAAGATATACCACTACTAATGTTGAGCACCATGGTCTTCTTGAACAACCTTGGGTTGCTCAGCAGGAGATATAGTCTTTATTAGGCTTGATGGCCTTTGAAGTCTCTAAAACGACTAGAAGAAACTTTCAAATTTGATCAAAGAGACAAGGAAATGAAACTAATGTGTTCTGGATGCTTTCATGGACCTAAATGAGTGATGATGTGTACAGAGAAAGGGAATGCTTTGAGTTATGGTGTACTGCCTTCATTTAGTAGAGCCCTAATTGGACCATAAGTTTCTGCTGAGAGAACGTTTCTAATCAGCATTAAATATACAAGAGCTCTCAGGGCCGTGCAGAGACCTTTGGAGGGGCAGGGGCTCAAAGTTAAAAACGGGCACATTGAATAAGATCTTAAAACACCGTACAACAACATAACAACATAGCCTAATTGTCTGTTTGTTCTTTATGAGTCCATTTTTACATTTTAATTTCCGTGTTTATGTTTGTGCTGCTTTATTGTGCCCACACATTGCTTCTTGGGGACAAATAAATTATACTGAACTGAATTAATACCCTTATCAAAAATTGCAAATGGACACCAATACTTCCCATATGTTCACATAAAATAAAAACTTTGTTTCTGGTCAAATTAGGGTGAATGCTGCAGGGATACCACTTTTCTGGTTGCTCTGTAAATTTCGCTGTGCTTCTTCTCCTGCATACTTTGTGGTGTTTTAACCATTCAACTTTTATACTATTCAGCTTTCTCTCCTAATGCCGCCTATATCTCTTGGTAATCATGACTTTCATACGTTTTACAATATTCAGCTTTTATGAATGTTTAACCCCATGGGGGAAACCGCTCTATCCCGTGGAGGACGGTCCTGACTCGGAGGCCGGTCCCCACTCTGGATCTTGTCTCCACTCAAGCTCCAGAGTCAGAGCCCGGTACCGAGTTGGAGGCCAGTCCCGAGTCTGAGCCCGGTCCTGAGTTGGAGGCCAGTCCCGAGTCTGAGCCCGGTCCTGAGTCAGAGGCCGGTCCCGAGTCGGAGCCCGGTCCCGATGACAGTCAACTGTTATAATCCAAGCGGAATCTTTTCTGATGAAGATAATGCTGAATAAATTACAGAACTATTACTCTGTGACCAAATATACTTGGACATGCTTTCTTGCACTTTTGACAATTTAACCTGGTTTTAAATGTATTGTTTTAGCAGTTCATGGGGAGGTAAACATTTTAGGGTTAAATACAAAACCAACTCTTGTTTCGTTTCAGTTTGCCCCAGAAGAACCCATCTACATCAAGTAGACTGCAATCTCTAACCATTCTATTTAGCTCATTCTCATTCTTTTATCATCGAATGACTGACGACTGCTGCTGCAATCAACAGAGATGAGTGCCAGCTCTCCCACGGGGTTTTCTTGTCAACCCTTAGTTACTTTGGTTTATTGACACAGCATGTCCTTGCAACTTACCAGTATCTCGGGCACCCAAGATAGAAGTTGACCGAGAGCTTCCCGCTCTGTTACGTCTCCTGTATCTATGTTACAGCCTGACAATCACAAGTAGTGCTTCACTTGGTGCTTTATCTTTAAGGAAAAAAACAGAAGTGCCGGAACAGCCACACACAATGAATCCTCAAGGGACTGCATAAGGGCCTATTGAGATTTGGATGCTCATCAGGGACCAAGTTATCAAGAGGGATTTTGTCTACAAGTGTTGACCTTTGATAAATCCCACACACTGACAATGTGCGTGGGACTGCCCATTGTTCAGAAGTTATACTTCTTCGAGGATTTGATCCATAGTCAGCAGAAAGGTTCTTCTCTCAATTATTTACAAAGTAAAATTGAACAGATTAACTGTGAAGTAGAGCTAAAAACCACCAACAGCCCAAAACAAAGTTGCATAAGCAAACTTAACTTTGGTCACCAGAAACTTTCTACATGGGGAAATACAGTGGAAAGAATTTTGAGAAATAAAAACAAACTCTGGTTGCAACTCTAAGGAACTTAGATCTGGAAATGACTTCAAAACCAGGTAAAACATGCTGCAATTCTAAGTCTGAAAACAAGAGGGGGTTTCCCAATGGTTGTATGGTCTAACAGCTAAATACTGTTAGCAAAACAAGCCAATCATGTATTTCTGTGTATTTTGTACTTTCAATCACTGTGGGATAACGTTCACTAAAGTATCATAAGAAACACCTGATGCGAATCAAATCAACAAAAGTGTAAAAAAAAATGTTTGTTTTTCTAGCAGCTGTATGGCAACCATAAGGGATGCAAAGATTGGTTTGTACTCCTCTCTTCAGTAGTTTCTGACTAAACAACGGTCACTTTGTTTAATCAACATGTACTGTTGCTTTGTAGCTTTTTAAACCAGTTTGAGATCCATTGGATTAGACAAAGAAGTGTGACATGCACACCATCATTTGCCAGAATAGTTAAACTTGTGGTTGAAAATAATTCAGGCAGCATGATCTGATAAGCTCGCTTTTCACCTCTTTGTTAAAGCAATTGCTTCCTGAAAGCGGCATTTAAAATCCAGTGGTCAGATTGTCTGGGAATTCTGCTCTTTTCCTGTCAAACAGATTATTCATATCAGAAGCAACATGATCGAAATTTCCAAAACATCCTGCATAAACTCCACAGTAACCAACATTTTGTCCAAATAGTTGTAGTAACTTGAAGGTTTTTCTGATTTAAATGAAAACCTTACATATGTCTGCTGACGCCATGGAATGTATAGAGTCATCTGCCTCTTGCAGTAAACCTTGGGAATATTGGGAATATGAATTCTGACTCCACAATTACAGAGAACGTTATTCTATTGACTACACTCTGGAGGATTATATTTAAACAAGAATGCAACACCTGTTGATATCTATGTAAGATGGCATATTATGTACTATTAATTTAATAAAGAAACAACATTGAAAGAAGATTTATTGAAAACGCATTTTCGCTTGTCTATAAAGAGAATCAACAACACTCCTTACTGTGTGACATTACAATGAATATAACCAAGATAAAAGACAGTACTAATCAAAAATAAAGAATTAAAGAAAACTTTTTTATAAAATAAATAGCTGCAGTCTGAGTGATTTTTTTTTTCCTTTTTTAAAATAAGGAACAAGAAGAAACTTGACATGTCTACAGAAGCAAACTGGTGTTGAATGTGTTCAACTTCTTTAGATACAAAAATCCAGACAAACCATGAAAAGCTTTTGGAAGTATGGAAATTTATGTGATTTCTTTTTTGTGTAAAATTTAAGCTTGTTGCAATTATAAACAAACACAAATCCCCCAATTTTCTTTGGGGAACTATGTATCAATTTATCCCACAAATGGTTGTTAATAGAAGCAAAGCCACTCCTGATTTCCACCCCTCGCGAATGCACCTGCATCAGAGTCGTAAACATTTCAGCTGGACACAGACCCAAATCTAGAGCTCTGCAGAGACGATTAGACAGACCGGGACTATCAGCGCACCCCTGTGCTATCACACACACATTCTGTGTCTCTGTGGTTACGGCATGTTAAAATTAGGCTTTATCTTTTTGTAATTTTAACACATTATCTAAGTGACAGCCAATGGAAGTCCTTTCTAGGAACATACAGTCCAGGCCTCATTTCTTGTCCATGTCTTCATTGTTCCATTTGTAATTGTACCGGCCACTGTGCTATTGTAGAAACAGTATACTGAACGCCATGATGACACAGCAGCAGGCCACCCACGGGCTCTTCCGCTCACCTGAAGAAAGGGAACAATGTCAAAATTTAAGAGAATTATTTCATAATCCTAATTTCAAGAAATATAAATTGTGGAACTAACAATGCATCCCAACAAATTAGAACATTGAAAGGTTTGTTATTTAGATTTATTTAAGTAAGTTGACTGGAATAGAGCTTGATTCCCCCCCCCCCAACATCAATCATAAACCCAATAAAAAACAAGAAAAATTTGACCTACACCATTATTGTAGTGACCTACAATAATAGGTCACTACCCATTATTAGGTTATGCTTACGAAGCAGTCTTCATAAGCAGTCTATGCTTATTTGACATTTATCCAACAGACAGCAGCTGACTCCAGCCACATGATTCTGGTTGTTCATAGAATGCTGTATATAAATTTCTGTATGAAAGAAAAGTGCTTCCATAGCCACAGCTATGTTCTTTGTGTTATTTGTGTTCCAGTCTGTCATCCTACTGAAGTTTTCTTTTTTATTTTAATATGCCATCTTTATTTTCTGTATCTATGTTCTGGATACAAAAGTATCCAGAACTTTTACATTTCTTATGTTAGGCCATCCCTGATTCAGACACAACATCAGGAGTAAAGAAAAGACGACTATGGCCTGGTGGTTCAGACTCCTCTTATCAGATGAAAGCAAGCTACCAGAGTCTGAAGACAAGACGACTTCTTGTTTTTCTTTACTGATAAGCTTTGTAGAGATGCTTATTTCACTATACAGCAGGATTTGAAGCAACCTGATGACCAAAATAAATTAACTATGATAATATTCTAATTTAATGAGAGGCATGTGTATCAGACTTTAACATGCTTACCTATTCTGGCACATTTCCAGAAAATTCCTAGGAGTCTATAACACAAAATAAAAGAAAACATTTTAAAAATAGTCATTAGTGTCAGTGAAGTGTAAATGTGAAATATGTAGTCATCTTAACTTTCTTCATTTTGGCTTCATCTTCCTTTAATAAATATTGAGAGCAGAAGTTGTGATAATCTTTGTCATCCACGCATTTAAACAGAAATCATCTTAGAACCTGCCTAAGACTGGCTCATTTTTAAATTAAACTACTGTAATTCATAAAGGTTGTAGATTTGCTGTAGCATCTGATAATCTGATTCTGCATTTTAACAGAACTGCACTCCATAAAAGAAATTAAAACAAACAAAAAAAAACAGGAAGGCTGTCCCGATCCAAAAATGATAGCCATTCTAACAAAGTGTGGTGGATATTGGTGCCTTCCAATATTTATTGACTAATAAATAAATATCTAGTGCATACTCAGAACAGCACATTTACTTACTTCTAAAACAAATATTTTGCTATTACACAGCTATAAACACAAAGAATATTGCCATATGATCATATTCAAAGGTTTATAGCATCTCCATTAATCAAAGAGAAGCACAAAAAAAAATTTATCATTCCTTTCACACAAGAAATTACAAATCCCTCCATCTACCACCCTTCCTGTTATGCATTTGTCCAGAAAAATGCCTCTCCCTTCATCAGTGCTGTATGAGTCAGTGAATGAGTCCAGCTTTGGTCACATGTGGACTGTGCCGGGTTTATTAGACAAGTGAATCATAGAGTTTGCACATAAAACAAAAATGAGCTTCTAATTATTAAAATGTGTTCTTATGCTTCCAGACCTCAGGGACAGAGAGGCTTTTTAGTAAATGTCAACAACTTTCAGTGGCCACAGTGCATGACAAAAAAATTATCACATGAATAAGAATTAATTAGAAGTTTAAAACCAATCACTTTATAGTGAATAAGCACTTGGTTAGATGAGCAATAATTGATCTCAATCATATACAAGATATAAAGACAAAGCAGGATAGACCCAAGCTAATGACAACTCTTCCTGTTGGTGTGTTGATTATGCAGTTTGATATTATTGATACCCAGCTGAAAAACAGAAACTGTATTTTTTTTTTCTTTTCTTTTACAAGCAGAGAATCTGAAACACGTCAGATGATTATTATTATTTTTTTAAATCTATCGGATCATACCCAGTTTTATTCTTGTCCAACAGGCTGGGAGCGAGCGCTCTGATGTAGGCACAGGTACAGATGAGCAGGAGAATCACGGTTAGCAGTGACTGGAAGTTGAAAATGGCTGACTGTAAAATAAAAAAAAAAAAGAAAAAATCCATATTTGACACAAAGTTCTGCTCAGGACAGCTGCAGTTACTGTATGCAAGATATTTCTTGTTCATTATTTATGAACGTATGCTGATATCAAAAGCTCAAAATGCAACAGAAATTATGTTTTACAAATCTGATCACCTTCAATACACGTGTCACTAACAGGAGATCTGTTGTTTGTACTCCTACTCATGATTTTGTTCCTGGCCTCATCACAAGTAGTTTTTTAATGTGCTGCTATGGGTTGGAGTTTTAGCAAAGAGGCTGAGAAAACCTTTATTTCTTCTTTATTTCTGTTTGTAAAATTGTCTGTGCTAAATACTGACCTCTCTCACAAATAAAAAATAGTCTACTAGTTAATGATTTTATGTATTCATATACTAAAACAAAAAAAAAAAAAAAAAAAAAAAAGACGAGCAAAAAATTCAACAATTTTTATGAGTGGATGCTTAGTTCACAACAGCTACAGCCTTATTACCACCCTACTTTATATATTTTTAAATAAGCTAACTTTTAACATAAAAATCAAGTGGAAGTTTGTAAAAGAAGGCTGTTAGAAAGATTAACATGCCTCCCTGCTTATCCAGTCATAAGGAATGTCTCTAGTTAACCTGTAGTTAAATAAGTGTGTTCGGTCTTTATTCATACTCATAATAAAGTGCCACGCTGCAGAACCAGCTGCAGTCAGAGAAGCTCCGCTATAAGTGGTCCAGCTACGTGACACACCTTTAAAAAACCATTACGGTTTGCATCGTTTCCAGCAGCTTACGGGTCTTTAAACTGTGACACATAAGCTATCTCATATGATAGCACGGCTACATTCGCAATGTATCCATTTTCGAAAACACCACAGCGGAGTTTGCTACATTTTTTAGCCGATTTTAGCAACTCAGTTTGTTGGGTTAGCATAAAGTGCATCATGCCTGCCAGCAACGAGCCACGCAGCTTCCAACTGACGGACACCGAAAGCAGACTTGAATTTTAAAATGCACATCTGCGCTATAAAATAAGATGTGGCTAATGAAATGAAAACAATCTTACCATTTTGATAGCAATCAAAGCCACATCAAACTTCCTGTCTTTTGGAATTTACGTAGTATCACTCAGTGAGGACGTCTCTTACGTCAACACGTATCCAACTGCGTAACGCCTTACGCTGTTTGCTGATTAGCTAAGAGCAAATAGCTGAACGACTTGAAGGGAGAAGCCGAGCTGTCAATGTAAGTGTGCAATGATTAGCCAGTCTTTTTTCTTTCCCCAAACTTCAGCATTTGGACGTCGCAGCAATTAACCCGTACCAGTAAGTTTTAAAACAGTAGGTATTAAAACTTACGGGTTTGATTTAGAAGAGAACATTATCTTGAAAGCATATAAGCAAGTATAGTATGCACTATGCAGCAGTCAACTATGCACGCTGTTATTGCTTTTCCTGCACTATAAAATGCTACTAAAGTCTTGTGGTGAACTGATAAATCCTTATTCTTTAATACAGCAACAGTAGAACCAGGAAGGTGTTACTACATTATATAAGTTATTGTTATTTTACCACATTTTTTTCTTTACAAGAATATGACAGAAATATAGCACCATGCCAAATAATTTGTGCCCAGGGGCGCCTCCAGGAATCTTGGGCCCAATGACATAAAATGAAATTGGCCCCTCCTCCCCCACGCAGCTGCTGTTACAATTTCTTGAGTCTATCTGCCCCATCAAAAGTGTCACAATTTTAAATGCTTACATTTTTCTATTACCCTGTAAAATCGGATGTAAAGAATCCGTGCTGTAATTTTTAGAAAATAGTTCCACAAAATATAAATTAGATTTTGGCTGTGCCATTCTATCATTCAAATCTGTTTCAATTCAAACAGTATTGTAGTTTTGGGCATTTTTTCTGTCTTGATTTTGTTCTAAGTTTGCCCTATCTATAGTCTGATCCTCTTTGAGTAACTTCCCTATCCTTATAGAACAACAAATTCAATGCAATTCAATTGAGTTCAACAATATTTTTTTAATCCTAAAGGAATATTAAATGTCATAATAACTTAGTTTATAATAAGGACATCAGATATATAACAATTTGATGTTTGCGGGCAGGAAGGATGTCCTGTAGCAGTAGGGGTTCTTAATAATGCTCAAGTTGAATACAACCTATTGATGGAGGAGAATGTCATAAAGAAAATGCAGGGTTACCTGTAATGTTCTTTATGTAACAAAAAAAAAAAAAAATCCACCTTTACACAATCAAAACTAATTATACATTCATATTGAAAAACATTACACAGTAAAATATATGGTATTTTGTAGTTTAATGTGACAAATTGGGAAATAATTCTAGGGATGTGAATACATCTGTACGCCAGTTCCTGGTCCCTGAGTTTATTGTTTGTTAGGTCATCTATGTTTCCATTTAACATTTTGTGAACCATTTTGGTAGCTTATTTAATCCTGCTTAGCTAAGAGAAAAGTAGATTTTTAAAAGCGTATTTGTGAGTTCGCTGGAATAAAATTTAGTTCAATCTTTTTGTTAAACATTTTGAATACTTAACAGATACAATTCTTATTTATTTAATCCAGTTATTTCCAATACAGTCCAATATCTACCAGATTTAGATGAATTTTTTGCACTTTAATATCCAAATAAAACTTAAATTAACCATAATATTTTGCACTTTAAAAGTTTTCTATGCTATTGTCTCATGATGACGTAAAGATAGGTTTTTGCGGTTCACTTTTCATTTAACAGTTTCGCAATGAAGTCTCCTCCCTTGAACAAACCACATGCCATCTTGATTGCATTTAGACCATGTTTTGTAAATCCCAATTGACATTTCCTTCCCAGACACTCCTAGAGTGCGCTTCACGTGCAAGGAAATCTGTCATACTGTAAACCACACATAAATAATGTTTTAGCTATTTCACTGGTGGGATTCAAGCCTAAACAGGCCCACATTCTTCATGATGCGATTCGGTTTTATAATTTACAGTATGCTGACTGCTTTAGGTCCTCGCGCTGTTGTCAAATCAAGGTCCAACGTAGTATCAGTTTGTGCAGAGCATGCTAGGTTTGATAACACACAGCGAACACCCCGGGCCTGATGGTAATTTGTAGTGTGAAGCTAACTTGGAACCATGTGTCTAAACAGTCCAGGCTGAGATTGCTTTTATCGGGATGGCAAAAGCAGGAAACATTTCTGAGGTCAAAGTAATGGTTGAGAGGAAAATCGGTCTAAATGGCTGACTTTTGATAGCTTGATGCCAACGAAAGCTGGTAGTTTATTTGATTGTGAAGTAAATGATGTTAGTTTTTTTTGGTAAGTTACTAGTTTTGTTGTTGATCAAAATGACCTGGTACTAGGGGTACACCGATTGCAGTTTTCGGACCAATAACCAATTTTTAAAAAGCCTTGGTCAAAAACACCAGTCAGAATATCAAGATTCATTAAGTATCACACTTGTTAACTCAGACAAAACTCTAGTTTGTCTATCTGTCTGCTGCTACATTTGCTGTCTCTCATGAGCAAGACACCAGAATACCTGAACTCTTTCGCTTTAGGCAAAGACTGATCCCAGATATGGAGAGAGCAGTTCTCTTTTGTCTGGTTTAAAAAAAAAAAAGGCAAAAAAACAGTTATGCTTCATATTTCTTGATTTAGTTGCATATTAAAATCAAATGATTTTATATATATCATATTTAAACTCAAATCATGTAATTGATTAGTGCTTATGCAACCTGTTGACTGTAGATCACCATCAAATTACAGACATTAAAAAAATTCATAAAGATTTCAAGAATTTCAACTGTGTAAGCAAAGGTATAGGAAAGACTTAAGATAGAAGCTACGTGTCGTGGTGTTGTTTTGTTGATGATTTATTTAATTCAAAGTTTTTATCAGGTGGTCTGGTATCTGAAGAGATGCCGACAGTAAGACTGAAGAATTGGCTTTGATGGTTTTGCATGACTATCCATCCCTGACAGACAGACTGACAGACAGTGCTGGTTATTTAATGGAACTGTCCTTCTGTCATTAGCACAGGGTCATCGCTCCCTCACAACAGATGTTACAGTAACTAATGAGTAGCTGGGCTTGCTTTATGAGGTTAAAGTTGATGCCTTTAGCAACGTCATTCGTTCAGCTACGCCCCTTCTTGAAGCACAAAGGGTCATCCTTAATCTGTTCCATGTTACATTTTTACATGTACTCAAATTTTGGTGTTTCTGTGTGTATGTAGGAGAAAGATAGGTACTTTTATATTGTTATCTTTTCAGATTGCATCACTTTGATTGACATTGATGTTGAAACTGGAGCTCTTGCTTGTTTTTTTCTGGGCTTGTTTTTTTTTGGTCAGCATGTATTGACTCAGGGATGATTTGAGAAACAAAGTCACTCAGCTTAACTTTGTCTCCGATATCCTCTGATTTCAATCAAATCAATAAAGGCTTAAATTCTTACTGTCACCTTTTTGGTGATATCACAGCACAACTGTGTGGAAATAGGTGGATGTTTACAATGTAATACTTGGTGCTTTTACATCATAATCTATATCATTTCTCTGTATTGACTTTGTGGACACATCCTTGATTAAATAGTGTGTATGAAGCATGACTAACAATAGCTTGCAGTAACTATTTAACAGTGAAAAGTTCATCATGTCATTGCATAGTTCAACATGGCCAGTCATTGCCTTTCCCCCCCCAAATTGTTAAGCGTTCTTAACTGCTAATTTAGTTGGCTTTTTCCTTCCTTCTCCACACTCTTTGCCCTGTGTTTAAGAAGGGAAGTTGTCGAAATCACTACTTGTGAAATTTATAAATACATGTTTAGGATTGACTACTCACAATGAAGTAAACGTTTCTCAAAGGCTTGAATAGAGCACAACATGTACATCTTGGCAACTAGATAGGCTTTTTAGGCACAGACTCAGGTTATATTGTAACCCTATGAACAGTTTAGGTCTTAGCTGTAGAAAGACAGCTGTTTCTAGCTGGAGCCCTCGTTTTAACTGCAGCCATGAGTCAGGCAGAAAAGACATTAGCCAGAGGGTTATGTGGCTCAGACTGTTTATCACTGTGACACTGGCAAATAACAATTCAGTTTCACAGCAGGAAACTCTTTAACATGAGTGGGTCCCACCGGTTTGAATTTCCTTGTAATAGTTTGACATAACTTTGGATGAATAAAGAACAAAAAGGTTTTTTTTTTTGTTTTTTTTACAAAATTACATAACAAACAAAATTATAAATAAACTTTCCAAAACCAAAATATGATAATTAGGACTTTTTATGATCTTTAAATTTGTGTTAATGTTTTTACTGAGTATTTTTAGATCAGGAAGCTTACAATAGCTGATCATACTCTTAAGCTGACATGTCCACATGTTTTTAGGAGTCCATGAGATGCCGCTTAGATGACCGGCAGTGAAATGTTAGAAGTGTTTGCATATATAATAAATTAATACTCTGAATGCACTCAAGTAGCTACTTGAGATTTAATAGGCTTGTATTTTCCTTTTAACAGCATGTGATTATCTTGCTGTTAATAAGCAACACACGTTCCCACAAAAAAGAAAGAAAGAAAATATCTGCCAAAACCTGTTAATATCCATGTGGGCTTACTGACTCAGGAATACCCCCACCGACTCAGAAATACCCCCACCGAAGACACGCACAAGGAGCCTTGCTCACCAAAAAAAACAAAAAACAATGAAGTACATTGATGCATCTGGTAGATTGATAACCCTACAATGTTCTTTTTAATAAAGTAAGCTGACCACATGAAAGGGAGCTGTTGTTTCATACATTTAGAATGATGCTGTTTTACATAGAAACATGGCTTCATGCTTCCACCAAAACTCAGTTTATGCTGCCAGAAATTAACATTCTCTGCCTCCCCGCTTGCATTTCACAGACTGAAATTTCTATTTCCGTTTGGTTATGCATTTCTGATATTTCTGGTCAAGCCTGGAGCAAACACTCGACCACCAGGCTCTCCCCCACGTTGCTCCCTCCCACCCCCGACAGTCCAGGCTCTTGGGGGATCCCCTGGTCTGCTTAGTCTGGGAAAGGGTTTGTCTGTTATTGTGATCTGCAATTCATCAAGGTCATTGAACCACTGAAGTCTGAGGCCATAGTTCTCCACCGGAAAAAAGGTTGATTGCTCTGTTCAGATTGTGGTCGGACTCTGCCTTAGGTGGAAGATGTAAAATATGCTGGTGTCTTTTTCAACGGTGATGGTAGAATGAAGTGCCGCTGAATGGATGATGACTTTGAATACCATAAAATGGGTGCAGCTCTGGTCTGTTGTAGTAAAAAAGGAACTAAGACAGAAAGCAAAACTTTAAATTATAAATCATCACTGAAGGAACAAGACTCCAGACACAAGTAGCGAAATGAGAATGAAGAACTCAACCATTTTGGGAGAACTTCAAGTATAGCCTCTTCTCTACATCAACAGAAGGAGCTGGTCTAAGAAGTTCTGGCATCTGATGCCCTTTGGGGACATTCACTGAACGGAAGCCCTGAGGAAGACCAAGTACCTCCTGGAGGCAATTTGAATTTTGTTGTAGCCTGGGAACACCTTTGTATTCGCCAGAAGGAGCTGGAGAGTTGCTGGGGAGGAATACCTAAATTTTCTGATCTCTAATAAGTAGAAGACAGAAGATGAATATATGGAGTTTTGTTTAGAATTTGTTTTTGATATTTTGCAGGCATTAAGTTATATGAGACATGAGTGGCACGGTTCAGCAGATTACTCTGAATCCAGGCATCCCCTACTTCCTAAGAGTTGACTGGGCTGTGGACCTGGGTGCTGGATTCACATTAGCCCTTACTGATGGAAGCTCAGCGTGGATCGGAGAAGGTAAGGCCTTTCTATTTGAAAACTGTATCCAGATTATTAACAAAAAAATACTCCAAGTTAGTGGTAAAAAATGTCTTTGTCAGCAGGTGTACCATTCACCAGGCTCTCCACAGCACCTGGTTGACCCCTTCTCATAATGTCATGACTGTTCTGATTGCTTAACCTGAGGGACAGTGGGGACCTTGTTTCATTATTCTTCTTTACTGCCATACTGTGCAGCTTACAGGTGTAGAAACTATATTAAACTCTACAAGGGTTGTCTTTGTCAATACAAGCCAATGCTAATGTGATTGTGTGTACATATGTGACGACGTATCTGTGTGTATGTGTGGGTCTGTGGTTACGTGTGTACGAGACTAGGTGTTCTCTTAAAGCACACCTGGAACATAACTCTTCCATAGTTTTTTTTTTCTGTCCATCTGCAGAGCTGACAGGTAGAGATGGAATTGCGACTGCTATGTGTGGGATCCTGGGTTGTCAATGTTTCTGTTTGATGTGTTAATTTGGACCTTGGAGCCAGCATTAGCAGCTGTGCAACAACTGATGACATTCCCCTTGGTTTCTCTGCAAGCTTCCCTTAAAACCTGCTTTCACAAGCACTCTTGTTACTGCTTAATTAATGTTTATAGTTTTTCTTGCAATCTTCTGTGAACTCCCAGTTCCATGCATTTATGAAATAATGGCATGATAAAAGTAAAAAAAAAAAAAAAAAAAAAAAAGCCTTTCAAGAGTGTAAGTGTTTGACTGGTGATTGTTTTGTCAGTTTCAGAGGATGAGGTGACAAGAGAAGCCAATGAGCTGGGAGTCATAAGGGAGAAATATGTTGAAGATCTTCTGCAAGCTCTAACAAAAGGTGAAGAAAGAGTGGGAGGAAAACAAAATGGGAAAGAGGAGTATTCTTTTTGCCTCTCTTCGGATCACAAACTTCTTTCATATCAGAAGATCTGCAACAACATTTTGGTGAGAATGTCTTTCAGTGTATGTTTGTTTCCAAAACATTCTACCAGAATTCATTAGCATTTCCTTTACTTGTAATGATGATTAATTAACATAATTAACTCTGACAAAAAATAGCAAGAAATAAAATATCTTTATATACTTTTAGACACTTTACAAGACATTTCACCAGAAATGATAGTTGAATTCAGCTCAACCTTTATTAATGGAGTATAGACTATGTACATTTTGCAAACAAATGTTGCGCAGGTCTGACTTTTATTTTGTTTGTTTTGACCGAGCTAGCAATACAGATCAGACAAATCATTAAAAGGTGACATACTTTCACATTTGTGTTGGAGGAGACACTGTTAGTGTGAGCAAAGTCTCCTACTTTGCTCATTTTGAACAGCTTCAGAGTCTGTGCTCACACAGAGAAACATACTGCATAAACACTTACCTCCATAAGGACAACATGGTCCATTACTTCCTCTGCCATGGATCAGCTCTCTGCAAAATAAGCATGACGACTTGCAGTGCGAACACAGTCTTACTCATTAAGTTAACTGAAAAATTTCACTTCCCTCCACACTTAATGACTCCCTTGGTTAAAATTAAAATAAATACTTCAACTTGTCTTATGTTGTCAGAATATAAGCTTAGTTTATATATAAGGAATAACATCAAATTTTTAATTTCAGAACATTTATTTATTATTAAAAAACAACATGCATTAACTGACAGGTCACTCATCTGGTTTATATGCTGAAAAGCTCCACTGCTGCCTGATTTGCTGGTACTGGTTTTGAGTGCTTTCGATTCCTGGTGAAGATGTGTCAGTGCTTTTGAATGCCATAACATTATGTCCTGTTGTCACCGTTCCCTGAGGATAAATGCCTCAAACAACAAAAATAGAAAGGAAGCTTTTTATTCTTTTACGGTGGGGACTGTTTTAAAGATAAGGTTTATTGCCTCCCAACATTGTAGTGGAGTTAAAAAGGTTTTGCTGCCCACAGGAAACTGAAAAAAAAAGTCACAAACTGTACTTTACAAATAACATCTGTCTTGCCATCAATAGAAACATAAAGACATAGCTACCATTAAGAAAAAGTGGTGACGTAAAATATTTCCAACAGTCACTGTTAAATCCAGAAAATGTTCAAAAAGCATAAGCTAATCCCTTTTCTAAGGCTCTGGAGAATTACTCACTGCAACTGACACGTTTGATAAAGAACAGCTCAGGATTCTCCTTGTTGATTTTCATGTCATTCTTCTAACCTAGGGCTGCTTTTGCCTTTAGGGAGCAGGTCAGTAATGGTCTATGGGCACTGCTCAAAAGAAAATGATCACAGAAAGAGGGCCAGAAGGTTAGGAACACAGTACAGACCATAAAACCTTGATTTATGAACAGAGCTGTCCTGTCTTACACATTGGTTGATTAGTGACCTTTTCTTCCTCGGTTAGTGTGACTGAGTGGCCTGTGAGCCATCTCAGACACAATTCCACATTACAAAATCTTCTATACTTGAAGATTGTATTCATTCCAAAGCTGTATATAGAATTTGATGGAAGGTTAATATTAAATTAAAGCTGACTTGACCTGATTAATAAAATAAATGAGACTGAAATATATTCAGCCCTCCTGGGGTCCAGTATTTTTGCAATTTGATTTTATGACAGGGAATAATAACGGCATTAAAATTAGTCATGATCTAAGGCCTTAATCTAGACGGTTGCTCAGCTGTTTTAGTGCAGTGACAGAAAAGAAAATCAAGGAATCAAAAGTGTGACTAAGACAGATACACATCTCAGCCACAACATTAATTGGTACAGTCAGTGACATAGCTCTCTTTCTTGAATTTCAGTGTTTTATTAGCAAATACCTTTACTCAGGTATTCAACTTGATGTGTCAGACTTGTGATACAGCAAAACATGTCATCAGGTTGCGCCTTCGCTTGCAGGCCGTCCTCAGGCAGAACAATGATACGTGAAACTGCTTGGAATAGTTTGGAATAGTTCAGATAATACAACAAAGCTTTAAATCTGCAGCTGGTCTCCAAACTCATCAGATACAAATCTAATGTGGTCTGATAACATCTGTGGTAAGCAAACCCCAATCCAAAACACCCCACCCTCCAACCCACAGGGCTCAAACAATCTGTTGCTAACGCCCCATCCCCCTGAACCGCTGGGGAATCTGCAGATCTTTTTTGTGCATCTCTGAATAGGCCTATTGATGAGGCTAAAAGTGCAACCTTCACAAGACTAACCTAATATTCATAATGATCTAAGTATTTAGTGTAATTCAACTAAACTAGATGAAATAAGATGTTTATTTTTCACATTGGTTAGCTATTACCATTACTGTCACAGCCTCTGGACACAAATGGAAATAAGTCATGAGCATAAAGACATAACTTTATTTCTTACCTGGCTGCTGGAAGGCCTTGGGATTCCTCTAGAGGAACTCATATATTTTTAGAAAATATAAATCCAATCTTGCATTGCAGTTATTCACTGATTAAATATAACAGATAAATAAAATATTAAATAAAAATTAGCAGCTGGAAAAAAAATATAACATGTTAAACAATGCTTACTTTCAGCCTGAAGAAAGCCCAGCGGAAATTATTATTTTATCTTAGGTATTATAGTTAGATGCAGTTAGTCATTGTGGCACCTTGGTCTCTTTTTCCAATGGAACGTTACCGGAGTGGATAGGGTCTTGTGTTAGTGAATCAACTTAGCCTTGAATTCCTTTTACTTTCAGGCGAAACCAATTTTATTGGGATTAATTTTTTAATTTGAATGAACTCTCATCTAAGCAGAAGCAAAAACAAAACAAAAAAACATCTTTAAATTCAGACACCTCATCAAAGGAAGTATTTTTGCCCTACTACCTGCTCTTGAGAAAGACCTGTCTGGTAGCTTGTTTTGCTGTTTCTGTGAAAGTTTGTATTATCAGGACTGGACTGATTGTCGCCCCTCACTTCCTTCACTTTATCTGGCGTCACGCCCCCTCTCAGATCGGGACTGAGAAGACAAGCTGATTTCAACTTCTTTCGTCACATTTCCCATACCAAGTAGCCATGCCAAACCTTGAATACTGTCTTATCGTCATGAGAAGCTCCTGGTCACCCACTCATTTCCCTGTTTGGTAGACACAATAGCTATTTAAATACTGAAACTGTATATAAGTTACATGTTTGACAATGTACGTTCTCAAACTACGCCAATGTTTATGCTCTGAAATAGCTCAGCATAGTTTTAAAAACAAAAAATCCATAAAATGCATTTGGGTTCAGCCCTGATGATCTGATAGATTCATCCATTTTTGCAAATTTTTGGGGGGTATGTCTCTCCTCGCTTTGCAAATGTAGCCTCTGAATTTATTGCCTCTTCTTTGGAAAAAAAAGCTCAAGCTCAGACAGATTTATTGGAAAACATGTCATAATAGTTTTAACCACATATTTTTAATCTCAGTTGAGTTTATGTCTATATTTTGTGCAATTATAACACACAAATAAGCTTTAATCTCAAGCATAAAATTATAATTTTTGTTTTATGTTTAGGGTTACTGTCCTGCTGAAAGATGAATCTCCCCTGCGGTCTTTTTGTGTACCAGTTCTCTTTCTCTATTGCTCTACATTTGGCTCTAAACATCAAACATTAACCTTGAACAGTTTTTGTGTCCTTGCTAGACATCCACCCCACAACATGCTGAAGCCACCAACATATTTCACTGCAAGGTATGTTTAGGGCAATGTGCAGTGTTAATTTTGTAAATGACTGTAGCTCAGATATTGTACAAGTTTCAAGCAGTCTCTATGTAAACATTTAGGCCAACTTTTTTTGGTCAATGCATAAAAAATATTCAATATAATCAATGGCCTATGCTGTTATTTGAAAGCCAAACTGTTTAAAGGGAGATTATAGAGTGATACCACAAAAATGCTTTTGATTAAAGGAAGACATAATCCCAAAACGGTAACACTAGATGTTGGTTTAAGTTTTAAGCAGTATTGATGGGTATGATAACAAACCCCTTGTTTGTTATCACGGCATGTTACGGTGTCATTTTCACCAGAACAGTTGTGCTGCACACCCATGTCAACATCTGACCCTATGGTCTGACTGAGACAGACACACACAAACAAATTTCCAGACCACACACTCTGAACCACACTGTAGATTTGAGAAACCAGAAGTTTTGATTTTAACACATTGTCCTAAATTATGTTATTATGGTTTTTTTAAAGAAAATATATTCGCACGGTATCTCAGAAACAAGGTGTGAAAAGCATTTAAATTTTTCCTTAGTGATGATGCTACTACTAATTTCTCATATCATGTGTGAAAGCTTAGAACACTGTGGGGTTTTTTTTGTGAGATTTTTATAAACTTTTTGGAGGTAGAAATACTTACTGTGGACAAAATCTTTGCTTCATTGTTGTTTCAGTTGAGAAAAAGAATGTGGCAGTGGGTTTTCCATCACAGACAAAGAGTCTGACCTCCCACATCTTGGCAGAAGTTGGCAACAAGATGACCTTTAACTTTGTGTCTCAGGAGAAACAAATTGAGACAGAAAAAGTTGATAGAATATTTCACTCCACTCCTAACTTTTAAAGGAGCCAAAGTAAAATATACATTTATCTTGGGTTCTTTAAAATGCATTCATTACAATGTTTCAGTAATGGCAAGCAATCTGTTTGAATAGATTTGAGTATTTATAGATTGTTTAGAATATGTCTTCCTTTTTCCGTGCTGTAAAGGAAAACCCTTGGTGATGTGAAATGCTTGTGTTTACAGCTGTAGATCTTCTTAGGAAACACATGATGGAGAAGCATGCAACCATTGGCATTTAAAAGTCAGCAGGAGCAGAATAAATAAACAACAGCTGAAGTTAGTCTAATGCTCATTCAGTAAACAGAGTCTGACCTAGCAGAGGTTTAGATGTCTGTTCCTTCAACTGGTTGATGGAAGATTTATGTGCCTAAACTGTCAGTATGCAGAGGAAAGATTGACTAAGTTGCAGAACGTTAGTTTGGATTAAAAGTTGCACTGCAAATGATGGGTAGCATTAACATTGTTCTTGAAATATTTGTGTACTCGGCATGTCAGAGTTCACTTCTTTCCTAACATTAATGTGTGGTTGATTTATTGTCATATGACCTTTCTTAGGTGGAGAGAATTGGAGAGATTGAGATGTAGATAGCAAGAAATATGAGATGGGGTTGAAGAGAAGATGGATTGGAGGTTAGAGGAAGATCAAAGCTTCCACTAACCCTCACAAATTGGTAGCCTCCTAGCTTTTGCAAACAGATGGTAAAATGTATCCTCTCCCAGTCTACAAATTAATACGTCTTGGAATTAAACATAATCAGGTGAATAGTACTGAAACTTGATATAACAACCTTTGTTCGTTCTTAGTGGGTGTCTCTGCCAGACTTGCCAAACTAAACAATCTTGCCACCCATCTACCGGATCACAGCTACATCAACATGCTGATGACTCATTAAGCTTCAAGTCACACTAAGTCCTTCCATGAGAGAACACTGCTCCGGCCATCTGAGGCAGCTTAATGTTACTGAACATGCCTTAGGTCTTAGGATCATCCTCCATAAATTCTGGGTGGTCCTCTTCTTGTGCTCATCCTATCAAGTTTGTCAAGTCACAAGTTGCAGGGAGTGGTCAAGGCATAATCATAGTGGCCAAGTTAAATCTTCTTTCTCAAAAATGGCAATTTCTGCAGGTAAGCAAAGAATAAGAACTGGAATAAAAAAAACAACAGAAACTGCTATTAGTTTTTAGAAAACTCTTGATTTGAACTTTTCTTCCAGATTGTTGCACACTTGAGAAATCAGCAATAGGCATTGGAAAACAGCAGACTATTCTCTGGGTACTCCAGCATTTTCCCACAGTTTAAAACATAGCTATTATCCGCTCCTCTAAGCTGCTCTTAGATGAGTGTCCATATGCATGATGTGTCTGTGATAGACTAAGTCTATCATTGTCTAATGATCACTGGAGAAGGTCCCCAGTGTACTGGGATTGTTTAAGTGGCTACAGAGAATGAATGGATAATTGATTATTTGGACTACTTGCTCAGAGTCAGAAAAAAAGATTACTTGAAGCAAACCTTTAAGCTGAAATGTACTAGAATGCAATATGTGCAATATAATATGTGCAGAAATAAGAAAATCTCATGACAGGGTGAACTCAGTTGTTAAATTACACATTCAAGTTCATCAAAAGAGGGTAAAACAGCTGTGTGGTTTGCAAGAAATGCATCAATCCAGGTAAAAAATGACAGCTATTTTGAAGATGGCGGCTTTATTACAGTGTTTCTTCAACTTCTGCACAGTTAAAAGATTTAGCACTGTATTGCCTTCTGGTGTTTCACTGTACCATGTTACATATGTGTAGTCATGCGTGTGCATGTGTGTGTGTGCATATATGCATATATGAGTGTGTCCATGTGAGTGAGCGAAAATGCTGCTATGACCAGGGAGCCAACCAAATATAAAAAGCTGCTTTCAATGATAAAATTGGCATTCTGCACCAAATTGGTGGAAAACTCGAAATCTTTTTGTGTGCAGCATTTGCTTCTAAGTTCTTTCTCGGTGATTTCATGCCAAAACGAAAACCAAATGTGGATTATTTTCTTGCATCAGAAGGATGTGTTTAATTCTAAAGAGCTACCGAAAAAAAAAAAAAAAGAACGGTGCGATGTCTCACTTGCATAGTTTTATTGGCGAATAAATAAGTCATCCGGCTTTTTTCCCAGACATAACAAAACACCCCATTCTCAAACAGTCTCCCACTTCAGAGAAAATTTTATGCGATGTTTGTTGCACCACCAGAACTTCTCATGATGACAGAAAGGTGCAAATGCTTACTCATTTTTCACTGGTAGCTGGTAGATTTTTGGAAGCAAGATGAGGCCAGTTAACAATTTTATGCGTCACTGTCAAGACTGCAGTGCCAATTGGACTTTCTTCAGGATTTTTTTGCAGCTTCAGTACAAGAATCCACTTGTGTTTCAGTGTCAATGCGGTTATTTAGACCTACATCCATCTTGAGTTGTCAGTTGGCCTTGCTCAAAAGGATGGACGTGTTAGGCAATAAGTCTGTCAATGCAAAGGAAGAGGGCTTGATAATTAAGGTCATGCTTTACTGCTGGGCCATTTGGTCACCCATAAATAATAAAGCCTGAGAACATGCAGAAAAATCTTCATTTTCTGTTATTTTAGTACAAAAATACAAAAAGAGCCTGATGCAATTGTTCTTTACTTTTTGTCACCTTTTAATGCTCTTTTTTCTTTTTTGTTTGTGTGTTTAGATACACTTGGGCTCTGTAGAGCTTCAGCCAGCACCAGACTCTGTGGAGCTCATCCGGGAGATGATTGGGAAGTCTCTGCAGCACAGAGCAGATCTGGAGACAGAAAATTCCAGGCTGTTAGAGGAGAACTGTACACTGAGACAGGGTCACCAGCGTATCCTGAAAGAGTAAGAAGTTCAAAGAAAAAAGTGTCGAAAAACAATGAAAAATTGCTCTGGTGTTAAGTATATTTCCTGCTGACTTTTTTTTAAAAGTTTTGTTAGCATTTATTCATATCCATTGGAATTTAGAGTGTATGATTAACAAAAAGAAAACAAATCTTTTCTCACATCTTTAATATCACACGTCTGATTTTACACGGTTATTGTTTAAACAAAGATAAAGTCAAAATTGAAAATCCAAGCTTGAAAAACCAAATTCTTCCTGTGAGCAATACTCTAAAAACGGAAAAGTATGTAAATATTTTTTATATATTATTCATTATTTTTTTATCATTACTTTTAACATAAAATGTTACAAAGTATGGCAGTAAACTTTTAAGCCCATAGATTGGAAGAATTTTGCTGGAATATTCAGTCCTGGAAGATTGGCAACTGTTAGACATGTAAAAGTTTCTGTATTTCCTTGGATTCATGCTTTTTCCATCAATAGTGTATGAAAATTGTTGTGGAATTTTGTATATTTGTGGTTACATTCATATTGTTACAGAATCCTCCGAAGACTAATTTTTTTGTATTTCTATGCACAATCTTAAAGTTTGAAAAGTGTGCTTCGTACCATGGTTGGTTTTTCTAACATTTGGTTAATGCTTTGAGTTCTGTAACGTGTGACAGAGAAGCTTCACACCTTGTTTCCACACATTGTGAAAAATACAGAATTTATTTATTTTTTTCTGTTTGTCCACGGCACAAACGTAGTGTCTGATTTCAGATCAGTTACGGTATTCTGTAAAATTGGGGTCCCTGCCAACACCATCCCAACTGTCAAAGCACATTAAAACACATTTTAGTTGTTTGTGTGTTTACTTTCACATGGAAATACTGTATGTTTGTCCCAACAGGCTGGAGCAGCAGGTTAAGCATAAGGAGACGTTAGAAAAGGAAATGTACTCGCGTTTTGTCATGGTGTTAAATGAGAAGAAAGCGAAGATCAGAGGACTGCAAGAGAGCGTCCAACGGCTGAGCCACACTGATGACCAGCAAAAAGAGGATGAAAGAAGACACAGGTTTATGTGATTACTTTGAAAAAGTTGATATTTTTCTGATAACAGTGAACCCATAAATTTGACATCCTTCTACATTTTCCCAATGTCTTATTTTGCTATATGTTTCTATTGTAATATGTTGGCATACTAACAGGCTAGGCTTATTTTAATTAAGATGTATCCACTCATTCTTTTTCTTTTTAACCTTGTACATTAAACTAAGCTCTTTTCTAAATTGCACTCAGTGAAGGTGAGGCCTCTCAGAGTGAAGACGGTGGACATCCCTCTCAGGAGTCAACTATCCTCATAAAAGGTCTGTTGGTTTTTGAAAAACGATGCATTAAAGTTATCATATTTTTTACTAAATATAAATGACAGACTCTGACAATATTGGGGTTCATTTTTAGTGAGCCCACATTACTGTTTTACCTTTGAGTAAACTATAATACAGCCAAATATCTTCAGGAGTTACATAGTAAACACAGTATAATTTAGGCATGAGTCCAACTGTTCATTGAAGGCTTCGGACGTTTATTGAAGAACATTAGTGAAATAAAAAATCCATCACAAAGATCAAGGAACACAGAAGATAGGTCATGAATAAAGATTACAAGTTTAAAGAAGGTTCAGGCTATAAAACATAATTTTGAACATCTGTTCAGTCAGTCTACTGAAAATAGAAATCGTATGATTCAACTGGCTCCAGATAACTCAGAAGGAGCTGTAGACAAAACATCTTCGTCATACACTCTAAAAATCATTTCTTTATGAAAGAAAGAGATGCAATTCTAGAAAATCCGTGGCAGAATTTTTCTGGTATACTTAAAAGCTGCAAAACATTCAAGATTGTAATTGTGGTTCACCTTCAGTCAGATTAATGATGGTAAATGTTCAGCCAAACTTGTCACGATCAAAACACAATTAGCCCAATCAGAGCTGAGATCTCAGTGTAACTATTAATCTGTCCTTTGGCCTAAAATGTATCTTTCCGAAGATTCTCCATCCAATCTGACTAAGCTTGTGCTGCTTTCCAAAAGAGCAAGCAAACATCTCCATCTGACTGAGTAAAGCTGGAAGACACATAAACCAAAATTATTTTTGACTATGGTGGCAGCAAAACCTAGTTCTGCTAGGCTTTTACTCATTAACTGAATAACTCACTTTTCTGAGATGTCTATAAATACTGAAAACATGTCTTTTCATTCCACCTCATAATTAAGAGCTACTTTTTTTTATATAATAAACCAAATCACTTCAAAATACACTTATGTTTGTTGCAATGTGACAAAATAGAGAGCAAATATTTATGCAAGGTACCAGGAAAGGACAGAGAGAACAAAGATTCTGAACTTGTCAAGCTTACTCCTATTACCAATATCCTCTCTCATGTGGTATAGTAATGACGACAGCTCTTAGTGAAACTCTTAAAATTTAGCTCTCCTTCTACAGATTTTACTATCCAATAAACTGAGCAGTTAAAGGTAATTTAATATTCAAGCAGAGACTTTGAGCAGAAACTTGAAAGCAGAGAACATACCCCCAGGTAGCTTAGTTCTGGGAAATACTCGTGAGTAAATCTGCCATGATTGCTTCAACACGGCCAGCCGTGAGGTGGTCTGCCACTTTCTGCATCATGCAGGGTAGCCATATGACATCATAACCCCACCACCCGCCTCCCTGCTGCAGTTCTACAGCCTGCTGGTGTACTGCGATTCCACTTTCTCTATGGGTGTGTTCGTAATATGAGCCAAACTCTGGCTACTCAAAGAGAAATTAACATTGCAACACATGTTGTGACTTCAACAAACTGTGTTCTTTGGTTCTCCACTTTCTCTGTCACAGAAACACACACGCATACACACGGATGCACGTCCTCCTCCCAGGCATTTATTCACACACTTGGTTGTTCAGAGCCCTGGAGGAGTTTAAAGTCACAATTTGCTGGATTTGCAGCTTGTCAGCGAGACCTCTGAACACTTGTCTTTCTTTATTTCTCACAATGTTATCCGACTTATAAATAAAGAAAAGATTAAATGGATTTCAAAATCTTCCCAACCAAGCCATTGATTCATAACAATCTACACAAAGATGTGAAAAGTACAAAATTTATCTAACTTCCCAAAGAATGATTCAAAGCAAAAATCACAAACATGTGAAAAGTAAAAAAATCACCACAAAGTTATTTAATTGAATTTCTTTGGACCATGTGAATCCCCGTCCATTTAGCTGTCACCAAGCTTCACTTGGATCAGACACACAACAGCAGGGCAGCCTGATGTTTTAGTGGCCTCTGATTCTCCCCCCTCCCCTTCTGACATGTTGGCCCCTGTTGACCTTTAGGCCCCAGGCTGTGTTTTCATGCTGTGCAGAGCTGGGGGTGGCTTTCTTTGACTCACTCCCTCCAGGTTTAGCTTCTGATACTGACAACACAGGAAGCATCACTCATATGAGGGGACTCAGAGATAACAGAGATAGAGAGAGAATGGAGAGGAAGGTGAGATGCAGTCTTACTGATGGGCCGAGCTTCTTAGGAGGATAATCATAAAGAAAAACTATTATTTATTGATTTCAGTGTAATGATGGCAGCTATGGTAGTTTTTTCTTATCTCTAAATCAGGACAGAACAAGTGTTTTTCCCCCCCTCTAAAACAGGTTCTCAATCTGGCAATCTCTGAATGTGAACAGGCTAGTGGCAGTGTTACAGGGCAAACAGGTGTGTTTGTCTCTTCATATGTAATCTATTGCAACCGGACCGTTGAGGAATGTTAGATTTCTATTAATGATGAAGGTTGTAAAGTTGTCTCAGGTTGACAAGGGTTAACAAGATAACTGTCCTGAACCAGCTACAAATGTGCCACAAGAATCCCCAATTAGAAATAATTTTAAACCTTGGGTAATACTTTTGCTTTGCACATCACTTATTTATATTTTTTAAGATATTTTCTGAATCCCACTGAAAAGATGCTGAGGCTGGTTCTGCATGAAATGCGGTTGCATTTCTATAATAAATGCATGTAATGTGGGGTATTCTAAGGTTGAAGTAATTTAGTGCTTTTAGATACCACAACGTGGAGTGCTTTGGAAATGTAGCCATACCAGCTTCAAAAGACTTCTGGCTTGGAGCAGAGGTTCATCTTCCAGCAGGAGACACAGGCCTAAACATACAGCTAAAGATACAAACTTTGAATTACAAAGAAAATGTTGAATCTATTCTGAAAAAGCCTGTTCATATGTTGCAATATCTGAACCGAAGTCTAATGAGAGTTTATGGCAAGACTTGAAATGTCTGTTCAGACTCAATCTTTAAACCTATGCCTGTATTTTGCCTCCACTCTACAATTATGTACTACTTTATATTGGTCTATTACATAAAATCTTCATAAAAGACATAAAATATTAACAAATGTATCTTGAACTTTAGGAAGGCCCTGGATTTTTAAAGTGTTAAGTTCTTTACTACTGTAGTTGGGAATTTAATGTTATCTGTGAGTACATATGAGCTCTTTCTGTATCCAGGTTGCAGTTTAGTGTCACAAGGCATTCCTATCCATTTTTCTGATGATGAAGAGAGAGAGACAGAAGAGAGAGCTGCTTCACTCTGAAGAGTGATAACATTCATGGTGAGTTTTATTTGCAGTGCATACAATTTAATTGGCTTAGTTACTTTTCTTGGTGATCAAAATACAGTGATGGCATGAAAATGTAGAGTTGTTTTATTGCAGATGCTCTAACTGAAATTGTCTACAACTCAAGGAATCTTTTAATTCCTGATCATTTGAAAGTAAAAATACTCAAAAGTTTCATTGACAAAGTAACACAGACCTTTTACGTGGAGTTATAGGTAATAAAAAAAAATTGCAGTGGAAGATATGCAGTCCTTCATTAAAGTATTGTTTTTACATTAATCTTGTTTATTGAGTTGAAAAAAGAGAAAGACTTTTTTTCTTTTAGTACTAACTAAAACTAGTCTATAATTAGTTTGTAAACTGTAACTGTTATATTAATCAATAACGTTTTGTTGGCAAAATAGTCTCCATACATCTCAATATTTCTAGATACACTTTCTCCAACTCCAGCAAGCTCGTAACTTTTATCCTTCACTGCATCTGCCTGTGGCTGGCCATTAAATGAGTCAGACAATTGCAGCAGTGTGTGTGGTGTGGCCCAGTTCAGCTGAGCAGTGTGAAAGCAATACGTTTTGAGCGCCATGCAAAGGCTTTCAGCCTTTTGCTCCACCAAATTTTATTTATGGCATTTTTCTTCCTCTTTAAATGGATAACAAGGGTTTTCATGACAAAATGTATGATAGACCACTATAATTTATCTTAATTACACATCAAATTTACAGCACAGTACACAACCTAAAACAGTGTCAGCCAAGGCTAGAGATTCCCAGAGTTCCTCCCTTCTTCTGTGTCAGACTTTTTATTCACAAATGTCAAAGTAGCTTAGCAAGAACATATCTAGTTTCTTTAAACTGGCGATTTCCTGCATTCTTAAAACTCTGGTTGCCTTTTGTGATCAATAAATCAAATTAGACATTTAATGTTACCATCTTCTCTCTAACCCTCCAGAATGAATGGGAACACAGACCTTTCACATAATCTGCAGTGTCTTTGGGAACTGTTTGCATTGCTGCAAATGAAAAGGAAATGGCAGGTAATCTAGAAACAAATGATGCATGCGGTTTTTCATGATTTGGATTTACTTCCTGCCTGGTGCTAAAATATTGCTGCCACTCAGGCTCTGTGCTGTTTAGGAATGAAGAATCAAGTTCAGAAAACTAACAAACAAAGGCTTCTTTGGTAGTGTTTGTTTTTTTGTCCTGCTTTTCTTTATTTATTAAAAAAAGAATAAATGCTGTATGTTGCATTTAAACACTGTAAATTAACACTTTGTTGAAGGTAATTTGAACTTAATCTTTTTTTCTTGTTTAGACATGCCCTTTTATTTTCTGGAAATTTATGACCAAAGCAACCTGGTTGTCTCCATGGAGTGATTGAGGGGATGTTGTTTCCCATTGTCTTAAAACACCTTGTGTTACTGTACTTGCATCTTTACTTCAGGGCCAATGCACCAGCCTTCAGGTTCTTTATCTCACCATTCTGCCTTTGGCTTTTAGATCCTCTTGCAGTCTTTTGTCATTTTGATGATACCTTTTTGTCTGCTTAAATCCACGGGTGGCCGCCTGGTTAATCCTCCTGCGACACGTTCTTGCGGGTGCTGTAATCCCCACAAGAATGTTCCACTTTCTCCTCTGCACTCCGCATGAATTAGGTATTTTACAAAGGAAAGTAGAGAGCTGTGTCAGAGGTTAATTTACAGATGAGTGCAGTACAAGATGACAAGACAAAGTGGGGACAATCTGGAGGCCACTCTGAATATTTTGGTGGTTTTATTCTAAATTTTGCTTTATAGTTTGATTTCACATAACTTTTGTTTGTGTCAGGTTGTGTGCCATCGTGAAATCGACTAGAAGACAGAAGTTTTTATGGTCAGTAGCATACAGCTGAGTACAAAAGTTAAAAAAATGTTTATCTTTTGAACAAGATTTTTGTTACAATGTTCTATATTGCAAGTAATGTAAAATACCTTAGGATTGTGGTATTCAGTGGTTATGTACAGATATCTTCTCAGCAAGTTTGCCATTTAAAAACAACTTTTAAACCCCGATGGCGTCTTTCCAAGGGCAATCTGTGTCCTTCAAATGAACACGTGCTCATGCAGCTGGAGGGGTTAATGATGTTCGAGAAAAAGCAGCGGTGGCTAAGGCAGCCTCAAATTAAGCATCCAGTCTCTTACTTATCATCGTCATTCACTTATCGAGTGCACCTGTAGAATTCCCGTCATCCAGAGAAATGACAGGAGCCTTCCTGTTTTTCCTGCCACAGAGTTGCAATGAGACAGGCCCGTCTTTGTCTCATGCTGGGCTGCTCAGGACTCACCGCTCTCCACCTTGAAGTGTAATGTCTGAAACAACTTGGCCTCATAAAAATAGTTCTTGAAAACTGAAAATGACAGCTCACTCACTAAGGTCCATCAACAGGACCACAAAATACAAGAAATACAAGTCGTTCCTTTACAGAGTTCATAATAGGCCAGTTATCACAGTTATTGCTTTATATCAGAGTTATAAATTTCCCCTTTTAAAATGTCTAATTTTTGTTGGACTGGATGTGTCTACCTCTGTAAGCTCCAGCTGGTTTTCTATACAGTGGTCTATCCTTAGAATCTTATTGTCTGAATCAGATTCTGTGTATTAACATATTTAATGTGTGTAGATCAAAAATGACTGAATGAATCTGAAAGTGGCCTTATTTACACCTTTTAAATGTAAACTTTCTAAGATAATGTGAATAACACTGTATTGTCTTATGAATATTCCCAAAACTCTTAAGTGTGCTTTGCTTCACAGTCTTGTTATCTACCATTCTTTTTCTTTTACTTAACTTTCTTTAACAATACTTGAATAATGATTCTTGCAACATTTATCTTCTGTAGTAAAAAGCTTATGAGCCTTGGTCTCCGTGTGAAGGGCCATGGTGACTGTCTGCTGGACAACTGGATATTTTCGTAGTCATAACATAGCTATAACATAACACTTTTCTATATCAATCTTATTCATTTAATTTCCACAGAAACTGAATCCTGGGTTTCTAAGTCACAACTGACAAAGCTGTACCTTAATATCTATTAATTACTTTGTTTAATATTTCTGATAAATTAACTCTTCAGTGATATTCATTGTGATGCATCTGTGAGTAGAGTGGTGTCTTGGGTGCCCTCACACAAGTTGTCACTCATACTAATACTAGAGACAGCACCATTCAAAGCTTCTTTTGTTGTTTGAAAAACGTACAAATCCCCAATCATTTCCTTCTTGCTTCAATGGTTTTCAATAGCTAGTGGCAAAGAGTAACCCCCTCTGTTCCGACGTGCTCGTTAAGACATCCTTTTGATCAGCACAAATACCGAGTGGATTTTCTTATAGCTGTTGGTGTTAACTGATTGTCTAATTATTTGAATTAAACCAAAGACTAAGCAGATTTGAAGAGCATAGTCATAGAACATTAAGTATGTTTAGAGAACATTCGATGAATACACACATCATGTATGTGTTTATGTATATATATATTCAGAGCACATGCAGGAACATAGTGATCAGGAGCATCAAATGTCTGACTGAGAAAATTAAGGTTTTTCTGATAATCCACCTTCACAAGTAGTTAATTAAGGCTTTTAAAGAACTGCAACATTTATGACATGAAAATGTCAAATGTATGAGGACAATTTACTTATGAATGGCCAGCGACGTACAGTAACAACTAAGCTTTTGTGTGCATCCCAAGCATAAACTTTATGCAGCTATTCAAACTGGTATTCAGAAAATTGGAGCTGAGAAATCCAAGACAATTAACCACAGCTGACTTAATTTTCTCTCATGGCTGAGATTGGTTTACGTTATTATCTTGACTTCTTCTTGGTCAAAGACCAGAGCGTCATCAAGCTATCCACAATGTGTTCCTTCGTGTTGACTCATTGGCAGCTTGGCTTCAATAACTCACACTGTCACCCTTGTCTGCAGTGTTTAATCTACCGTGAGAGAAACATTACTCAAGAAAGTTCTGCCACGCATATTTAATCTTTTGACTTATTGTCATGTTTAAGTTTTTTTGTTCAGAGTTCTTTGCTTTATGTTATCCTTGTTGTTTTGCTTCTCATTTTGATAATTGCCAAATACAGTAATTATTGTATTGTGTTGTGCCTTACAAAAGTTTTTTTTTGTTTGTTTTATTCACCCTCTGTTGTTGCTCACATTTGCTCTGTTGAAGGATTTTTTTGGAACAGTCTTGACATCAATCATTGCACTGTGACTGTGATAAAGTTTGTTTTCCAAGACTTTCGGCTTCTGACTCTGCAGTAAGGTTCTTCTCCATATACATTCATATTGAAGGCAAATATAGCTTTAAAGTGTTATGTGGAAAGGAGTATGTCAATAGCTTTCGCACAATTCCAAATATTTTGACACTTGGCCTTCAACTTCATTTTCTGAAATTACTTGTGGTCTTCAATTCACATATTGATCAATAATAGGATTGGGCAATAATAGGATTGGTGTAAGTGTGGCTGGTTGGAGGATTACGTTGCATTAGTTGTGCCGTATCTAAGCTCTATGCAAAGCTTAATTTAGTGGCAATGATGTGTTGGGGTTTTCAGTCTCGTCCTATTTGTTCCATTCAAATTACTTTTTATGTGACGAGAAGCTGTTGGACAAAATTGCGTAACAGTCACATTCACAGTGCAGGAAACATACATTTCCCACTTAGAGATTTTTTTCTGTTTTTGTTTTGCTGCAGTTTAATGTTTCAGCCCATCAAACAAATTTAAAAAACAAAGTACGTACAAAAACAGTTTCCAAAGAACAATTTTGTGAATTAAGTGGACACAGTCAGATTTAAAACTTCAACAAAATTCACGCCTCCGGTAAAGCAATCGTTACTCAATAGCCAAGAGTCCACACGCTCTGTAAGAAGCAAATAGCAGCAGACAAGGAGCTGGTTTTTAACCAGACTAATCCACACATAGCCTGGTAAAAAATCATCCCTTGGTTCTTCGCTTTGCTTCGTACCGAGAATCCTAACCCAATTATTGTGAAACAATTGCTTGCTGGAGGTGAGAACACTGATGTTGTTTAACATTTTTACTTAATCGGTAACGTTCGGCTGTGATGTATGTGGTACGCCAGCTTGATTCCATGAAGCTTAAATTGCACACGCTGTAAACGACAATCCCCAGAAAACATCCCAGATGGAGCAGTGATGAAAGATGGGAATCGAGGAGAATTGCACAGGAAGATGGTCTCCAGGCTAATCCAGACCCTTTGTTATAACGTAATTGTCCCCTAAACCAAACAACTGCCTAAGACATTTGGTTTAGGGGCGATGGTGGTGAGGGCAGGAGGAATTCCCTCTGCAATCAGTGAGCCACCGGTTGATTTCCGTTCTGTCCTCCTGTGTCCTTGTGTCCTTGGGCAAGACATTTCACCTGAAACACCAGCAAGCACCAACACCAGCCGGCCAGAATCAGACTGACATCCTGACTTCTGTCAGACTGCTCCAGGGCTTCTGTGGCTACAATGCAGCAGCTTGCCATCATCAATGTGTCAAGGTGTGCGTAAATGGAAACGACTGATTGTAAAACGTCTTTAAGGGTCAGGAAAAGTGCTATGCATGTTTTATGCAGTGTATAATAGTCTATTTGGGGTTTTCTATTAGATTGATACAGAATTAACACTCCGTAAACATAAATAAATATCTACATTTTTAACTGAAATGTTGGCTCGACGGGATCATAACACTGATTTGAACTAGGTGACAAATGTGCATCAGTCACATGAAACGTTGCTCTTTTTTCTGTTGGTGATATAAATTCTGACTATCTGGATTTTGCATTTAGAGCAAGGCTCAATTCTTAATCCAGTCTCATTTAATGCACTTATACTTCTAATTGGATGTCTTAATAAAACCAAAAGTAAATTGTCATATTTAAGCAGATAATTTATATCTGTAGGTTTTGTAATCTGGTGAATAGGAAACGTAAATCGAGATTGTAAACTTTGAAATCAAGTTGGTTTTGGGCAAAAATCAAAACAAGACAATGATTCAACTATTTTACATTTTGCACTTCACTTATTAGAATTTATATTGAGATGTGAACATCATCTTGGATCTTCTTATAAAACTTTACATGAACTTGCTCTAGCTTGAGATCTGGGAATGTTGCTTTCTGTATCGATGTTCCCTATTTTATGAAAAGAGCCTCAGCTCTAAATTATTTGTATCGCTTGATTTAGTTTGTATTGTGTGCTAATTTAGGTTTGTTTTTTGTGTGCGTCTTTGTCCCTCTCATAACCTCTTTTATGGGACTGTTGTTATTGTGATGTTGATCTCTTTGGCTCCCTTTCTTTTACTGATTATTGTCTATATCTGTCTTATGTATTTATGCTTTAAAACTATAGCTTTTCATTGTAGAAAACAGATTTTATTGATTCATACATGAATAAAAATTGAAAAAAATAAATAAATCCTGACTTCAAATCTTCTCAGTGCTAGATTTTTCCCTTTTTCCATTTAAACTATTGTTTTAAGCTGCCACAAAATATGAAGAATGGCAACTGGCATATTGAATATGCTATTGTCTATTTTTGTTGTCTCTTTGAAGTGCTGTTGGAAACACTTAAATGCCACTATCAATTTCACATTGAAAACAGACACAAAGTGAATACAAATGGCATGTTTGTCATCCTTTAAAAGCCTGATCAATGTTTATAATCAGATACAACTTTCTCTCTTTTTATGTATGCATGGATATCTATATATGTACATATGTGTGTGTTGGAGTAAAATTTATGAATGGTTGAAGAGAAGAAATAATGGATGGATGTATATATCTTTCTGTGTAAGTGTGATTGTAGTTGGGACTTTTAAAGAAGTCGTTTTGCAGTAAGCAAAATAAGATACGTTTGAAGATCTGACAAATTGTGAATAAGCTCGGTTCTTTTATCACTGCTGTCCTCCTTTGACCTTTACCTAAAATACAGGGATCATCTGCTGTGGTCTGGACCTCCTCACTTGACTTCAGAGGATCAAGGTTCACGTCCGTCCAGAGGCGGCTTCGTTTTCCCACATGTTCTACTCTAAACAGGGAGCTAACTCACAAAAACACACCCCCACAAACTCGTTTCCCTGGACCCCAGGAAATCACAGCAAGCTGTTTTTTCTCTTTCTGTGTCACCACCTCGGGTTTTGTTTGACACTTTAATTATACAACTTTTTCCCCGTCATTATTTAATAATTTACCTTTCTTCTGGCAATGCTCTGAAGAGTGATTTAGTAATCTTGATATGTGCCAGTTGCTTGTTCTCTGTGTATTTACACAACAAATGGCGTTACTGCGGGTTTTTTCTGGTTGTTCTGATCTTGGAGGTCCCACCTGAATTTCATCAGGGAGAAAAAAAAATAAGAACAGGACAGCTATTGCTTTTAAACTTTTTACTTTCTACAGGACGACCTAAGGAATTAGGTTTAAGAAGTTAAATGTCCCTTTTATCCTGTCAATGGTTGCCGGAGGCAGACCACCTTAATAGGTCATGTGATACATGGGTCATCTTGGGGTTCCCACAGCAGATCACCAGGATCAAACACTCTTTCACTAGGTCTTTGACCCAGTGATTTATAGCTACTTAACTGGCACAAGACTTCCACGGTTAGACATACAGCAGAAATATTTCATACATTGAGTTGCGACTTTTCACAAAAAGATCTTATCAGGTGGTATATATTTTTTTTCTCCCCAAAACTTTCCTTTAACATTACAACATTTTGTTGTAATGTTCCACAAGAATCAAGCTAATCAAGTGGTATTATTAAAGAGTATGGCAGACAAATTTCAGTATACACTCTAAAGTTTTGATGGGAGTCAAAACCTGATAGATAATGCTGTGGACAAAGAACAGGAAGCAAACAGTGACTATGGAAATTATAGTTTTCAGAACTTTGATACTAATCTGCTTATATTTTCCTATCATTATTTTTACTATGATTGGTTTTCATTGCACTCAGACGTTGGATAAATGCTGCATCAGGTGATTTACCAGTACAGGGGCACTGGATCCAGTCGGAGCACATACCACTTTAGCTCGCCCAAACAACTCCCCTCTGTCTAATTGGATTTTTTTTTTTTCAGAGCAATATGATTTTTTCTTATTTCTGAATTCTGGTTTTGACTGAAATTATAGCAGAGGTGGAATGTTTTCGAATCTGATGAAGAACTGTAAGACTTGGCTGCATGAAAATCAAACCCTAAGGATAGCAGCAGTATAAGAAATGATTGCAGTATATTTTGAATATTGGAATCAATCAGTTGACCATTTAATGTTGACCATTAAATGGTCAACATTAAATGACCAGACGGTATGAGGCGCTCTGTGACCTTTAACATGGTTTCCAGCAGCTCCTACTTTACCTTTACCTGTCAGGTACAAAGTTATAGCCTGCATTGATGAACTTGAATTCCTCAACGAGCTTCACAGAAACTGAGAAACTCAAACTCTAAACTCTAAACCTACATTAACAGTAAAATACTAACATTGCCTTAATAGAAACCAATTAGTGCAGCTATTTGTAGAGTCGTGTTCATTAAATGGTCAACATTAAATGTTGACCATTTAATGTTTTTATTGTTTTCTTGCTTTTAAAGAAATCCAGATTTATTTAAATATGTAGCTACAATCAAAAAGTAATACTTGTACGCTTCAGTTCCCCACTCAAACAGGTGCATATCAATTCTCAAAGAAAAACATTGCATTAATATAACAGATATGATGTTGTCATGCCTTTAATTCTGTTAATTACTCTTTTAAATACGTAGCTCTTTAAATACGTATCCTGTCTTTTGACAAAATAGATATTTCTCATCTTTAGTTGTAAAACATTTCAAAATGAGCTATACTGTCTGGCCAAAAACCAAAAGTCGCATAGTCCAATATTTTGTTGGACTGTCTCTAACTTAGATTATCGCACACCTTCACTGTGGCATTGTTTTCAATAAGATTCTGCAGTGTTAAAAAGTTTATTTCCATCCCACAGATTTAAATAAAAAGTTTATTTAAATCTGTGCAGACTTCCCCAAAACATCACAAAGATTCTCATCAGGGTCAAGGTCTGAACTCTGCGGTGGCTGATCCATGTCTGAAATTAATGCAGTTTCACAATTTCAGCCTGATGGACTTTGTCATCGTCATCAGGGAATAAACAATTCAATTAATGGAATAACCTGGTAATTCGGTATCTTATAGTTGTCAGCCGATATCATAATGTTACTGAACCTTCAACTGCAACAACCTCAGATTATAGTACAACACACACAAGCTTGCACAGTAGACACTAGGCATGAAGGGTGCATCACTTCACTTGCCTCTCTTCTTACCCTGACACACCCATTATTCTAGGCGAGCGTAAATCTGGGCTTTCTTAAGTTGTTGCAGAGTCTAATCTTTATGCTCACTTGTAGTTTAAAGCCTTTTCCTCCAGTTAGCCTCACTGATTATTGGTTTTCTTGAGGCTACACAGCTGTTTAGTGCCAATTCCTTAAGTTCCCGTTACATTATCCATGTGGAAATGCTCTTACTTTCCCTTGATGAGTTCTGCTTTTTCTTTTAATCCAACTGATGTCACCAAACATTTATAAGGGATCACAAATCACTGTAATTAAACTTTTTTTTTTTCCCCCACCACAATTATTTCTTAAAGAGGATGGTTCCTTATTGTTCTTCCAGTTTTTAAGAATGCATTACAGCTCTCACTCCGATTTTAGTTGTCTCTGTTTATTCTGCTCGTTGCTAAATGATTAGATCCTGAACAAAATTCTATTTTAGTCCAGGCAGTGTTGAACAGGATGTGGAAGCAGATTTCCATGCATTAGTCTTTCCAACTGTTCAATATGTCATGATCGCGCTATCAGGCACCCATATATTCCTGGAATGAGCCCTCCTTGGCGTTTAATAGCCAATGATGGGGAACACGATAGGATGACCCAGCCTCCCCTCCCCCCCTTTTGGAAAAGCACAGCGCAGTTTCCAGTGAATCACTGTGAAGCAGAAGGTTACCCATCCTAGCCGATCAGATTCAGCTGATGAGCACGTTTTCCCGCTCGCTCACTTGTACTGCGGCGCTACTGTAAATGAGACAAAATCAAATAAAACTAAATCTGTATTGTTCACATGCCTTGGTCTACCAGCGACAGCAGTGCCGGGGCTGATCTGGAGGATTGTGGCTTTGGAACAACCAGAATGTTATGACTCGAAATTTAACCAGATAAATGTCTGCGCTGCGCCGTTTCCAGTGCGCAACCTTTCATTAGAACTGCTGGACTTTCCAAATAGCACGAGGTTTTCAGCATACTGATTATGATGCATTTCGGGATCCTTTTAGGTAATTCAAACAAGCTTACAAGAACAACAATGCTTCATTGGGTGTATTCTGTGCTGCTTAGTGCTCGGAAGTGAAGTGCGATCACCTAATAAAACAGAGGAGACCATTTGTGCCATATTAGTCTGACTGAGTGAGGAGCCGCTTCCTCTCCTGCATATGGTCAATTGGAGACTGTTCCCTCCTCCACAAGGTGTCTCATTCACTTTTTAAACGAGCTCCTCCTCTTTTGACGAAGTAGCAGCGTGGCTTAGGCAAAATTGAACTTGTTTCTTGCCAACATTCACGGGATACCGCCGGTGCGCTCAGAGTCAGGATCACGCTGGAGTAGGACCGCGCATCATCTCGAGAGAGGAGTCAGGCTCACTGGGGAGAGGAAAAAGAAGTTCCGCTGCCTCAACTTGGAGAGGACCCATCCAGGCACCGTTTTACGCACGCATGTGGCGCGCCGGGACGAGCTCGATCTAAGGATTTAATATCTCTAAACAATTTTCTTTGCTCAATGGAATAAAAATTAATTTAAACGTAAGTATTTTTCCCACCCCATTATTTCGACTACCCCGAAATAATGGGGTGTAAGAAATAAGAAAGAAACTGGGCTCCTCTTATCTCTCTAGATGCTTTTCTGAACATGTTACTTCGTTGTGATGACATAGTTCTGATAAAAGCGAATCAGTAAGCATAAGACAACTTATCATGTCACAAATGTACATGCGTACTGTCCTCGGATAACGTCTCTGTCCCGCTGATTAAGGATTTAATTTAAAGTATCAAATCGTCCTCTTTCAGAGCTTAAACAATCATATCGTTTTTTTCTTTTTTTGTTCCACATTAAATGAAGTCTTGTAATGGAAATGGCGCACTGGCAGTATCACAATCAGTTCCTAAATAAATGACGTTGGCAGTCAGGCGCCTGTCTTTCACAGTAAGGAGCATCCCTGCATGAGGGGCCCCAGGCTTTAAAAATCTGTAAGCAATTAAACCCCTCTGTGATGCTGCAGTGGACTGCAGTAGGGGATCTCCTTTGAATTATTCTTATTAGGATTTCCTAGGGAACCAAGCTCAGCTGGATGAAACCTAATGTTTCAATAAGTAGTATGGCAAATATTGGCATTTGTCAGAACCAGTGGCTTAAAAAAAACAGCCACAATGTTTGTTTTTTTTCCGTTTAAAGTGACTGTCAGTCTTCTATCATGTTGTATTTAGTGATGATGATTTAGTAGTCCTAATTGCCTTTCGGTAGAGGGTTCCCACAGTTTTCAGCTCTTACTGATACCCGACCCCTTGTGTTTATACTGTGGGGTGCTAATGAGGGCAGGGGGCCTGCTGCTCCTGCCCTCCTGTCTCCAAAACTCCTGGTTTGACCTCACAGGAAGTTTTACCTCTCAGCTTCACCACCCACATGTTCAGTGAAAACATGAAATTCTGTCTGATTAAAGCCTAACAAAAGTTTTGATGCTTTCCACATAATTTATTATTGTATAATAGTAAAAACAATTGTCTCTTATGTAATACTATTTTTTTATGTACACATATTTTTAATATTAACTTATTTTTTAATCTAATATGTTCAATCACTTTCACTGAAAATACTTATGATGACAAAAAAACTCATCAACTCAAAATATTTTTTCTAATGTAACATTTTTCTTCTTTTCTTTTTTCAGATGATTCTAAATATTAAGCATATCCTGTGGTTATATTATCTGTGTGATGCTGCATTTGCATCAAGTAAGTCCTCGTCTCTTACTTTTGGGCACTCTTCTGTTGACCTTTCTCTTCTTGTTTTTTTCTGCCTGTTTTCTTTATGTATTTTGATCATGCATTCACATAAAATCTCAATATTCTTAATCTTGTGTTTTTAAAGTGGACTCATTCATCTGTGTGTATCTACAGACATGAAGCGTCAACAATAAACTGGCATGTGTTCAGTAGGACAATTTTTGTTATTATTCATTTGGGGAAAAGGTTGATAGTTACATGAGTGCTCTGATTTATACACTTGGTCAATTCAACACCCAGACCATATTAGAAGGAGCCACTGGTTTGAAGACAGAAGAGCTGCTAACATCACACATGCTAATATGGCCTTCTATTAAAGCACACAAACTCATGCCTCTAGGGCTGCTTCACCAGTGTTTTCTAAGCATTCTCTACATTGTTCCTTGTGAATGCCAACTCTTTCTTTTCCTCCCCCTCAAAAACCTTCCAAAAAGAGAAAAAATGGTAATTCGGTTCCTCTCTGTAGAGCTTTGTGTGATACAGCCTACTGCTATTGATTTGTGTCTGGCATCTATTCCCACTTTTTAAAGCACAAGACTTAAACATGAGCCCATGCATGTTAACAATGGAATAGATGTGATTGCAGTCGTGCAATTTTGCAATGTTAACAAAAATTTTAATGTAAGACATAGTATTGAATTAACTTTTGCTTTGATCTGCTGCACTATGAGTGGTTATGTCATGGTAGTTGAGAGATTGCTTACCTAATGGTTCAATTCATAATGTCTGTTAAAAAAACTACAAAGAGTTAGCATATATACTTGTAGCCAGACCCAGATTTAGCATGATGTAAGATTGTTACTAAAAAGTTTAAGTTTTCAAAAAATGCCTTCATCAGCACAAATACATTGTTAAGGCCCTCAAACAGATTGTATATGGCCAAATAACATGAACAAAGGGGCAAAAAAAGTAATAAAACAAAGGATGTAATTAAAGATTTGTATAAAGTGGACTATCTTTTTTCTTACCTTTCTTTAAATCCAGGGTTAGGATTTAGAGCAGTGTTGTGTTTTTCAACCCTGGTCTTCAAGACGCACTATCCTGCAGGTTTTAGATCTTTCCCTGCTTCAGCAAACATGATTTCAATTGGTGACTCCTTAACAGGCTTTTGGTGAACTGGTGAAGTACAATTATCCAGATCAGATTTATTAAATCATGGAAACATCTCTGAAGCATGCCTTGAGGACACTGGTTGAAAAACATTGTTATGGAGGTAGGGCCACCAAAACTGCAGGAGCCCTGACTACTGCCCTGTTAAGCTACTGATAAAGTCTGGATTGGCCTGCAGCTGATAAGTCTCATGGCATCTTTATTTTAGCTAGTCCAACTTAGGTCAAAGGCAAAGAGGACTTCTACTGTAGTACAACAATTTCAGAATCTAAAACATTAGTGGTTCATGTGAATACTACATATATTTCATAAACATATCTATTTAGAACATTATCAAGTTTGCATTCAGTAGGCATTAACAAGTGAGCCAATGAATCTTTACATGGCAGATGAAGTATGTGCCCAATAAAAAAGGGAATATTGTGTAAAAAGAAAATATTAAGTAGTGTGTAGTTAAACTGAGCCCTTATACAAAAGTGGAGATTAACATTTTAAAATATTTTCATAGTCAAAGTTTATGTTAATTTTATTTCTTGTAAAAAAACATTTAACCTGTCACTAAGTGAGTGGTTATTACATAGAAACTGATGATTATCTACACAAGAAATTAAACCAGGAGGTGGTGTATCATCAGTGATCTTCCTTTCCAAAGTAAAATGTGAAACAGGCAAACATATTGTAGAAGTCACATTATTTTTGTTGATTTCTACTTTATGATACTTTTACATCAAAGCTACTGTGACTGAAATAGTTTTGCATGTTCAGTCATGAATCCTTATTTCACACAGAAAGATCATTGGTGATTGGTGAGTATTTCTTGTGCAAATAATTAGCATAGACTCTGTAAATAAAGTCACCCAGTACCAATATTGTCGCCATTAGCATGAACCTGAAATAATCTGGATCAATCCTTATTAAAGGAATTAAGAGAGATTACTTGTAAATGGGTAAAATGTTTACCCATTCAAACTTTTCAACTTTTCATAATTTTTTTAGATATCCTTTTAACATTGTCTGATGTGGTATTGTTTGTCATATTGACATCATTCTGGTTTAGACTAACCTTAATTTCTCCAAGAGTGAGTATTAGATGTCAAGAACTTACCAGAGGTCAGACATGAAATGGTTTAGCCATGTGTCCCTGTTTTAGTAACATATTTAAACTCCATTAAAGCATTGTACATGCACTGCACTCAGTGGGGAATTTGTTCCCACACCCATCATTTTAAAGATGAGGTTCAACTTTCCAAGAGTCACTTTCAAAACATGATGCATGTTTTCTTTTCTTTTTTTTTTTTTTATTAAGATGGGTGTAGTTGTCACACCCTTTCATTGCAACTGAGCCAGTGTGTGTTGTCTTCTTCTATGTTCTGAGGAAAGAGGAGGATGGGAAGTAAAAGGCACTTAATAACTACATTAACTCTTTTGTCTTTTTTTTTTTTACCTTTCAGCATCCAACACTTTATCAATAATCCAACCAATCTCTGGATCTCTCTCAGGGAAAGTAAATCTTCCCTGCTTCTTCTCCACAATCCCAACATCAGCGCCAGTCATAGGTACAAATAGAACAGCCAGTTATGGTAAAGATTACTTACGAATCAAATGGACCAAAATAAAAGGAGAGGAAAAGTCTACAGTCCTGGTGATGCAAAATGGGGTCATCAAGATGAACCCCATCTACAGGAACCGTGTGTCAGTGCCCAGTCACCCTGAGGATGTCGGTGACGCCTCCCTGACTATGGTCAAGCTGCGAGCTAGTGATGCTGGGACTTACAGTTGTGAAGCCACATACGGCATTGAAGATACGCATGATATTGTTAACCTGGATGTCAGCGGTAAGCCATTTATAGTTTCCTTGTTTTCGTGTTATGGAATTAGATGATTTAGATGAAAACCAAAATTTGCAGAGAAATGGAATACAAGTGGTGATAGAAATGTAAACAGGATGGGAGAGCAATGTTTTGATAGGTGCAGCTACCTAGTAGTTACAGAGAGGTAACTACAACTTTAAGTTGTCCTTGCTTCAGAGAGAATGTCATCCTTAAAAAAAAGATTTAAGAGACTTTTATAAGTTAGTTTGTGAGGAAAACCCCCTTAAAATATGTTAAAGTTTGTGGTTGTGAAAAAAAAAAAAGTGGAATATTCAGTGTTTTACTTTATGGCGTTCTCTGTTTAAACCCAGTCAACAAAGATTTAATATGGGCAATCTTCCATATGTTGTATTTAAACTTTGTTGCACATCATTTCATGGGTGTCTTGTCTTTATCTTCTGTCATTTTCCCCCCCAACACTGACAGTATTACCAAACAGGGTATTTCACTATTGTGAAATACATGCGTTAATGCGGGTTACATGATAACATATCTTCACCTTGTCCAATTTTGTAGGCTTTTTGAAAATTAATGTGGGTGATACTGTAGAACTTTTGTGGAAGCATGGGTGGGGAGAAACTGGGATAGTTTTGGTTTACAATCTCCCTGACCTCTTTTCCAACAATTTGCAATGTTAATTGACACCATCAATCAAATCTGAAGCATCTGTTTACCGTCCACAAATATGGGGATTTCAGGGCCATGGCATCACATGCAGTTATCTTGTTCATTTGTGGTGAACAGTGTGAGTATTTCACATATCCTCTTGGCTTATTGCAAACCTCCTTGTTTCCAAAGACGCTAAGAGACTCATTTTTTTTTTTACCCTCAGAGAGTGTTTTACAAGACACTTTCCAAAATTTACCACCCTGGATTTATGCTAACGAATTGCAGATGACTATCTTCAACTGTGTATACAATATTTGATTGTCTCTCATCTTTGAATAATGCTTACCTTTTGTAACTTATTTGTTGCCAGGTGTTGTTTTTCACTATCGAGCAAGCATCAGCAGGTACACCTTAAGTTATGAGAAAGCTGTCCAAACGTGCAAAGATATTGGAGCAAGCATAGCTACCTATTCTCAGCTGAAAGCAGCTTATGAAGATGGATTTGACCAGTGTGATGCTGGCTGGATTGCTGACCAGACAGTGAGGTCAGATTCATCACTCAACACAAATGATATACATAATGAACACATGCATAAACAGCAAATGTACAAAGTATGCACTTTACGACATTATGATTTTTAATACTATGCCTTTTTCTATAGATACCCAATTACCAGACCAAGAAACGGCTGCCTTGGAAACCTTAAGATGATACCTGGTGTTAGGACATATGGCGTTAGAAACCCTTCAGAGACCTATGATGTATACTGTTACGTCGATAAACTTGACGGTAAGTTATTGGAATAGTTTTGAGAGTGTGAATTTAAAAAGGCTTCAGCTAAAAATCTTATTGTACCACAGTGGTACCTATGGTATTTTTTTTATAGGAATTCTTTTTTAAATTTATGGTACACAATTTCCTGCACAAATCAGCTTCACATTTTGTAAAAGGAAGATTGCAGAGAAGCTTCTAATAACTTCACACGAAAGAATGGGTTTTTGTGGTTTTTTAAAAAGTCCCCAACAAAAATATGATAATTAGATTTTTAACTGTCTTTGGCACTGCTCAACAATTTTTCCTCTCTCTTCATCAACTAGTTTAGTCTGTTACTGTTCTTGGATTAAATTGCTCTACAGTATTTTACTGTGATTAATGTCCCTGTTGTCAAATATAAATTCCAATCACCTCTCAGCATTTGCTCTTCTAGCTGGGATTTGTTCAGGGCAAAATTTAGAGCGCATGGTATTTAATATTATTTAATGAAGATTTGTTAATAGATATTAAACAAATAGAGGTAACACACTAGGTCTGAAATTTGAGCTACTGAAGGCATTAATAAACCACAACCCTTCTTTATTAGCGTGTGATCATTATTGATAATGTCTTTGGAATACTGCCAAAAATGCATACTGTATTACCCAGAGATTGTAGTTTCTGTTCCACATTTAACCAGACTTGTGTGACACACCAGTTTGGTTATAAGTGAAACAATGCAATTACTCCTTATTGTGAAACTAAGCCCCAAATCAACATTTTTTATTTTTATTTTTTGCTGATGAGCTGTCTAAGTAGGTTGTTTAGGATTCCAGCTCTATGTTTCTGTGCATGTTTTTAACATTTTCTTGTATGTGTAATTCTGCCTTATTTTGCCTGAATCGTCTCACTGCTGGCCTCATTTGGTCGAACGTCTGGACTAGATAGTAGAGTCCATGCTTTGCTTTTATAAAGTTTTCATTCATTTTTCTTTCTTTCAGGTGAAGTCTTTTATGCTCCTGCGGCGGGTAAGCTAACTTTTTTAGAGGCCACTGAGGAGTGCAAAAAACACAAAGCTGTCTTGGCGTCCACTGGCCAACTCCACGCTGCTTGGAGAATGGGACTGGACAGATGTGACTATGGCTGGCTCTCTGACGGGAGTGTACGACATCCTGTTGTGCATCCTAGAATTCCATGTGGCGGAGGCCTAATGGGTGTCAGGACATTGTATCGCTACAGAAATCAGACCTACTTTCCAGAACCTTCGATGAAGTATGGAGCTTACTGCTTTAGAGGTAAAAACTATTTTGCTTGAATTCTTGACATGTAAACTGAATGTGCAGTGCATGTTTACTGACAGAATAATCAGATTTTAGCAATGAAAGGAAACGTTTATACAGCATAAAAAATTATCTCAGAAAATGTTGCTTATTTTGCTGGGTTTATGCTCTGTTATAAAACACCAAGTGATAGAAACATATGAATAATTGATTTCTTTTCAAAGTTGAGAGAGCAGTTTAAAGTTGCAGTGTGTATGTAATATTTGTTAAAGCTGTCCCTATGTACATGAGACAGATAATCTGTGAAAAGATCAAATAGTTTCACTTTCTCCCTGAGTTATGCTAAGACCTGCCTGCTGGCTCTGATTGGTTGGTTCTAGTTAGCAATGGGAGCACCAAGAGATGGCAGAGGATGCGTTTTTATGCCGATTATTTGTCCCATACTTTTCTGTCATGACATAGTGAAAGTTTCAACCAATATGTAAAAAACATAAATAATTAAAGTTACATACTGCAGCTTGAGGACAATTGAAAAACTTTTTGTACATAGCAAAGCAAAATAATACAAGCAGACATGTTTTTTTTAGTGTACAATTAATACAAACCAATTAAGATGAAGGTCATTGATAAAAATGTATTTTGAGGACCTGAATATTTTTACTCTAAAACTGATGTAGTGTACCAGTTCGTTTAATTTTATTATGCTCCATTGCTTCCAGTTGTCCTAATTAAGGTTTATTTTTCCTTTAAAAAGTTCACCTGTGTAAATGACATCTTAATTAAAGAAATATTAATTTAACTGTAATTTTAGTCATTACAAATGAAACCCAACTGTTTAACTTGAAAATGTTCAGGTTAAACTGGTTGTGTTACAGGAGACCTTGGTTTACACAGAGATGATCTTGAGAATAAAAGCAAATGCAGAATTGGATCTATACTAAAAATCACATTAATAATGTCCCTTTGTGGTATGTTAAATTATACCAGAATGATAAAAACCCTAAAATTGTGATAGTTTCAAAATTTCTAGGGCAACACCCAAAGACAGATGATAGAAATGTCTTAGAAAGGGCAGTAAAAATGCCCAATGCTGCGGCCTTTTTAGACACACTAACCGACCCTCCCCTTGCAGCTTTCATCTCTAATTTCCATTGTCAGTTTTGGTTCTGTCATTCTCACTTGTAGTTATCTGTGCTGACATTTGGATAATGGACAAAAACTACTGCTGGACTTCTAAATTCAGTCATCCTTGGTGACCTTTGACATGGCCTTTCCATCTTCACAAATGAAAGGCCGGACAGATAAGCTGACCACTGCCTGGACATTTAATGCCTCTTGGGCCATGCTGACTCTCGCAGTGATAAGTCTTCATGGAGTTCAGAGGGCACACAAACATGCCACACTCACCTCCTGCTCTGTGTGTGTCATGTCAGCTCTCTCACCCAACTTGTATTTACACCTTAGTGCAAGTGAGCTTTAAGTGCCACTTTTTGGTGGATCTCTGTCTGTCCTCTCGGTCTTTACAGCCTACAATACAGTCTCTGTGGAAAAATATTACCAAAGCCAATGTCACTTAAACTACAGAAAAACACATAGGAGCGGGAGCTGGATGCAGTGAGAAAATGTAATGATTGTTTGCTAAGTAGACTTTGGATTCCCCTGAAAGAAACAAGGGTCTTTATAACAGCAACAGATGAAATGCATTTGTGATATAATGCAATATTTCTGAGAGCAGACCCTCATTTTCCTGTGACGGAAAATGTGTCTCACTCCTTATGTCACATATGCTGTAGTTTCATGAGCAAAGGGCTAATGCGTAATGGTCAACAGCTGCCTTTTGTGCAGTCAGTCAGTGCAACTAAGGGTGGCTTTAGATTGTTTTTTATTAGTATGAGTAAATGCAAGAGTCTGGAAGTAGAGAGGAGCAGGAAGGAAGAGGACCCTTTTTTGAAAATAATTTATGAACTAAATGACTTGTTAAAATGCTTATCATTAACTTATCTGAAATGATATTTGCTGCTCAACACTCAGCCAAAGAAAAAGAAAGCAGTGATATAAGACAGTGAGATTATAGTAACAGAACCAACAGAGGATGGCAATCTGAAGAAACGGTAGCAAAACCACATGCCGTGATCCCTTCAACTATGTCCACAGCGTTAGCACATTGTGGCCCTTTTAGGCAAATCTGGAAATATTTGGAGAAACTTTCAAAGTGCACATATGAAAAAGACTATTTGAAGAATTACCTAACTTTGCACGAATATCCTGTTGTCGTGTCATTTAAGACCATGGAAGCTGATTAAAGTTAAAGCTTAATTTCTTGAGCGATTAGCTCTGTAACCTTAGAAAAAAAAATGGTTTCTTATGACTGGTTGGAAACTGCAATAAGAGTTAACAGAGGAAGTCGTCTGCACTGAAATTTCTAGAAAACATTAGAAGCTGTTGCTGCTATTTACTTTTTGTTTCCCAACAACTGAAATGGCATTGCAGCGACACTGTGAACTTAGCCCTGCTACACCACTCTAAAAAATAAATAGTTTCACACATTTTCAATGTGAAGTATTTACTTTTTGAATGAAAAAAGCCTTGTTTTGTGCACATTTCAGTCATAGAAACTCAAATCACGTCGATGCTGCATTTGCAGGACATCAAAGTCTGAAAAATTTCTTACAATTGCTAGTCATCAATGCAAATTCTCAATACGTTTTTAAAATTTTTTTTTACTGGTTTTCCAAAAGTAATTAATATTTCTTTACATGTTTGGTGTTTTTTATTGTCTACTCTACAGGAGGGAGAGACACAATCAACCAGACTTTCCTTGTGGATGTGTCTGTACAAGAAGTTATTACCACCACCACCAGGTCCACCACTGTTTCCACCACATCATTCGGCACAACAGCAGAGGCAGAGAAGTCTTCAAACTATGATGTTCCCACATATGCTACATCAATGTTCTCTGTCAGTATGTCTCCTCCTCAGCCCACTCCCCCAGACCAAGACGCTCAATTAATCACAACAGTTGGACCAACAATTACAGAGGATCCTGATGATGAAGATGGTATAAGCGACACAGACATAAATTACTCTCACAGCTTTGGTACTGTTGAACCTGTTCCTTTCCATGGTGACAAGATCACTGAAATTCACACGAAGAAAGAGACCACTGGTTCTACAGCATCCTTTGAAGATCCAGATTCCCACTCTGTGATTGAGATCAGCACAATCAGGCCTGATGTACTTCTACCAGATGTCTCTTTAAGTACAGCAGGGAGGTTTGCAGAGGGGAAGACAGAGAAAACTATTGTGACTCATAAAATGATCACAGATATGTTTTCTGAAATCACAGATGCTCCTACAGAATCTACTGAAATGACCAGGAAAGGAGCATTTGTTTCCTCTGAATCAACACCATTCATACCATTAAATTATGATGATGGGATTATAATTGATAATTTTCTCCAGGCTCCTCCACCATTCCAGCCTTCACCACAAGTCATAGATAAAACTGCCATGGAAACATCAACCCCAACTCCAAGTGGCACTACTTCCATTTTGCCAGAAGATGAGATAAGCACCACAGAAATAACAGACATCCCTGACACTGAAACGCAAACAATAACGCAGGAAGCAGATTCTCTTGCTACATCTGGTGCTCCAGATGTAGCTTCCAGGTTCCCGGTTAAGAATCAAGTGTTTACTGAAGAAGTGGCATTGTCAACAACTGAACACACCCTCGGTGAGTCCAGCAGTCAGAGAACAGAACATACTCCAGAAACTTCGACAGAGGATGAGACTTTGGGAAGCTTTGGGGCAGAGAGATTTACATTCTCTTCTACGACATCAGCTGTAACCAGCACGCTCAAAGTCACACCTTCAGTGGTCACGGAGGCACACATTCAGAATATTTCAGGTAAGATATGCATTTTCTTACATTTTTAAACATAGGACAAATAAGAAGAGAGATGTAACAAAAGGGATGTAATACAATGTGTGCCAAAGTTGTCTTTGGTATTAATATGGTCTCCTGCATAGATTATTTCTTTCCTCCAGTGGAATTTACTGTATCATTTGAGATAAACACCACAGAAAAAACATAAATATTTGCAGTTACTTGCTTGTACAAATGCAGTTTGTATTCATGGTAATGCATTTTCTATGGGTGATTTGCTTCCTATGTTGTTTTGGCACATGATAGTATTCATAATGACAAGGCCCCTCTTTTGCTGCTGAACTAGTTCTGACCAGTCGAGAAAATAGCATGTAGTATCTAGGGTTCCTTGTGGGTTCTGGTACTGGCTTTATAGCAATATATTCTTTGGACCTTGTTAATTGTTGTGTGGAGTCTTTGTGGATGGAATTGTTTCCCACGGTTGTCATTTGATAAAATCTTCTGACTTTGGAGTTGTCTGCAAAGTCCCCTGCCATGTTCTTTTGAGGGATGTCTTGCTATGCACTGCACCTGGTCCCTAAAAAGTAGTTTTCAATACTTCGTACCGTATTTTCCGGACTATAAGTCGCATTTTTGAGTGAAATTTATTTGGTAAAATCCAACACCTTTAAGACCTTTATTGCACATTAAGTTCAATTATTCAGCAACAACAGGCTGAATTATTGTACCGTATGCTAACGTTAGATGACACATGAACAACAAACTGAGAATGTGCCTGGTATTTTAGCATAACATATTAAGAGTTATTCGGATAACTATAGCATAAATAACATGCTAACAAGTTTACCAAACCATTCGAGTCACTAAACGCAATGAAATCTTCGTCCTCGATGTCGCAGACAAACAACTCTGTTAACTCCGAAAGTAGAACAACACAGGCCTAGAGCGCCCTCTTGCGGTTTAGTGTGAAAATAACATGTGATATTTTATAATGATGTGTTAATTTCCACACATAAGTCACTCCGGAGTATAAGTCGCACCCCTGGCCAAACTATGAAAAAAACTGCAACTTATAGTCCAGAAAATCTTTTTTCCGTTTCACTATGGGTTTCTGCATTTTCTCTTGTGGAATTCATTGGTACCATACAGGCAGAAAAGAAACAAAAAGCCACTGACAAATGTCAAACTAAAACATGTATGACCTCAACATTATAAAAATCATAATAATAGTAACAATTATAATGTATGACTTTTACATTATGAAAATCATAATGTAACTTACTATACATTTTATGTACAGTCATAATGTGAAAGTCACATTATGACTCATAGTTCATGTATGTGAAAGCATGCTGGTTATTTTGTGTTGTTTAACTACTTCTATGCATTTACATTACTCCCCTAACTGAGTGTGACCATCTGACTGACAGCCAACCTGGCAATAACTAAAGTGTGTTGGCAGTCTACTGCCTTAAGCGCAGTAAACACAGACGCCTGTCTTCATCTCAGACTGGACACCACCTCATAAGGTGATGTCATCACTAACTCACAGTCCCTGCCCTTTTTGTCAGAACAGCTGGTGGCTGCCTGACCAAAGGAAGTGATTATAGCTACTTTTACTGCTCATGTGATTGACTGAGACTTTCTGGGTCTCTTTCTGCCCTCCCAGTGTGTATGGGAAAAACTTGCTGAAGAATTTATGGTGGCATTGAAACGTTTCTCTGTATTATAACAAAATAAAATCTAATTTGGGTTTGAAGAAAATCAGTTCACAAATTTGTTTTATGGGCGTAAAAACATCACTTAGCAAATTTGTTGTGTTGTTCCAGATTATTGTGTTATAGTGAACTTTACGCTTGTGTTTTTGAGTGAAAAAACACAAGCGAGACGCAGACAAAAATTGAGGACAGCTAAATACACTATTTTCCAAGTGTTTTAGTTATTGCGACTTCTTAAATTATTGATCATCTATGTATCAAAGAAAAATTTTACACAATATTTCACAAAATCACCGGTAGTACAGTCAGACTTTGTTTAAAGTTCTGTTTTAAATTGGCTGTACTCACCTTGGTGAACTGAGTTTTACAGATTTTGTGGAAAACACCCAAAATTTTGAACATGCATGTATTCCAAGTCACATTTTCTGTTGCTAGACTTATTCTACAGATTGAAGTCTGCATTGAATAGTATGGATTTAAGTAATTTTGAGGATTAAAAATATTAGAAGCAAAAAATGCAATTTGTTTTCAAAAACAGTAGTTATATCATTACTCACAATCTAAAAAGCAATACCTGCAGCGACAAAGGACATAGTATCAGAAGCCCTGCTTTTCTTTGTCTTCTGGAGGTGATTGTGGAAAAAGTAAGACTACTCAGCTATTTATAGTCTTATAAAAATTACTAGGAGAATCGAAAAAAATTATCCAAATAGACTAATAAAAATTAACTCTCAGCGATATTACTTTCTCGTCTACAAACTTTACATTCCATTTTAATTAATTAGTTCTTTTCTGCATTAAAATAAAAAAAAATCAAAATTACAGGAATTTGCGCTGTCAGTATAATTGACTTAGCTGAAAATGTAACTGACAGTCATAACTCTCTTGAACCAGTTTTTTTTTTCTTTTTTTTTTGTAAGTTGGTGGCATGCATGCATCTGCTTGTTTAAGTGAAGAACAAGTATGTGTTTGAGTGGGTCAGTAAGGCCAGGAAATTGCCTACGTTTCCAGGCGTGACCTGCATTTGTAACAGGTGTCTTTGAACATGGCTGAAAGGATACAGGTGTTCTCATTTACGACTGATAATCTAACTACACTGTCATTTGAGGAAAACAGAGATGAGGCAGTGGGACTGAAGGCATAGACAGCAAGAAAATGAGGAGAGTGAAGCAGGAAAAAGTTGTAAAAGTCATGTGTATTAATGGATTTGCGCGTTTGTAAATCTGGTAGCAACTGACAGGCAATTCATAGAAAGTTGGACTGTACTACTAGACTTATTCTCAGCTCCAGTTCACTTTAAGTTGCTCATTCAATAGATTTTGTTTAAAAACTTTAATTTGAAGTAAATTTAAAAACTTTAAAGTTTTTATTTTCTTGCATAATGTTGATGACTTATGTTTTAGTTTATGTCCTTTGTGTTTTCCCATCCAGAAGATGTAATTTAGTATTGAAGATATATTACACCTTTGTTAGGTACTGTGCTGTTGGTGAAGGATACCATTGCTGTAAAGACGTGGTCTCAAACTGCTGTCCTCAAGAATGAGAGTCCTGCAACTCTTAGATGTTATGCTCTACAAAGCTCTGATATTAAGCTAATGATGGAGTAGGGTGTGCTGACGCATACAGAGATCTAAAAGTTGCAGCTCACTGGCCCTTCACGACCACACTTTGAGACCACTGTTGTACAAAGGGAACTGAGTCCTTTTATTTTGGGCTGGGAAGCCTCATGTTGTCTAGTGGCCACTTTTCTTTAAGATAATCTTATGAAGAAATGAATGGATGACAAATGTTTTTCAAGAACAATCCAAAAGAAGACATCCAGCTGAAATCTTCTGATGGATAGTTGTTAATTCTTTGTCTGAACTGACAAGTGGTCAACCCGCTCCCCTACCCCTTAATATTATACTGAGTCATAAATATTTATTTTTTTAACCTTCCTGCAATCTTAAGAGATGGGATCATTTGAACCCCACAAGTTTTGTAGCCTCTGCGTGGTCCAGCAGAGTTGCACTCACCTCACATGGGCTTCTGCAAGGTTTTAATTTTTGGATGTGGTTTCGGGACAACACCCCTGCCACCTGCCACCTGCCACCTGAGAGTCTCCTGAGAGTTGCTCTAAGACAGTGAGAAATATCAACTTCCCTCCACTTTACCCAGACTAAAGGGATGGTGTTGAGAGCTATATTTTTTCATTGCAAAGGCTCCAAACACATTCTTCCCACACGTTGCTCTTCTTTCCTGGGCCAGTTTGTGTGACCAAGGAAAGGTCACAGTTGCATGGACTCTCAAAGAGTCTGTCAGTCTGCACTGTGTATCTTAATATGCTCTCACTGTCAGAGTTTTATCAGAAAAGATTAAGCTTTCAGCAAAAAGAGATTGTACAAAGTATTAAGGCTGCAACGAGTAACTTTTATAGAAATATACTTTTTTATATTTGTTAAAACGGTTTTTATGTCATGACAGTATAATATGGAAAGGTAATCAGTGAGAAAATAGAGCTCTTTTGCTTCCTCCCTATGGTCATACTAGTCTTTGCAGAAATACAAATATGTTGGTCAGAAACAACAAATCAGAGGCAGGAGGAATGTCTCAGCAGTGTCAATCATTACTTGTACAGATACTGCTCACAACCCCCAGAGCACAACGCATCAAGCTCGAGATTGATGGCTTGCTACAACTGTGCTAATGGTGGAGAAAGAACCTAACGTTACAGGTTGTTTCTCCACCACAGATATCATCAGGCTATGGCCTTACTTTCGAGCATGCACATTCACAACGGGCTGAGAGAGACGCTGTCACACCAAAGAGATCAAGGGGGTGGGTGTAAGCAACACATACATGAGTCTAACTGAAACTTTAAAGGCATTTATCAGGTGTTATTTGTTGTTTCTGACTGGGAGTGGTGTATTTCTGCAGAAGGCAGTTATACCACATCTGCTGAGGATGAGGTAGAGGAGCGCAAGTTCTTCACACATCTGTCTCGTATGCTGTCAGAGCAACAGTTTTAGCAAATATATAATAAACATACTTTTGAAAATATTATCTATTGCAACTTTAACAGCAGGAATGTGGGTAAATATGTCACTTCTTAGATATGTATTTCCCACCCAAACTGTTCTAGGTTTAGATATGCTACTGAAAATGATGTTTATTTTAAGACGTTTAAGCATAAAATTATATGTAAACATTAAATTATAAACTATAAACAATTGTACGAGGTTATTCAGATATCGTCTATTATGGCAGATGCATCTTAATCTGCCTCTTTTACATTTTTAGAAAGTAAACTTTTCATTTTTGAGAATGTATTTATTTACAGCCTTGTAAATAAACCAAAAACATAAATAAATAAACTATATCTTCAAATTAAACTTAAACAAAATGTCATTGAAAATTTACCCCCCAAAAAGGTTGGCAAAAAAAGAGGGCTATCCTTAAATCCTTTAATTTCCTTTTGGATTTTAAAAACTACTTGCTTTTTAAAACTTATTTTTTTAATTAATGTTACATTTTATTGCAAAGTGAACGCAGCAGTAAGGAGAAAAAATAGAATCACTGTCTTTGTCTCTTCATATTGAAATATATATTGGTGTACCTGAATATAAATTGAATGAATCTGTGCTTTGTGGTGAACTGAATGTTATCATTTTTTAAGTAAAAAGCTCTCCTTATTGTCCATTTTCTTTCCAGAAAAGGCAGAAACTGCACCATCTGCAACTGTGACACATGTATTGAACCATCCTATCCCGTCCATAGCAGATGGTAAGCCGGTCATTTTGATAGGAGCTCCTGACCATTCTCAGCAACCAACTGTGTCCACAGCAGTCTCCACTGTTATCGAATTATCTTCATCTGATAGCGTCAATGAGACAACACAATCTCCTGAAACTATGACGATTCAAATAAGCACAGATCCCGAAACTTCTGGAGAAGGCTCTGATGCTTTTTCTGTCAAGTCAGTTGTGACCATTGCATCTACATTCCCAACATCTGCTGTCTCTGACGCTAACTCCATGAGCCCATCTACTCTTTCTCCGATTACTCCATCTGTCCCATCATCCACAACTCCATATGATCAGTATGAAGAAATTAATACAAAGTTCTCAACATTGGGGTCTCTTCCTGAAGTGAGTGGATCAAGCATTCATCCTGACACAGCTTCCAAGCTCATTGTCACAGATACAGAAAGTCCTGCACAAACACATTCTAATGTCACTGCTGAGTTAATGACGACAACAGGAAATTATCCAACAATTGGCACAAAGTCACCTTCAGTCTCAGAAACATACACATCTGAAACAAGTGATGTGTCCAAAACTGCAGTTACGCCAGCCGTCTTACTCCGTAGCACAGCTAAACCAACATTGGCATCTCCTGAAACAGAACAAACTTTTACCACATCCCATTCTCAAGCAAAATCTGCAACTTCATTTGAAACGTCAAGTTCCGCCATTCAGATAGAGGGAGCACAAATCCATATACTAGTGGAACCCTGGAGAAATGTCCAGCAAACACACTCCAAAAGGTTCCTCGTTAATCAGTCCAGAGACCACAACAGCAGAACAAGTTGATAGCTTTTCAACAGAACAAAGAACTCTCCCCTCAGTTTCACCCCTTTCTGAAAATCCAGAGAAAAGCCTTGCTGCTACTACAGAAGATATTGACGGTTCAGGAACTATAAGTACAGATTTGTTGACATCATCTATAACCGTTATTGGTGCATCTTCAACTTTCTACAGTACTGACACAACAACAATATCTCCTGAATCAGAGGCTTCCTCTGTGAGACCAGAACAAGGTACTTCTGGTGAAAACATCACTAAGTCTACTGACACACCCATCACTACAACCACGGTTGGCTCTTCTGCTTTCAGTATTCTGTCTGTCTCATCAACAAGAAAAGCGGAAAGCAGTGATATTTCAAAAACAGATGTTTCTTCAGCTTCAATGCTCCAGAGCACAGAGGAACCATCATTAATGTCATCTGAAACATATCAGACTTTTGCTACATTGAATTTGCAGGAAACAACAGCAGGTCCAGAGGAAAGTTCAAAATCTCCAGTTACAAGAGGAGATAGGACAAGTGAACCAGAAAGTGAAATGTCTCACACAGACATTGCATCTTCTACGGGCTCCTCATTGTTTAGCACTGAGAAGACAACAAATCTTCTACCTAAGCATGATGAGAGTGTTCAAACAGGTCAGACAACGAGACCTTCACTTTCCACTGTAACAGGCAGAACAGAAAGTTCTTCTGTTGCTTCTCCAGTAGATGAAGGCCAAACCATTGACATGTCCACAGCAGTCTCCACTCTTATCGAATTATCTTCATCTGATATCGTCAATGAGACATCACAATCTCCTGAAACTATGACAATTCAAATAAGCACAGATCCCGAAACTTCTGGAGAAGGCTCTGATGCTTTTTCTGTCAAGTCAGTTGTGACCATTGCATCTACATTCCCAACATCTGCTGTCTCTGACGCTAAATCCATGAGCCCATCAACTCTTTCTCCGATTACTCCATCTGTCCCATCATCCACAACTCCTTTAGAACAATATGACGAAATCAATACGCTGCTGCCAATTTTGGAGTCCGTTCCTGAAGTGAGTGGATCACACATTCATCCTGACACAGCTTCCAAGCTCATTGTCACAGATACAGAAAGTGCTGCACAAACACATTCTAATGTCACTGCTGAGTCAACGACGACAACAGGAAATTATCCAACAATTGGCACGAAGTCACCTTCAGTCTCAGAAACATACACATCTGAAACAAGTGATGTGTCCAAAACTGCAGTTACGCCAGCCGTCTTACTCCGTAGCACAGCAAAACCAACATTGGCATCTCCTGAAACAGAACAAACTTTTACCACATCCCATTCTCAAGCAATATCTGCAACTTCATTTGAAACATCAAGTTCTGCCATTACAGATAGAAGGAGCACAAATCCATATACTAGTGGATACCCTGGAGAAATGTCCAGCAAACACACTCCAAGAGGTTCCTCATTAATCAGTCCAGAGACCACAACAGCAGAACAAGTTGATAGCTTTTCAACAGAACAAAGAACTCTCCCCTCAGTTTCTTCCCTTTCTGAAAATCCAGAGAAAAGCCTTGGTGCTACTACAGAAGATATTGACGGTTCAGGAACTATGAGTACAGATTTGTTGACATCATCTATAACTGTTATTGGTGCATCTTCAGGATTCTACAGTACTGACACAACAACAATATCTCCTGAGTCAGAGGCTTCCTCTGTGAGACCAGAACAAGGTACTTCTGGTGAAAACATCACTAAGTCTACTGACACACCCATCACTAAAACCACGGTTGGCTCTTCTGCTTTCAGTATTCTGTCTGTCTCGTCAACAAGAAAAGCGGAAAGCAGTGATATTTCAAAAACAGATGTTTCTTCAGCTTCAACGCTCCAGAGCACAGAGGAACCATCATTAATGTCATCTGAAACATATCAGACTTTTGCTACATTGAATTTGCAGGAAACAACAGCAGGTCCAGAGGAAAGTTCAAAATCTCCAGTTACAAGAGGAGATAGGACAACTAAACCAGAAAGTGAAATGTCTCACACAGACATTGCATCTTCTACGGGCTCCTCATTGTTTAGCACTGAGAAGACAACAAATCTTCTACCTAAGCATGATGAGAGTGTTCAAACAGGTCAGACAACGAGACCTTCACTTTCCACTGTAACAGGCAGAACAGAAAGTTCTTCTGTTGCTTCTCCAGTAGATGAAGGCCAAACCATTGACATGTCCACAGCAGTCTCCACTCTTATCGAATTATCTTCATCTGATATCGTCAATGAGACATCACAATCTCCTGAAACTATGACAATTCAAATAAGCACAGATCCCGAAACTTCTGGAGAAGGCTCTGATGCTTTTTCTGTCAAGTCAGTTGTGACCATTGCATCTACATTCCCAACATCTGCTGTCTCTGACGCTAAATCCATGAGCCCATCAACTCTTTCTCCGATTACTCCATCTGTCCCATCATCCACAACTCCTTTAGAACAATATGACGAAATCAATACGCTGCTGCCAATTTTGGAGTCCGTTCCTGAAGTGAGTGGATCAAGCATTCATCCTGACACAGCTTCCAAGCTCATTGTCACAGATACAGAAAGTGCTGCACAAACACATTCTAATGTCACTGCTGAGTCAACGACGACAACAGGAAATTATCCAACAATTGGCACGAAGTCACCTTCAGTCTCAGAAACATACACATCTGAAACAAGTGATGTGTCCAAAACTGCAGTTACGCCAGCCGTCTTACTCCGTAGCACAGCAAAACCAACATTGGCATCTCCTGAAACAGAACAAACTTTTACCACATCCCATTCTCAAGCAATATCTGCAACTTCATTTGAAACGTCAAGTTCTGCCATTACAGATAGAGGGAGCACAAATCCATATACTAGTGGATACCCTGGAGAAATGTCCAGCAAACACACTCCAAAAGGTTCCTCATTAATCAGTCCAGAGACCACAACAGCAGAACAAGTTGATAGCTTTTCAACAGAACAAAGAACTCTCCCCTCAGTTTCATCCCTTTCTGAAAATCCAGAGAAAAGCCTTGGTGCTACTACAGAAGATATTGACGGTTCAGGAACTATGAGTACAGATTTGTTGACATCATCTATAACTGTTATTGGTGCATCTTCAGGTTTCTACAGTACTGACACAACAACAATATCTCCTGAGTCAGAGGCTTCCTCTGTGAGACCAGAACAAGGTACTTCTGGTGAAAACATCACTAAGTCTACTGACACACCCATCACTAAAACCACGGTTGGCTCTTCTGCTTTCAGTATTCTGTCTGTCTCACAACAAGAAAAGCGGAAAGCAGTGATATTTCAAAAACAGATGTTTCTTCAGCTTCAAGCTCCAGAGACAGAGGAACCATCATTAATGTCATCTGAAACATATCAACTTTTGCTACATTGAATTTGCAGGAAACAACAGCAGGTCCAGAGGAAAGTTCAAAATCTCCAGTTACAAGAGGAGATAGGACAACTAAACCAGAAAGTGAAATGTCTCACACAGACATTGCATCTTCTACGGGCTCCTCATTGTTTAGCACTGAGAAGACAACAAATCTTCTACCTAAGCATGATGAGAGTGTTCAAACAGGTCAGACAACGAGACCTTCACTTTCCACTGTAACAGGCAGAACAGAAAGTTCTTCTGTTGCTTCTCCAGTAGATGAAGGCCAAACCATTGACATGTCCACAGCAGTCTCCACTCTTATCGAATTATCTTCATCTGATATCGTCAATGAGACATCACAATCTCCTGAAACTATGACAATTCAAATAAGCACAGATCCCGAAACTTCTGGAGAAGGCTCTGATGCTTTTTCTGTCAAGTCAGTTGTGACCATTGCATCTACATTCCCAACATCTGCTGTCTCTGACGCTAAATCCATGAGCCCATCAACTCTTTCTCCGATTACTCCATCTGTCCCATCATCCACAACTCCTTTAGAACAATATGACGAAATCAATACGCTGCTGCCAATTTTGGAGTCCGCTCCTGAAGTGAGTGGATCAAGCATTCATCCTGACACAGCTTCCAAGCTCATTGTCACAGATACAGAAAGTGCTGCACAAACACATTCTAATGTCACTGCTGAGTCAACGACGACAACAGGAAATTATCCAACAATTGGCACGAAGTCACCTTCAGTCTCAGAAACATACACATCTGAAACAAGTGATGTGTCCAAAACTGCAGTTACGCCAGCCGCCTCACTCCGTAGCACAGCAAAAACCAACATTGGCATCTCCTGAAACAGAACAAACTTTTACCACATCCCATTCTCAAGCAATATCTGCAACTTCATTTGAAACGCCAAGTTCTGCCATTACAGATAGAGGGAGCACAAATCCATATACTAGTGGATACCCTGGAGAAATGTCCAGCAAACACACTCCAAAAGGTTCCTCATTAATCAGTCCAGAGACCACAACAGCAGAACAAGTTGATAGCTTTTCAACAGAACAAAGAACTCTCCCCTCAGTTTCATCCCTTTCTGAAAATCCAGAGAAAAGCCTTGGTGCTACTACAGAAGATATTGACGGTTCAGGAACTATGAGTACAGATTTGTTGACATCATCTATAACTGTTATTGGTGCATCTTCAGGTTTCTACAGTACTGACACAACAACAATATCTCCTGAGTCAGAGGCTTCCTCTGTGAGACCAGAACAAGGTACTTCTGGTGAAAACATCACTAAGTCTACTGACACACCCATCACTAAAACCACGGTTGGCTCTTCTGCTTTCAGTATTCTGTCTGTTTCGTCAACAAGAAAAGCGGAAACCAGTGATATTTCAAAAACAGATGTTTCTTCAGCTTCAATGCTCCAGAGAACAGAGGAACCATCATTAATGTCATCTGAAACATATCAGACTTTTGCTACATTGAATTTGCAGGAAACAACAGCAGGTCCAGAGGAAAGTTCAAAATCTCCAGTTACAAGAGGAGATAGGACAAGTGAACCAGAAAGTGAAATGTCTCACACAGACATTGCATCTTCTACGGGCTCCTCATTGTTTAGCACTGAGAAGACAACAAATCTTCTACCTAAGCATGATGAGAGTGTTCAAACAGGTCAGACAACGAGACCTTCACTTTCCACTGTAACAGGCAGAACAGAAAGTTCTTCTGTTGCTTCTCCAGTAGATGAAGGCCAAACCATTGACATGTCCACAGCAGTCTCCACTCTTATCGAATTATCTTCATCTGATATCGTCAATGAGACATCACAATCTCCTGAAACTATGACAATTCAAATAAGCACAGATCCCGAAACTTCTGGAGAAGGCTCTGATGCTTTTTCTGTCAAGTCAGTTGTGACCATTGCATCTACATTCCCAACATCTGCTGTCTCTGACGCTAAATCCATGAGCCCATCAACTCTTTCTCCGATTACTCCATCTGTCCCATCATCCACAACTCCTTTAGAACAATATGACGAAATCAATACGCTGCTGCCAATTTTGGAGTCCGTTCCTGAAGTGAGTGGATCAAGCATTCATCCTGACACAGCTTCCAAGCTCATTGTCACAGATACAGAAAGTGCTGCACAAACACATTCTAATGTCACTGCTGAGTCAACGACGACAACAGGAAATTATCCAACAATTGGCACGAAGTCACCTTCAGTCTCAGAAACATACACATCTGAAACAAGTGATGTGTCCAAAACTGCAGTTACGCCAGCCGTCTTACTCCGTAGCACAGCAAAACCAACATTGGCATCTCCTGAAACAGAACAAACTTTTACCACATCCCATTCTCAAGCAATATCTGCAACTTCATTTGAAACGTCAAGTTCTGCCATTACAGATAGAGGGAGCACAAATCCATATACTAGTGGATACCCTGGAGAAATGTCCAGCAAACACACTCCAAAAGGTTCCTCATTAATCAGTCCAGAGACCACAACAGCAGAACAAGTTGATAGCTTTTCAACAGAACAAAGAACTCTCCCCTCAGTTTCATCCCTTTCTGAAAATCCAGAGAAAAGCCTTGGTGCTACTACAGAAGATATTGACGGTTCAGGAACTATGAGTACAGATTTGTTGACATCATCTATAACTGTTATTGGTGCATCTTCAGGTTTCTACAGTACTGACACAACAACAATATCTCCTGAGTCAGAGGCTTCCTCTGTGAGACCAGAACAAGGTACTTCTGGTGAAAACATCACTAAGTCTACTGACACACCCATCACTAAAACCACGGTTGGCTCTTCTGCTTTCAGTATTCTGTCTGTCTCGTCAACAAGAAAAGCGGAAAGCAGTGATATTTCAAAAACAGATGTTTCTTCAGCTTCAATGCTCCAGAGCACAGAGGAACCATCATTAATGTCATCTGAAACATATCAGACTTTTGCTACATTGAATTTGCAGGAAACAACAGCAGGTCCAGAGGAAAGTTCAAAATCTCCAGTTACAAGAGGAGATAGGACAAGTGAACCAGAAAGTGAAATGTCTCACACAGACATTGCATCTTCTACGGGCTCCTCATTGTTTAGCACTGAGAAGACAACAAATCTTCTACCTAAGCATGATGAGAGTGTTCAAACAGGTCAGACAACGCGAGACCTTCACTTTCCACTGTAACAGGCAGAACAGAAAGTTCTTCTGCTGCTTCTCCAGTAGATGAAGGCCAAACCATTGACATGTCCACAGCAGTCTCCACTCTTATCGAATTATCTTCATCTGATATCGTCAATGAGACATCACAATCTCCCTGAAACTATGACAAATCAAATAAGCACAGATCCCTAAAACTTCTGGAGAAGGCCTCGATGCTTTTTCTGTCAAGTGTCAGTTGTGCACCACGTCTGTGAATCTACATTCCCAACATCTGCTGTTCTCCTGACGCTAAATCCATGAGCCCATCAACTCTTTCTCCGACATCCGCATCTGTCCCACTCATCCACAACTCCCTAGAACAATAATACGATCTAAACTCAAATACGCTGCTGCCAATTTTGGAGTCCTGCTCCTGCAGCGAGTGGATTCAAGCATCATCATCCTGACACAGCTTCCAAGCTCATTGGTCACAGATACAGAAAGTGCCTGCTGCACAAAACACACATTTCCTAATGTCACTGCTGAGCCACCGACGCACAACAGGAAATTATCCAACACTGGGTGCAATGTCACCTTTCAGTCTCAGTAAAACATACACATCTGAAACAAGTGATGTGTCCAAAAACTGCAGTTACGCCAGCCGCCTTACTCCGTAGCACACAGCAAAAACTCAACATTGCGCGCCTCCCGAGACAGAACAAACTTTTACCACATCCCATTCTCAAGCACATCTGCAACTTCAGAGATTGAAAACGTACTAAGTTCTGCCATTACAGAGATGAGAGGGCTGGCCACAACCACATCACTAGTGGATACTGGAGAAATGTCCATGCGACACACTCCAAAAAGGTTCCTCATTAATCAGTCCAGAGATCCACAACAGCAGAACAAGTTGATAGCTTTTCAACAGAACAGTGCATGAACTCTCTCTCAGCTTTCATCCTTCTTGAAAATCCAGAGAAAAGCCTTGAGAGCTACTGCAGAAGATATTGGACGGTTCAGGAATCCATGAGTACAGATTTGCTGGACATCATCTATAACTGTTATTGGTGCACTTTCTTTCTCAGGTTTCTGCAGTACTGACATCAACAACAATATCTCCTTGAGTCAGAGGCTTTCCTCTGTGAGACCCGAATGCACTAGGTACTTCTTGGTGAAACATCACTGAGTCTACTGGACACACACCCATCACTAAAAACCACGGGTTGGCTCTTTCTAGCTTTTCAGCATTCTGTCTGTCTCGTCAACAAGAAAAGCGGAAAGCAGTGATATTTCAAAACAGATGTTTCTTTCAGCTTCAATGCTCCAGAGGCATGCAGAGGAAATCCATCATTAAATGTCATCTGGAAACATATCGTAGACTTTGCTACATTGAATTTGCAGGAAACAACAGCAGGTCCAGAGGAAAGTTCAAATCTCCAGTTACAAGAGGAGATAGGGACAACTAAACTCAGAAAGTGAAATGTCTCACACAGACATTGCATCCTTCTACGGGCTCCTCATATGTTTAGCACTGAGAAGACAACAAATTCTTCACCTAAGCATGATGAGAGTGTTCAAACAGGTCAGATCATCGAGACTCTTTCATCTTTCACCAGTAACAGGCAGAAACAGAAAAGTTCTCCTTTCTTTCTGCTGCTTCTCCAGTAGACGAAAGGCCAAAACCATGGACGATGTCCACAGCAGTCTCCACTCTATCACGAATCTATCTTCATCTTGATATCGTCAATGGAGACATCACAATCTCCTGAAACTATGACAATTCAAATAAGCACAGATCCCGAAACTTCTGGAGAAGGCTCTGATGCTTTTCTGTCAAGTCAAGCTGTGACCATTGCATCTACATTCCCAACATCTGCTGTCTCTGACGCTAAATCCATGAGCCCATCAACTCTTTTCTCCGATTACTCCATCTGTCCCATCATCCACAACTCCTTTAGGAACAATATGACGAAATCAATACGCTGCTGCCAATTTTGGAGTCCGTTCCTGAAGTGAGTGGATCAAGCATTCATCCTGACACAGCTTCCAAGCTCATTGTCACAGATACAGAAAGTGCTGCACAAACACATTCTAATGTCACTGCTGAGTCAACGATCGACAACAGGAAATTATCCAACAGCTGGCACGAAGTCACCTTCAGTCTCAGAAACATACACATCTGAAACAAGTGATGTGTCCAAAACTGCAGTTACGCCAGCCGCCTTACTCCATGAGCACAGCAAAAACCAACATTGGCATCTCCTGAAACAGAACAAACTTTTTACCACATCCCATTCTCAAGCAATATCTGCAACTTCATTTGAAACGTCAAGTTCTGCCATTACAGATAGAGGGAGCACAAATCCATATACTAGTGGATACCCTGGAGAAATGTCCAGCAAACACACTCCAAAAAGGTTCCTCATTAATCAGTCCAGAGACCACAACAGCAGAACAAGTTGATAGCTTTCAACAGAACAAAGAACTCTCCCTCAGTTTCATCCCTTTCTGAAAATCCAGAGAAAAGCCTTGGTGCTACTACAGAAGACATTGATTTCGGTCTCGTGAGAACTATGAGAGTACAGATTTGTTGACATCATCTGTGATAACTGTTATTGGTGCATCTTCAGGTTTTCTGCCAGTACTGACACAACAACAATATCTCCTGAGTCAGAGGCTTCACTCGGTGAGACCAGAACAAGGTACTTCGCGAAAACATCACTAAGTCTACTGGACACACCCATCACTTTGAAACCACGGTTAGCTCTTCTGCCAGTATTCTGTCTGTCTCGGCCAATGTTAGAAAAGTTTGAAAGCAGTGATATTTAAAAACAGATGTTTCTTCAGTCAATTATAAGATAAGAGGAAACCATCATTAATGCCTATCTGAAATATATCGTAATTTTTGCTACATTGAATTTGCAGGAAACAATGTTATATATCCAGAGGAAAGTCTAAAATTCTAGTTACAAGAGGAGGATATAGGACAGTGAACCAAAGTGAAATGTTCACACAGACATTGCACTTCTACGGTCAGTCTCCTCCCTCTCTCTCGGTATTGTTTAGCACTGATGAAGACAACAAATCTTCTACTTCCAAGCAAGGAGGAGAGAAACAAACAGGTCAGACACCAGCATCTTCATTTTCATCAAAAATATGCAGAACAGAAAGCTCGCTGTTGTTTCCCAGTAGATGAAGGCCAAACCATTGACATGTCCACAGCAGTCTCACTCTTATCAATATCTTTCACCTGATATCGCCACGAGACATCACAATCTCCTGAAACTATGACAATTCAAATAAGCACAGATCCCAACTTCTGAGAAGGCTCTGATGCTTTTTCTGTCAAGTCAGTTGTGACCATTGCATCTACATTCCCAACATCTGCTGCTCCTGACGCTAAACTATGAGCCCATTTGACTTTTCTCGGCCAGCCCATCTGTCCCATCATCCACAACCCTTTAGGAACAATATGGCATCGAAATTCAATACGCTGCTGTTTTGGAGTCCGTTCCTGAAGTGAGTGGATCAAGTATCTATCCTGACACAGCTTCCAAGCTCAGCTGTCAGACAGGTGGCTGCACAAACACATTTCTAATGTTTGGCCTCTGCTGAGTCAACGACGACAACAGAAATTATCCAATACCCCTCGGGCACTCTAAGTCACTCTTCTAGTCTAGAAACATACACACTATGAAACAAGTGATAAAACCAAAATCAGAAGATGCCAGCTGCCTACTCCTGAGTGCCAGCAAACCATCTCACGCGGCAGGCCATAACATTGGCATCTCCTGAAACAGAACAAACTTTTTACCACATCCCATTTCTCAAGCAAATATCTGCAACTTCATTTGAAACGTCAAGCCTCTAGCCATATGCTACAGATAGAGGGAGCACAAATCCATATGCATTAGTGGATACCCTGGAGAAATGGTCCAGCAAACACACTCCAAAAAGGTTCCTCATTAATCAGTCCAGAGACCACAACAGCAGAACAAGTTGATAGCTTTTTCAACAGAACAAAGAACTCTCCCCTCAGTTTCATCCCTTTCTGAAAATCCAGAGAAAAAGCCTTGGTGCTACTACAGAAGATATTGACGGTTCAGGAACCATGAGTACAGATTTGTTGACATCATCTATAACTGTTATTGGTGCATCTTCAGGCTTCTACAGTACTGACACAACAACAATATCTCCTGAGTCAGAGTCTTCTTCTGTGAGACCAGAACAAGGTACTTCTGGTGAAAACATCACTAAGTCTACTGACACACCCATCACTAAAAACCACGGTTAGCTCTTCTGCTTTCAGTATTCTGTCTGTCTCGTCAACAAGAAAAGCGGAAAGCAGTGATATTTCAAAAACAGATGTTTCTTCAGCTTCAATGCTCCAGAGAACAGAGGAACCATCATTAATGTCATCTGAAACATATCAGACTTTTGCTACATTGAATTTGCAGGAAACAACAGCAGGTCCAGAGGAAAGTTCAAAATCTCCAGTTACAAGAGGAGATAGGACAAGTGAACCAGAAAGTGAAATGTCTCACACAGACATTGCATCTTCTACGGGCTCCTCATTGTTTAGCACTGAGAAGACAACAAATCTTCTACCTAAGCATGATGAGAGTGTTCAAACAGGTCAGACAACGAGACCTTCACTTTCCACTGTAACAGGCAGAACAGAAAGTTCTTCTGTTGCTTCTCCAGTAGATGAAGGCCAAACCATTGACATGTCCACAGCAGTCTCCACTCTTATCGAATTATCTTCATCTGATATCGTCAATGAGACATCACAATCTCCTGAAACTATGACAATTCAAATAAGCACAGATCCCGAAACTTCTGGAGAAGGCTCTGATGCTTTTTTCTGTCAAGTCAGTTGTGACCATTGCATCTACATTCCCAACATCTGCTGTCTCTGACGCTAAATCCATGAGCCCATCAACTCTTTCTCCGATTACTCCATCTGTCCCATCATCCACAACTCCTTTAGAACAATATGACGTAAATCAATACGCTGCTGCCAATTTTGGAGTCCGTTCCTGAAGTGAGTGGATCAAGCATTCATCCTGACACAGCTTCCAAGCTCATTGTCACAGATACAGAAAGTGCTGCACAAACACATTCTAATGTCACTGCTGAGTCAACGACGACAACAGGAAATTATCCAACAATTGGCACGAAGTCACCTTCAGTCTCAGAAACATACACATCTGAAACAAGTGATGTGTCCAAAACTGCAGTTACGCCAGCCGCCTTACTCCGTAGCACAGCAAAAACCAACATTGGCATCTCCTGAAACAGAACAAACTTTTACCACATCCCATTCTCAAGCAATATCTGCAACTTCATTTGAAACGTCAAGTTCTGCCATTACAGATAGAGGGAGCACAAATCCATATACTAGTGGATACCCTGGAGAAATGTCCAGCAAACACACTCCAAAAGGTTCCTCATTAATCAGTCCAGAGACCACAACAGCAGAACAAGTTGATAGCTTTTCAACAGAACAAAGAACTCTCCCTCAGTTTCTATCCCTTTTCTGAAAATCCAGAGAAAAGCCTTGGTGCTACTACAGAAGATATTGACGGTTCAGGAACTATGAGTACAGATTTGTTGACATCATCTAGAACTGTTATTGGTGCATCTTTCAGGTTTCTACAGTACTGACACAACAACAATATCTCCTGAGTCAGAGGCTTCCTCTGTGAGACCAGAACAAGGTACTTCTGGTGAAAACATCACTAAGTCTACTGACACACCCATCACTAAAAACCACGGTTGGCTCTTCTGCTTTCAGTATTCTGTCTGTCTCGTCAACAAGAAAAGCGGAAAGCAGTGATATTTCAAAAACAGATGTTTCTTCAGCTTCAATGCTCCAGAGCACAGAGGAACCATCATTAATGTCATCTGAAACATATCAGACTTTTGCTACATTGAATTTGCAGGAAACAACAGCAGGTCCAGAGGAAAGTTCAAAAATCTCCAGTTACAAGAGGAGATAGGACAAGTGAACCAGAAAGTGAAATGTCTCACACAGACATTGCATCTTCTACGGGCTCCTCATTGTTTAGCACTGAGAAGACAACAAATCTTCTACCTAAGCATGATGAGAGTGTTCAAACAGGTCAGACAACGAGACCTTCACTTTCCACTGTAACAGGCAGAACAGAAAGTTCTTCTGTTGCTTCTCCAGTAGATGAAGGCCAAACCATTGACATGTCCACAGCAGTCTCCACTCTTATCGAATTATCTTCATCTGATATCGTCAATGAGACATCACAATCTCCTGAAACTATGACAATTCAAATAAGCACAGATCCCGAAACTTCTGGAGAAGGCTCTGATGCTTTTTCTGTCAAGTCAGTTGTGACCATTGCATCTACATTCCCAACATCTGCTGTCTCTGACGCTAAATCCATGAGCCCATCAACTCTTTCTCCGATTACTCCATCTGTCCCATCATCCACAACTCCTTTAGAACAATATGACGAAATCAATACGCTGCTGCCAATTTTGGAGTCCGTTCCTGAAGTGAGTGGATCAAGCATTCATCCTGACACAGCTTCCAAGCTCATTGTCACAGATACAGAAAGTGCTGCACAAACACATTCTAATGTCACTGCTGAGTCAACGACGACAACAGGAAATTATCCAACAATTGGCACGAAGTCACCTTCAGTCTCAGAAACATACACATCTGAAACAAGTGATGTGTCCAAAACTGCAGTTACGCCAGCCGTCTTACTCCGTAGCACAGCAAAAACCAACATTGGCATCTCCTGAAACAGAACAAACTTTTACCACATCCCATTCTCAAGCAATATCTGCAACTTCATTTGAAACGCCAAGTTCTGCCATTACAGATAGAGGGAGCACAAATCCATATACTAGTGGATACCCTGGAGAAATGTCCAGCAAACACACTCCAAAAAGGTTCCTCATTAATCAGTCCAGAGACCACAACAGCAGAACAAGTTGATAGCTTTTTCAACAGAACAAAGAACTCTCCCCTCAGTTTCATCCCTTTCTGAAAATCCAGAGAAAAGCCTTGGTGCTACTACAGAAGATATTGACGGTTCAGGAACTATGAGTACAGATTTGTTGACATCATCTATAACTGTTATTGGTGCATCTTCAGGTTTCTACAGTACTGACACAACAACAATATCTCCTGAGTCAGAGGCTTCCTCTGTGAGACCAGAACAAGGTACTTCTGGTGAAAAACATCACTAAGTCTACTGACACACCCATCACTAAAAACCACGGCTGGCTCTTCTGCTTTCAGTATTCTGTCTGTCTCAGTCAACAAGAAAAGCGGAAAGCAGTGATATTTCAAAAAACAGATGTTTCTTCAGCTTCAATGCTCCAGAGCACAGAGGAACCATCATTAATGTCATCTGAAACATATCAGACTTTTGCTACATTGAATTTGCAGGAAACAACAGCAGGTCCAGAGGAAAGTTCAAAATCTCCAGTTACAAGAGGAGATAGGACAAGTGAACCAGAAAGTGAAATGTCTCACACAGACATTGCATCTTCTACGGGCTCCTCATTGTTTAGCACTGAGAAGACAACAAATCTTCTACCTAAGCATGATGAGAGTGTTCAAACAGGTCAGACAACGAGACCTTCACTTTCCACTGTAACAGGCAGAACAGAAAGTTCTTCTGTTGCTTCTCCAGTAGATGAAGGCCAAACCATTGACATGTCCACAGCAGTCTCCACTCTTATCGAATTATCTTCATCTGATATCGTCAATGAGACATCACAATCTCCTGAAACTATGACAATCCAAATAAGCACAGATCCCGAAACTTCTGGAGAAGGCTCTGATGCTTTTTTCTGTCAAGTCAGTTGTGACCATTGCATCTACATTCCCAACATCTGCTGTCTCTGACGCTAAATCCATGAGCCCATCAACTCTTTCTCCGATTACTCCATCTGTCCCATCATCCACAACTCCTTTAGAACAATATGACGTAAATCAATACGCTGCTGCCAATTTTGGAGTCCGTTCCTGAAGTGAGTGGATCAAGCATTCATCCTGACACAGCTTCCAAGCTCATTGTCACAGATACAGAAAGTGCTGCACAAACACATTCTAATGTCACTGCTGAGTCAACGACGACAACAGGAAATTATCCAACAATTGGCACGAAGTCACCTTCAGTCTCAGAAACATACACATCTGAAACAAGTGATGTGTCCAAAACTGCAGTTACGCCAGCCGTCTTACTCCGTAGCACAGCAAAACCAACATTGGCATCTCCTGAAACAGAACAAACTTTTACCACATCCCATTCTCAAGCAATATCTGCAACTTCATTTGAAACGTCAAGTTCTGCCATTACAGATAGAGGGAGCACAAATCCATATACTAGTGGATACCCTGGAGAAATGTCCAGCAAACACACTCCAAAAGGTTCCTCATTAATCAGTCCAGAGACCACAACAGCAGAACAAGTTGATAGCTTTTCAACAGAACAAAGAACTCTCCCCTCAGTTTCATCCTCTTTCTGAAAATCCAGAGAAAAGCCTTGGTGCTACTACAGAAGATATTGACGGTTCAGGAACTATGAGTACAGATTTGTTGACATCATCTATAACTGTTATTGGTGCATCTTCAGGTTTCTACAGTACTGACACAACAACAATATCTCCTGAGTCAGAGGCTTCCTCTGTGAGACCAGAACAAGGTACTTCTGGTGAAAAACATCACTAAGTCTACTGACACACCCATCACTAAAAACCACGGTTGGCTCTTCTGCTTTCAGTATTCTGTCTGTCTCATCAATGCTCCAGAGCACAGAGGAAAAAAGCGGAAACAGTGATATTTCAAAAACAGATGTTTCTTCAGCTTCAATGCTCCAGAGCACAGAGGAACCATCATTAATGTCATCTGAAACATATCAGACTTTTGCTACATTGAATTTGCAGGAAACAACAGCAGGTCCAGAGGAAAGTTCAAAATCTCCAGTTACAAGAGGAGATAGGACAAGTGAACCAGAAAGTGAAATGTCTCACACAGACATTGCATCTTCTACGGGCTCCTCATTGTTTAGCACTGAGAAGACAACAAATCTTCTACCTAAGCATGATGAGAGTGTTCAAACAGGTCAGACAACGAGACCTTCACTTTCCACTGTAACAGGCAGAACAGAAAGTTCTTCTGTTGCTTCTCCAGTAGATGAAGGCCAAACCATTGACATGTCCACAGCAGTCTCCACTCTTATCGAATTATCTTCATCTGATATCGTCAATGAGACATCACAATCTCCTGAAACTATGACAATTCAAATAAGCACAGATCCCGAAACTTCTGGAGAAGGCTCTGATGCTTTTTCTGTCAAGTCAGTTGTGACCATTGCATCTACATTCCCAACATCTGCTGTCTCTGACGCTAAATCCATGAGCCCATCAACTCTTTCTCCGATTACTCCATCTGTCCCATCATCCACAACTCCTTTAGAACAATATGACGAAATCAATACGCTGCTGCCAATTTTGGAGTCCGTTCCTGAAGTGAGTGGATCAAGCATTCATCCTGACACAGCTTCCAAGCTCATTGTCACAGATACAGAAAGTGCTGCACAAACACATTCTAATGTCACTGCTGAGTCAACGACGACAACAGGAAATTATCCAACAATTGGCACGAAGTCACCTTCAGTCTCAGAAACATACACATCTGAAACAAGTGATGTGTCCAAAACTGCAGTTACGCCAGCCGCCTTACTCCGTAGCACAGCAAAACCAACATTGGCATCTCCTGAAACAGAACAAACTTTTACCACATCCCATTCTCAAGCAATATCTGCAACTTCATTTGAAACGTCAAGTTCTGCCATTACAGATAGAGGGAGCACAAATCCATATACTAGTGGATACCCTGGAGAAATGTCCAGCAAACACACTCCAAAAAGGTTCCTCATTAATCAGTCCAGAGACCACAACAGCAGAACAAGTTGATAGCTTTTCAACAGAACAAAGAACTCTCCCCTCAGTTTCATCCCTTTCTGAAAATCCAGAGAAAAGCCTTGGTGCTACTACAGAAGATATTGACGGTTCAGGAACTATGAGTACAGATTTGTTGACATCATCTATAACTGTTATTGGTGCATCTTCAGGTTTCTACAGTACTGACACAACAACAATATCTCCTGAGTCAGAGGCTTCCTCTGTGAGACCAGAACAAGGTACTTCTGGTGAAAACATCACTAAGTCTACTGACACACCCATCACTAAAACCACGGTTGGCTCTTCTGCTTTCAGTATTCTGTCTGTCTCGTCAACAAGAAAAGCGGAAAGCAGTGATATTTCAAAAACAGATGTTTCTTCAGCTTCAATGCTCCAGAGCACAGAGGAACCATCATTAATGTCATCTGAAACATATCAGACTTTTGCTACATTGAATTTTCAGGAAACAACAGCAGGTCCAGAGGAAAGTTCAAAATCTCCAGTCACAAGAGGAGATAGGACAAGTGAACCAGAAAGTGAAATGTCTCACACAGACATTGCATCTTCTACGGGCTCCTCATTGTTTAGCACTGAGAAGACAACAAATCTTCTACCTAAGCATGATGAGAGTGTTCAAACAGGTCAGACAACGAGACCTTCACTTTCCACTGTAACAGGCAGAACAGAAAGTTCTTCTGTTGCTTCTCCAGTAGATGAAGGCCAAACCATTGACATGTCCACAGCAGTCTCCACTCTTATCGAATTATCTTCATCTGATATCGTCAATGAGACATCACAATCTCCTGAAACTATGACAATTCAAATAAGCACAGATCCCGAAACTTCTGGAGAAGGCTCTGATGCTTTTTCTGTCAAGTCAGTTGTGACCATTGCATCTACATTCCCAACATCTGCTGTCTCTGACGCTAAATCCATGAGCCCATCAACTCTTTCTCCGATTACTCCATCTGTCCCATCATCCACAACTCCTTTAGAACAATATGACGAAATCAATACGCTGCTGCCAATTTTGGAGTCCGTTCCTGAAGTGAGTGGATCAAGCATTCATCCTGACACAGCTTCCAAGCTCATTGTCACAGATACAGAAAGTGCTGCACAAACACATTCTAATGTCACTGCTGAGTCAACGACGACAACAGGAAATTATCCAACAATTGGCACGAAGTCACCTTCAGTCTCAGAAACATACACATCTGAAACAAGTGATGTGTCCAAAACTGCAGTTACGCCAGCCGTCTTACTCCGTAGCACAGCAAAAACCAACATTGGCATCTCCTGAAACAGAACAAACTTTTACCACATCCCATTCTCAAGCAATATCTGCAACTTCATTTGAAACGCCAAGTTCTGCCATTACAGATAGAGGGAGCACAAATCCATATACTAGTGGATACCCTGGAGAAATGTCCAGCAAACACACTCCAAAAAGGTTCCTCATTAATCAGTCCAGAGACCACAACAGCAGAACAAGTTGATAGCTTTTTCAACAGAACAAAGAACTCTCCCTCAGTTTCATCCCTTTCTGAAAATCCAGAGAAAAGCCTTGGTGCTACTACAGAAGATATTGACGGTTCAGGAACTATGAGTACAGATTTGTTGACATCATCTATAACTGTTATTGGTGCATCTTCAGGTTTCTACAGTACTGACACAACAACAATATCTCCTGAGTCAGAGGCTTCCTCTGTGAGACCAGAACAAGGTACTTCTGGTGAAAACATCACTAAGTCTACTGACACACCCATCACTAAAACCACGGTTGGCTCTTCTGCTTTCAGTATTCTGTCTGTCTCGTCAACAAGAAAAGCGGAAACCAGTGATATTTCAAAAACAGATGTTTCTTCAGCTTCAATGCTCCAGAGACAGAGGCCATCATTAATGTCATCTGAAACATATCAGACTTTTGCTACATTGAATTTGCAGGAAACAACAGCAGGTCCAGAGGAAAGTTCAAAATCTCCAGTTACAAGAGGAGATAGGACAAGTGAACCAGAAAGTGAAATGTCTCACACAGACATTGCATCTTCTACGGGCTCCTCATTGTTTAGCACTGAGAAGACAACAAATCTTCTACCTAAGCATGATGAGAGTGTTCAAACAGGTCAGACAACGAGACCTTCACTTTCCACTGTAACAGGCAGAACAGAAAGTTCTTCTGTTGCTTCTCCAGTAGATGAAGGCCAAACCATTGACATGTCCACAGCAGTCTCCACTCTTATCGAATTATCTTCATCTGATATCGTCAATGAGACATCACAATCTCCTGAAACTATGACACTCAAATAAGCACAGATCCCGAAACTTCTGGAGAAGGCTCTGATGCTTTTTCTGTCAAGTCAGTTGTGACCATTGCATCTACATTCCCAACATCTGCTGTCTCTGACGCTAAATCCATGAGCCCATCAACTCTTTCTCCGATTACTCCATCTGTCCCATCATCCACAACTCCTTTAGAACAATATGACGAAATCAATACGCTGCTGCCAATTTTGGAGTCCGCTCCTGAAGTGAGTGGATCAAGCATTCATCCTGACACAGCTTCCAAGCTCATTGTCACAGATACAGAAAGTGCTGCACAAACACATTCTAATGTCACTGCTGAGTCAACGACGACAACAGGAAATTATCCAACAATTGGCACGAAGTCACCTTCAGTCTCAGAAACATACACATCTGAAACAAGTGATGTGTCCAAAACTGCAGTTACGCCAGCCGCCTTACTCCGTAGCACAGCAAAAACCAACATTGGCATCTCCTGAAACAGAACAAACTTTTACCACATCCCATTCTCAAGCAATATCTGCAACTTCATTTGAAACGTCAAGTTCTGCCATTACAGATAGAGGGAGCACAAATCCATATACTAGTGGATACCCTGGAGAAATGTCCAGCAAACACACTCCAAAAAGGTTCCTCATTAATCAGTCCAGAGACCACAACAGCAGAACAAGTTGATAGCTTTTCAACAGAACAAAGAACTCTCCCCTCAGTTTCATCCCTTTCTGAAAATCCAGAGAAAAGCCTTGGTGCTACTACAGAAGATATTGACGGTTCAGGAACTATGAGTACAGATTTGTTGACATCATCTAGAACTGTTATTGGTGCATCTTCAGGTTTCTACAGTACTGACACAACAACAATATCTCCTGAGTCAGAGGCTTCCTCTGTGAGACCAGAACAAGGTACTTCTGGTGAAAACATCACTAAGTCTACTGACACACCCATCACTAAAACCACGGTTGGCTCTTCTGCTTTCAGTATTCTGTCTGTCTCGTCAACAAGAAAAGCGGAAAGCAGTGATATTTCAAAAACAGATGTTTCTTCAGCTTCAATGCTCCAGAGCACAGAGGAACCATCATTAATGTCATCTGAAACATATCAGACTTTTGCTACATTGAATTTGCAGGAAACAACAGCAGGTCCAGAGGAAAGTTCAAAATCTCCAGTTACAAGAGGAGATAGGACAAGTGAAACCAGAAAGTGAAATGTCTCACACAGACATTGCATCTTCTACGGGCTCCTCATTGTTTAGCACTGAGAAGACAACAAATCTTCTACCTAAGCATGATGAGAGTGTTCAAACAGGTCAGACAACGAGACCTTCACTTTCCACTGTAACAGGCAGAACAGAAAGTTCTTCTGTTGCTTCTCCAGTAGATGAAGGCCAAACCATTGACATGTCCACAGCAGTCTCCACTCTTATCGAATTATCTTCATCTGATATCGTCAATGAGACATCACAATCTCCTGAAACTATGACAATTCAAATAAGCACAGATCCCGAAACTTCTGGAGAAGGCTCTGATGCTTTTTCTGTCAAGTCAGTTGTGACCATTGCATCTACATTCCCAACATCTGCTGTCTCTGACGCTAAATCCATGAGCCCATCAACTCTTTCTCCGATTACTCCATCTGTCCCATCATCCACAACTCCTTTAGAACAATATGACGAAATCAATACGCTGCTGCCAATTTTGGAGTCCGTTCCTGAAGTGAGTGGATCAAGCATTCATCCTGACACAGCTTCCAAGCTCATTGTCACAGATACAGAAAGTGCTGCACAAACACATTCTAATGTCACTGCTGAGTCAACGACGACAACAGGAAATTATCCAACAATTGGCACGAAGTCACCTTCAGTCTCAGAAACATACACATCTGAAACAAGTGATGTGTCCAAAACTGCAGTTACGCCAGCCGTCTTACTCCGTAGCACAGCAAAACCAACATTGGCATCTCCTGAAACAGAACAAACTTTTACCACATCCCATTCTCAAGCAATATCTGCAACTTCATTTGAAACGTCAAGTTCTGCCATTACAGATAGAGGGAGCACAAATCCATATACTAGTGGATACCCTGGAGAAATGTCCAGCAAACACACTCCAAAAAGGTTCCTCATTAATCAGTCCAGAGACCACAACAGCAGAACAAGTTGATAGCTTTTCAACAGAACAAAGAACTCTCCCCTCAGTTTCATCCCTTTCTGAAAATCCAGAGAAAAGCCTTGGTGCTACTACAGAAGATATTGACGGTTCAGGAACTATGAGTACAGATTTGTTGACATCATCTATAACTGTTATTGGTGCATCTTCAGGTTTCTACAGTACTGACACAACAACAATATCTCCTGAGTCAGAGGCTTCCTCTGTGAGACCAGAACAAGGTACTTCTGGTGAAAACATCACTAAGTCTACTGACACACCCATCACTAAAAACCACGGTTGGCTCTTCTGCTTTCAGTATTCTGTCTGTCTCATCAACAAGAAAAGCGGAAAGCAGTGATATTTCAAAAACAGATGTTTCTTCAGCTTCAATGCTCCAGAGCACAGAGGAACCATCATTAATGTCATCTGAAACATATCAGACTTTTGCTACATTGAATTTGCAGGAAACAACAGCAGGTCCAGAGGAAAGTTCAAAATCTCCAGTTACAAGAGGAGATAGGACAAGTGAACCAGAAAGTGAAATGTCTCACACAGACATTGCATCTTCTACGGGCTCCTCATTGTTTAGCACTGAGAAGACAACAAATCTTCTACCTAAGCATGATGAGAGTGTTCAAACAGGTCAGACAACGAGACCTTCACTTTCCACTGTAACAGGCAGAACAGAAAGTTCTTCTGTTGCTTCTCCAGTAGATGAAGGCCAAACCATTGACATGTCCACAGCAGTCTCCACTCTTATCGAATTATCTTCATCTGATATCGTCAATGAGACATCACAATCTCCTGAAACTATGACAATTCAAATAAGCACAGATCCCGAAACTTCTGGAGAAGGCTCTGATGCTTTTTCTGTCAAGTCAGTTGTGACCATTGCATCTACATTCCCAACATCTGCTGTCTCTGACGCTAAATCCATGAGCCCATCAACTCTTTCTCCGATTACTCCATCTGTCCCATCATCCACAACTCCTTTAGAACAATATGACGAAATCAATACGCTGCTGCCAATTTTGGAGTCCGTCCTGAAGTGAGTGGATCAAGCATTCATCCTGACACAGCTTCCAAGCTCATTGTCACAGATACAGAAAGTGCTGCACAAACACATTCTAATGTCACTGCTGAGTCAACGACGACAACAGGAAATTATCCAACAATTGGCACGAAGTCACCTTCAGTCTCAGAAACATACACATCTGAAACAAGTGATGTGTCCAAAACTGCAGTTACGCCAGCCGTCTTACTCCGTAGCACAGCAAAACCAACATTGGCATCTCCTGAAACAGAACAAACTTTTACCACATCCCATTCTCAAGCAATATCTGCAACTTCATTTGAAACGTCAAGTTCTGCCATTACAGATAGAGGGAGCACAAATCCATATACTAGTGGATACCCTGGAGAAATGTCCAGCAAACACACTCCAAGAGGTTCCTCATTAATCAGTCCAGAGACCACAACAGCAGAACAAGTTGATAGCTTTTCAACAGAACAAAGAACTTCATCCTCAGTTTCATCCCTTACTGAAAATCCAGAGAAAAGCACAGGTGCTACTACGGAAGATATTGACGGTTCAGGAACTATGAGTACAGATTTGTTGACATCATCTATAACTGTTATTGGTGCATCTTCAGGTTTCTACAGTACTGACACAACAACAATATCTCCTGAGTCAGAGGCTTCCTCTGTGAGACCAGAACAAGGTACTTCTGGTGAAAACATCACTAAGTCTACTGACACACCCATCACTAAAACCACGGTTGGCTCTTCTGCTTTCAGTATTCTGTCTGTCTCGTCAACAAGAAAAGCGGAAAGCAGTGATATTTCATAAACAGATGTTTCTTCAGCTTCAATGCTCAAGAGCACAGAGGAACCATCATTAATGTCATCTGAAACATATCAGACTTTTGCTACATTGAATTTGCAGGAAACAACAGCAGGTCCAGAGGAAAGTTCAAAATCTCCAGTTACAAGAGGAGATAGGACAAGTGAACCAGAAAGTGAAATGTCTCACACAGACATTGCATCTTCTACGGGCTCCTCATTGTTTAGCACTGAGAAGACAACAAATCTTCTACCTAAGCATGATGAGAGTGTTCAAACAGGTCAGACAACGAGACCTTCACTTTCCACTGTAACAGGCAGAACAGAAAGTTCTTCTGTTGCTTCTCCAGTAGATGAAGGCCAAACCATTGAAAAAAAAAAAAAAAAAAAAAAAAAAAAAAAAAAAAAAAAAAAAAAAAAAAAAAAAAAAAAAAAAAAAAAAAAAAAAAAAAAAAAAAAAAAAAAAAAAAAGAAACAAGTGATATTTCAAAAACTACTGTATATACAGTCAAAGATGATAGCCAAAAGGCCATGCCTCAGACAACTTCTGAATCTGATGGAAGGCTTTCATCTATTTCATCATTTGAAGTCACTACAAGATTGAGCACTACTGAGCCTATCTTTTCTTTTACCAATGAAGAGGTGATATCACCTGAGACTGTTGATTTCAAAGAGATGGAGAATTCAGCCTTTGGAGGATCTTTAGACATAAATTACACTATGCCTGAAATGCAAACAGAAGCTCAGCAACCCTTTCTTGAAACATCTGCCCTAGCAATCAGTCCAGCAAGCTTATCAGATGCAAAGCACACTGAACTGACCACAAAATCTCACAATGACTTTTTTGTTGCTACAGATGAGGCTGAAACAGATGAGACTCTGAGTCAATCATTAACAAGTTTTTCTGGTACACAACCCACCAAAAACATTTTCTCCTCAAGAAACAAAGAGACTAACGTTTTCGCCCTGGGTAGTGGAAATGGTTCTTCTGATGCCAACCGCAGTGAGTCAACATTTCAACCAGTTTCTAATTCTCTTTTTAATCTAAGATCAGTATTTGATTTGAAACATTCCCACATCCCTGATGCTACTGGCTCTGTCACAGTTACCCTCCCTCCCTCAACATTAGTTGTAGAATTGGCCACAACCTCGACTACTGTCCCTGAGAAACCAGTTGAGTTTTCTTTGAGCAGCACTGTTCACTCAGTTTCCTCAATGACAGTGTATAAGGAAAAAGATAGTTCAGATCATGGCTCAACATCTCTTGTAAGCTTATCTCCAGGAAATACACTTCCTCCTATACAGGCGTCTATTACAACACAATTAACAACTCAAAATTCAAAATCATATTCAGACTTTACTTTAACAGATAATAGGAATATAGGTGACCAAACCTTTGATATACTTACCTCAGACCAAGCGATGACCAACAATGCCACGTTTGGAGATATGTCAAATGAAACAGAAACCCTTGTTTCAATTGAAACATTTGATGAACAGGTTTCCAAAAAAGGAGTTGAACATTTGTCAAGTACAGAAACCCCCCTCAGTTTTGAACCAATAAATCATCCAGATCCAAGAACAAAAAGTCCAAATAAAGATGGAGTGCCAATAGAAGAGGAAGCAACACAACCGTCTCATAGAACAGAGTATGTTATAAATGATCACACAGTTAATAGTTCTAGCAGTGACTCTAATATAAAATATATTCTATCAAAATCCACACCATCTCCTGGTATTAGATATCACAGTAACAAAGAACAACAGGTTGTAATTGTTATGCCGAGTCACGACAAAACTGAGACTCGTCATACAGCCCAAACTACTACTTTTTCTGCTGGAATTGATCAAAACAAATCAATGACTTCATCAATAAAACCTAAAGTATCTTCAGTAAGAGGAGTTTCAAGTAAACTTGTTTCCTCAAACCCTACTCTCAAAGAAATTTCAGCTTCAGCTTCAGCTTCATCTGATTATATAATTAAATTCCACTCAACTGTTTCCCCTGTAGTAACACCTCAGAAGTCATTTGAACAAGTGAGAGCAGAGATCACTAACACACACCACCCACAACCACAGAATTTCTCTGAGGAATTATCACAAGCCACAATTTACCCCATGCCCACAAATCATGAAAAACTTCTGGTTGAAGAATCAACCAGTTTTCATCCAAGTGATTATTCTTTGAGTCAGGTTGCAAGTCATGTGACAGCTCTCCCAAAACTAATTTCTGAGGCAAACATTGGAAAACCATCATCCCCACAGAGTAGCTTTTACCCTGACAATGATCATCTTGCCCCAGTCAGTGGTACAGAAAACCAAAAACTTCTTCCATCTGTTTCTCAGTATAATGAAGCCACAGAATCGAATACTAGTAATGAGGATATTTTCACCCTGTCCAAAGCATCTTCAAGTGAGTCTTCCCAGACTGTATTCAAGTCAACTGCTACAACAATATCAAAGATAGAATTAATTAACCTTGAAAGCACCTTAGGGAGAACAATCAGTACAATTGGTATCAATACAGGTCATGAAGAAACTACCACAAGTGTTTATGGAGAATTAACAACATCAACAACACAATCACCAAACCAGGAAGAATTAGGTTCATCTTTAGCCACGCAACCTTCATCCTTTTCTGAGGAAAAAGAAAAAGACGACAGGAAAATGTCAACATTTCCATTCCTTAATGGAAGAGACCCAGCAACAGAAGAAAGAACAACCCCCTCTGTCCAAATAAGACTGGATGTGGGCCACACAGTTGTTGGCGAGACTGTGGAAATTTCTGGTACCTTTTATTCAATTTTTTTTTATCAATACAGCAAAGTGTTTATGCTCATAGAACTTTGCCTAAGTCTTTATAATTTTTACTCAACAGGAATGTATTCATGTAAGGAGAACATTTGTCTGAATGGAGGAACTTGCTTCAAGACTGGCAGCATCTATTCATGTAGCTGTTCTCCTGGTTACACTGGTCATCAGTGTGAAACCGGTATGACATTGACCAATACTAGAAATTTTCTATCACATAAACTGGAAATTTATACCCTTGTTTTGACTGTGTTGTTCCACAGACATTGATGAGTGCCAGTCAAATCCATGCCGTAATGGAGGCACATGTGTTGATGGGCTGGCTTCCTTTACATGTGTGTGTCTCCCAAGCTACTCTGGGCTTTACTGTGAGGAAGGTAAGTTCATTTTGAAGGGTTTCTCCTTGCCAACAAAGTCAGTTTATTAGAAATGCAACTTCCTCATATTGTTGTGTACAGGGATTTATATGACATGATGGATTAATAAATTTTTGAACAGCTTCTTTGGGACTTACAGTGAACTACTTATGATTCTAATACCATATGAACAAACCAGAAATTAGGTTAGTCTAATTCTAGATCCACCACTGACCGATGGTAAACAACGCAGACTCATGTTTTGTTGTGTATGATATTTGCCTATCTATGACCTCCCTTTGGTGTCAGATAGTTGATATTTTTTGCATTTGTTACTACAGATACTGAGGTTGTTCAGAGAGAAAAACACTCTCAATGTCAATTCAGAAATATACCTACAGGTCAAGGCTGAAGAAAATTTTGAAATGCTTGCAAAAGATATTATTTAGAGCCTAAAAATAATCGGTTTGGCTGTGCATTCAAGATCAATTCAGACAGTACAGGCTTTTGAGTTTAGATAAAAACATCATGAAAAAAAATTATATCCTAAACTTAGCTTTTTATCTCTAAAATCAAGCTGTTTGTTTGGCAGTTAGTAATTTTGACGACTCATGAAATTAAGGAGTCTTAAAAATGCATGCAACAAATTCCACATTATTTCTCTGAAAATTCCAGATCACATTTAATTTCAATTTCAGCCAGTTGACTAACATTACTGTGAACCTTAATTTAACCAGAATAACACTGAACGGTGTCCAGTCCGACTTTATTTTTTTTGAGTCTTATAGCCATGTGTTCACAATATGAGTATTCACTACTTGTTTGAGGCCAATTTTACAGCCAGATCTCCTTGGTCCCATTTAAACAAACTGAACTTATTTCCTTTAATAGTATGATTTGGGTAGATGTGATATGAATTATGCCATGGATCAAACAGTCTAAAACTGCTCATCTGAACATGGAAGCTGGTGTTGACCTGTGTGTTAGCAACTTGATGCTGTTTGTTTTCTTTTAGTGCAGTTATCAGTCAACCACGGACAGTGAAAGTGAGCCAAAGGGATGAGCAGATTTTGCTCATATATTTTATAATCATGTGTGATCTGGAAAATGTTTTAAATCTTTCACAGCATCTGCGTAACCCAGCAGTATGTAGATCTTTTTTTTTATTATTATTATTTTGCTAATATCTCATTTCGGATATCTAAAATGCAATTGGAAATTAGAGACAGATGTATTGTTTTGATTTTTTGATTAAGTGTTAAAATGCCTTGCCACAGTAGCTTGAAATTTATTCAGTCCAGCATCTTCCAAAAGTTTCCCAAATGAATCACGTAGTTTTGTCTAATTTTAAGAGTGACCCACATCAGATGAACTTGGAATTTTTTTTTTACCTTAATCCTCTTAGTCCCTAACCCTCTCATTTGGAATTTCTTGAGTAAAAGTGCTGTAAGGCCTAACAGTAAATTTTCAAAGAGCTTTTAATATTTAAAATATAGAAGTTTGCCGAGCCAAGGCTAAGTTCAGGCAAAAGTATGATGTGCACAGATTTTACTCATCATGTTTTGCTCATCATATTTTCTTCCCTTCCTTTTTCTCTGTGTCCTTGCAAGATTACCGTAACGGTTCAACAACACAAACTTGATCAGAAATGCTTCAGAATGACCAGTGATGTGATGGCACACTAAACTATTTCTCTTCACCGATAACTGTTTTACACTTCAGGACTTTCCTTATTCCTTATTTCTGCTCAACGACCCTTTGCTCTCACGTTACGTTAATTTACACCAGGACAAGACGTTACTTCAGAATTATAACTCAGCTTGCCTGGATTTTTTCTATTTGCAAGAAACTTTCCAAAGACAACTGATCTGTTTCTTACTCATTTTGCTACTTACGTGGCCTCAATGTTGGCGCGCAAGACGTAGCCGAGAGAATCCGGTTAAAGGATTTTCAAAATAAAAGATCCTCCAGACTCAGATAATGCATAAAATGGAAATATTTAATTATTTCTTGTACCAATTGGTCCACTGGCTGGGGGTTGGTAATGACTTATTTAGACAATTATCACTTTGAGGCTCACTGGATGATTTTTCTCACTTAGTAAACATGAAAAGCAAAATTTTGACTATTTCAACACACTGGGTTTCCATTTAAATCTTCACAACACATGTTGGACAAAGAAAAAACAAGAAGAAATATTTATGACGGATTTCTCCCAACTAGCCTACACCCTAAATTTTGTGTGGATAGGCCCTCCTTGATTTCCACCCACCCATATTATGTACCCAGATTCAGCTGTGTGGAGATATGTTGCCAAATGAAAAGAGGGAACAACTAGTTCATGAAATAACAATAAAGTACGCTTGTAATACCTTTGGGGGTTTTGTTGTTGTTTCAGTAAGCGAAATATAGAGGTAATGGCAGAGTAACGCAAAAGTATACAAAACTCTGCCAAAATTTCAAGTTTTTGGGAGAGGAATAATTCAAGTCATGATAGTTATAGATTTTTTTGACACTTCTGATTTGTACATTTGATTCCTACAGCTAAAGCCAAAATTCAGAGATGAAAAGAGATTCATTGAAAATAATCTCACTTATGTTCTTTACATTCTCATAAAAATATAAAGAAGACAATCTCATTTTAGTCTTGAATGGCCATAGTTGGCTTTATCTTTATGTCCCTCTTTGTAAATTTTGCAGTGTTACACATGTTTTCAAGTTCCACGAAAGATTGGTGTCTTGTTAAAATAGGCAATTAAGTTATAAATCCTATAGTTCCTTCACACTAAAACTCCATCTCATCTTCTTTTCCATCAGATACTGAAATATGTGACTATGGTTGGCACAAGTTTCAAGGTCATTGCTACAAATTCTTCCCCCAGAGGAAAGGTTGGGACTCTGCAGAGCGAGAGTGCCGCATTCAGGGAGCTCATCTCACCAGCATCCTTTCCCATGAAGAACAACAGTTTGTCAACCGTAAGCAGCATATTTATTTTTTATAGAAAGTCCCTATGTCCAGGAACATGCTTTGCTTCATCATAATGTTTGCTGTTCATGAGAAAAGGGAAACAACACCATGTATTTGATAAGTGCACAAAAAAAGCCCAAACAGTAGCAGAACATATTGTGCAGGAAATAAAACAGACTGTAAAAATGCCTGTGATATCTTTATTTATTTATTTTTCCATTTTGTAACTGCACATTCTGAAAATTAGAAAATAAAAACAATTGTAATCAGCTGTTTTTCCATCCTAAATGGCAGGCCTTGGACAGGATTACCAGTGGGTTGGCCTGAATGATAAGATGTTTGACAATGACTTCCGCTGGACTGATGGCAGCCCTGTGGTAAGACACTGACTTCTGACATATATCATTCTCCTTAAACATGGCGGTGTAAATATTTGGAAGTGATACAGATGACGAAGGCTGTGATCTAGGGAGAGTTGCTCCTTTAAGTGAGCTCTGGTTCCTTTCTCATGACTCTCACTCTCCTCCAGCTTGTATCCCTACACCCCTGTGACTATTCTGGTAAGAAACCTGATGTAGATTAGGCTGTAAGGCACCTCGAAGTCACATTATGAGTGTAAGTCCACTCTATGGAAATCAGTTGGTCCAATAAGTGAAATTGAGAAACGTAGGCAAGGAAGGGTGCTTATTTTTCATGAAAGCACTGTTTACAAAACAGCTTAATCAGTGCATAACAAAAGTATTCACATTGAAATGTTTTACATTTTATGAGTTGGAATCCCAAACCACATAATGTATTATTCTAAAATTGGGTTTCCTTTATAGAAACAGATAAAAAAATATGTGGACATTTTATATTTTTTTTTATAGGAATTGTTCTGCATATCATCTTCTGTTATTGGATTTTGCTTATGACTAACTACTGATGTAAATGTCTTACCTCATTGTATTTTTTAGTTAAAAGACCAGTTTTTAACCATAAAAGTCATCCATTGGTGCACTTTGATTTACAAAATTTTGTCTCTTTCCCCAAGAATTTGTGTTTGTCTTGCTATATTATGTCACGTAAACACATAAGGGAGATGGGTGCAGGTCCAAGTTGATGTCAAGATGGATGGAGCTAAATAGAGAAAATCTTAGAAGAAAACTTGTTAGAGGCTGCAGACGTTTAAAACCAGGGGAGAATATAATTTTCTATGAGAACAGTGATCTTAAACCTATCGCCATATGGACAGAATTTTAAACATAGTTTGTGGCATACACATTTTTTTCCTTCCACAATGTGAATTTTATGCAGCAGTGGGCTTAATAAAGCCAATGTTGAAACAAACTCTAAGTACTCAAGTAGGCTGTTTTCTACAAGCCAGAATATACAGGCAGACTACACTTTTCAGATGTAAAATTGGGATGAATCTCGGTGGTACATTATTTTATTATAACAAAAAATTACTAATGTACTTTGAAGTTTATGTTTGTAATTGACAATGACAATGCAAAATGTTGAAAGTGCATTTTTGCTGCAATTCCATTAACTTTACAGAATAAAACCTTATTTCTTTCTCCATTTAATGTTGTGTGGACTAATATGATGATCCCACAAAAGTGGAGGTGCAGAGGAAGCTGAAAGAAAGCCTAAGGGTTAATAGGTAAACAGTGACCAATTTAGAGGTGATGAGGTTGTGAATGAGGTTGTGTGAAAGGGTCTGGCAGGCGTGGAATTTTATGGTTCCTCTTTATCCTTTCTCCCTCCTGAGAGAACCCACCAAGCAGGCAGTCACATGGGGGAAGGGCCACCAAACAGACACACAGATGGACAGCACCTGTGCTCAAATTTAGGTTTGAAAAAAAAAAATTGTCTCGAAGCACCCAAGGGCTTAAGTGGGTGGTCAACTCAACTGAATCCGTATACATAGGATATTTTTAAACTGTGAAATTGTATTTACTGGCAAAAAAGCTTAGAGGAAATCTGGTAATGCTAAGAAAGAGAAGTGAAAAGATACTTGTTGAAATATCTTAGAATGCATGTTCAGATTGGGTTGGGGAGTTTGAATATTTTAATTGAGATGCAGACTTGTCAGGCAGTTGACGGGTCAACCATTTGTTGGTCTGAGGTGAGCAGAGCAGGAAGTCAGAGTATGTTTGTTAACCATAATGACAGAGCACCAGACCCTAGAGGGATGATGGCAAGAGATTGTGTGAAGGGTGGGGGGTCGTCACAGCTTTGAAGAAAGTGTTTGAACCTTGGACATGCTGAAAGACTACAGTTAGTATCAACTGCAGCCTAAATGGCCCTCAGCTTCACAGCTGTGTGTATACTGCATGGCCACTCATATGCACATGTAGTGCTTTTTGCTGGCAAAAATCATAGGCATGCAAGCTGCTTGAGGAAAAGTGTTCACAAAAACATGTATAGTGGAACAACATGAATGCCAAACATACCACGGAGATAAAGTCACAATGCGATGATATGTGGTTGTAGGCCCAGCAGTTTGTTTTTTTAAAACATTGTGACAAATTTGAAAAGCAAACTGGCTTTGCTCAGTCTAGGAGGCTCAAGTTAACACTGAGTTTACCCAGAGAGGTCCAGCTTCCCCCTCTTGTGGACATTGACCAAATTGCAGTGGCTACAAACTCCTGCTAAAAAAGGACAGTTTTTATTGGTGAAAAGAGTGTGCATGCCTGTTTATAATCATACATCTGACATGACATTTGTGATTAAATGTGCCACCACAGAGCAACATTTTTAGCACAGATTTGTAGATCCTGGGAGGTTAAATATGAGATTCTCGGTTCAATTTTTAGCAATATGAAAACTGGAGGCCCAACCAGCCTGACAGCTTCTTTTCATCCGGAGAAGACTGTGTGGTGATGATTTGGCATGAGGGTGGCCAGTGGAACGATGTCCCATGCAACTATCACCTAACCTTCACATGCAAGAAAGGCACAGGTAATGAAAGAAAACTTTTTTATATCACACAGCTTGCTAAAAAATGAAAACAATAATGTATCTTGTCATTGAGTCTGATTCCCTGAAAGCAAAAGAAAAGTGATACATAATCTAACAAAACATTCATTTTTCTCATCTCTAAAACATTTTCTAGTTTATTGAGAAGCACCAGTGGATATGTTATTATTTTGATACCTTACTCACAAAATACAAAATGAACATTTACTAGATTGAGTGATCTTTTTAAAAATTCCATTAGTTTGAGGGAAATGTTTGGAGTAACACCGGGAGCCTGACAAGTTTAAATTTGCCCGCTAACTGGTCAAATTAGCCACTGTGGTAACTACAGTACAGCCAGCTATTTAAGAGACATGTTACTTGTAACTTGCCTTTTGCAATTGTCTTACATTGTTATGGGTTATTGCTTCTTTTTTTAACCAACAGTGTCTAGCAACATAACCTGTGTGGATTTATTTGCACAGACTACAACCTTATGCCGCAAGGATTTTTAAAAATATGTCACACACAGTTATTTTCTTGATTGTTTCCTTATTAAAGTAATGTCACTCTTTGTTTTTCCAGTGGCCTGCAGCCAGCCTCCTGTGGTTGAAAATGCACGTACCTTTGGTAGAAAGCGGGAGAGGTATGAAATCAACACACTGGTGAGGTACCAGTGTCGAATTGGGTTCATTCAGAGACATGTTCCAACCATCCGCTGCCGTGGCGATGGACGGTGGGATACACCTAAAATCACCTGTATAAGCCGTAAGTATAATTATTAATCCTGCAAATGAAACAATTTGCTCAAGATTTTGAAATTTTCAGGAAATAAAACCCATTTTCTCTTTCAGCGTCGAGCTACCAGAGGTCCTTCATGAGGAGACATCAACCCCATACTCTATATAGTATCAATAATTTCAAAAAATGGCAGGACGAGACCTTGCGCTACCACCATCAGCGCAACTGGGGAAGGAGAGACAGAACAGTACAAAAGAGGACAAAGCAATGATTTCCAAGAGGAATGAAGAACACTTGCCTGATGGTTGGAAGAAAGAAAGACCAGAAAAAAAATAATGCGTTAAAAGAAGCTCAGCAACAGAAAAAACTGCAAGTTTCTTGTATTTACAATGACGATAACATCTTATAAAGTGCCTTTGAAATCATTTTAGCTGACGATTCATTTCAAGAAAGACTGCTACATTCATAGTGAGGACAAACTCTTTCAGCTGGCTTCTGGAAGCACAATGAGCTGTCTAATTTGATATTCTTTTATGTTTTTTTTTTTTTTATTTTATGTTGACTAATTATATGAAACATTTATTGTTGCTGTCAGATGCATCAACTGTGCTATTTAAAGCCAATGCAACTGTCCAACATACATAGAAAGAACATAATACAGCTTATGTCACATAAAAAGAATTTATTTTGTCGTCCTGTTTAATGCTGGAATGCATACGCATAAATATGTTTTCTCAATTTAATCAAAGACGCTAAATGTCATGAGTTGTAGTTTTTTCTCAGATTACAAATAGGGCTAATAATTAGAACAGTGCACAAGATCTTTGTTTTTTTTTTATATAAAAAGAAACTTTTCTTTACGAACAATAGACTAAAAAGGCTTGAAAAACATTGCTTGAAAGTATTTTCACAGGCAGTAACAACAAATAGCCTTTTTCTCACCAGGGGAAATCTATTTGGTGGCAGCTTTCAAAGGTTCGAATTACCAGCTTTCCCTGTTTTCTTCTTATAAGCAACATTTATGTAGGTGTATGTATCGACAGAATCTTCCAAATATTACTGGCCTGACTTTTTGTATGATGCAGTTTTGAAAGGTTCCTCTCTGAGTCTATATTGACAAAACCTTTAAACGCATACAGAAACTGATGTCATTTTATTCCAAAATGAGTGCAAAACCACCATGTGTAGCTCAAGCAGCCTGGATTTCTATTCAGCTCACAATCTTTGGTACACCATGTTTACATTACTGTTCTGCTGTTAATTGTAACACATCAAAAATAATCTTTTTTTTTCATGTGTTTTGGTTGTGTTTCACCATAAAAAAGGTTTTCCTTTTAAAGTTTTCTTTTACTTTTTTTTTTTAAAACTGTGCTTCACTGCTTTTGCTGCACATCAAATCAGCCATTGAGAGAATGTATTTTTGTGAAACACTCAGAGACTTGAACACTAAAGCTGTTGGGGTGGAAGAGATACAAATAATTTATTTTCAAGCTGCTTTTTATCTCCTCGTGTGTTTTATACTGACAAGTAAAATGTGTTGATGTCACTGGTCCCAGCAGTGCTCTTTTTATGTGTATGTTCAATAGAAGACAAGACATGCTCAGAATGTCTAAACCTGATGCAATAAAGACAGCAATTTACTCATTTTATGCAGTTTAATCAGTTTATATCTCTTAATACCACAGTGAACCAAGAGACATGGAGGGCATAATAAGCAATAACTTTGTTCTGAAATAGTGACAAAATCTATTTTTACATGTGAATGGCTGTGTCTCTGCAACAGTTCTATTGGAGCAATGTTGCTTTATTTGGTCTGCCTGTGAATGTTTAAGTGCGTTTTTTTCCCTATTGTGCACATAATATCATTTTATATTTATATAACAACTTTTTTTTCTACTTTACAATGTGAATGTATGAGATGTTTGTGAATTGTTTTATTTTTAAGAGTAAACTGTTTTTCCTTCTTTAACTCACCAAAGAACCAAATAAATATATGGACGTGTGATATTTAGCTTGGTCCTTTACGATGTGTTTTAACATTGATGGTATCTATTTCTTTACAGTGACTTATGAATTAGATATATGCTGGCCTTGCACAGGTTTCACCACCAGGTAGTGCTATTTGACTGAAATCCTTGGGCTTCCTCTCTGCTTGCATAGCACATAGGGATTTAATTTTCATTTGAATCAAAAAGAATAACATAATAGTTTTTACAGCAATTTAGTGCCATTCAAATATAAGTGTATTGTAGAAGAAGGTTCAAATCCACGATCCTTTCTGTTATACAGAGAGGAATTAGAATTACCTTAGTGGGACAGAAAAGCATTATCTTGAATAAAGAGTTCTTGTTCTCTCGTAACCAAAGCAATTTTTAGGTTTTCAGTTTCTTTTCTGGCACAGTGCACCGTTACTGCTGAATTAACATTTAACTGGTTGATGCAAACGGTCCATGAGTTAACAGATGTTTATCACTTTAAAAGCTCAGTTTGCTGCCAAACAAGCCTTGACTTGTGATCAAGGACTTCTCCAAGGTTCCTGAGAGGGTAGTAGACTGGTAATCGTGTCATGAAATGCTGATGTCACAGTGGAAAATCTTACATCCCTTTGCCTGTGCAAGACTCTTTGGGGTTTATCAAGATTTCCAATTTTCCTTTAGAAAGGAAATGCACTCAGACCACGTCAGTGTATACATGCAACACAGACATAAGCCTCATCCAACATGTCAATACTGTGTAATTCATGATTACATTTTGGGCGGTGTTGCTTCAGCAGGCCAGCTGAAAAGCTTGAATCACATTTTATTGATTGATACCAAGGATTGCAACTAAATAAAAAAAAAGGTTGTTTTACTCCTGCAGTTCATTATTCACTCGTCTGCACAAACCAGATGACAATAATCTTACATGTAAACAAAAGCTGCAAGTATTTTCAAATTATTTCAAAATACTTTTTCTCAAAACTGTTTTAAAAGTCTGTAGTATTTTGCACGTATTAACAGCGCACCACAACATATTCAGATTTTGAGATTTTACCACGGGAATCCATAATGTATTTTAGTGTAGGAGCGTTGATTGATAACAGGTTCTACAAATTGAGCTGCAGCTTCTCCAGAATGACCATTTAGGCTGCTTCTCTCACTACTAACTGCTAATTAACTTCAGAAAGCAATTGGTGGTACTAGATTTTCAAATCAAACTATCAAATTAATAGGCGAGAAATACAAATATTCTCCACTTTTTTTGTTTTTATTGGTGACGTTCAAGCAATTTTCCTCCATTCACAGTTCAACACCACTTTTTGTTGCTATTTGTCATGTTGGACTTTGTGTTTGCAATGTGACAATATTTAAAGTGTGAATCGTTTTGCAAAAAATTTTACATCACATCTATAACCGTCTGATTTGTTGCTTTTAATTTCTGCATTCCAACATAAGACATGTTAATATATTTTTCAGTCAAGGAAACCCTGGAAAAAGCATTTTTAAAAGTTATATCTTTATTTTTAATTGCAACATTGTGAAATGATACATGGTGTCATACAAAAATATCTTCATATTTTGTATGTCAAATTGTGAGCAAATAAACATCTGCTGTAAGTACGATGTCTCAATAATCAAAGTTATAAAAACAGTAAAAAGAAAAAAAAGACAAAACAAATTTTCACTTGTCTTAAAGACAACAGCACATTTTAATAACTACTGATTGCTATCTTTACCACACAGTTAGGTGTTTTAAGTTTAGTTCTATATCAGATCAAAGAAGGATTATATGCTTTTCTTGCACAATGAGTAGGAAAAAGCAAAATCTTTATATAGTAAAAAAGAAAAATCTGCAAGTAGGTCTATAATTTGAACCATTTCTTTTCAAGAAACAGTGTAAAGTTATCAAAAAAGAACAAATGTAAAAAAAAAAAGTTAAATATTTATGTTAGATAATGGAAACAATGAATTGGAGTTAAACATTGTAACATCTGGACATTTGTCATTTCTTCTAATCAAACAGAAATGCAGAACACATATATATTTAAAAGAAGAAACATCCATCAAATCTCTTTGCAGTTGACTTTCTCACAGCTTTTCTGGTCAGAGATACATTTTTGAGGTTTTGTAAATACATGTATGTTAATGTATATTAGAAAACAGCTTCAAACCTGGCAATGAATCTAACTGGTTCCTTTTTGCAGTAATCTGTGAACCAATAGCTCAACACCTGTAGGCTTGTTATGTTTAGCACATTGAAATCAATTTATTTTGTTGATATGTATGCTGATGCAAAATAAAAATAGCATTGCTCAAGACACACTTGAAAGCAGCACACATTCTTTGAGCATAATTGCAGCTAAACCTTGAAAATGACACTTTTGTCGAATACATACATTTTCAATTTTGCCCTTTACTAAACAGTCTTAACCAAGAGTGAACAGATAGAAATAAACAGAAAATATGCCCTAATTGCTTATTGCATTTTGTTGTTTATTGGATACTGATTTAAATTGCATGACACTAACATAAAAGCTATTATGGCATCAGAAAGGTAAGAAATTTGGACTATTTAAAATCCAAGTGAATCTGCTTTAAAATGTATTTCTTTATGGCTGTTGTTGCTGCTCTTTGGTGTCTGTGGTTCACCTGCACGTTTTTCATTCTCTCACTCCTCAGCCTTGAAGCAGTAGACACCAAAAGACTTAACCATTTTGTCTGGGAATCCAACAAAGCGCACTGCAGCCTCTGTGGGACTGCAGTTCTTCCGGGGCCTGGAAATAGGGTAGCGCACGCTTCCATCAGCCAACCAGCCAGCATCGCAGCGATCGTAGCCCTCAAGCTTCCAGGAAGCATACATCTGGCCAACCTTTGCAATCTCTGCATCGTCGTCTCGGCACGCCTGGACAGCCTCGTCAAAACTCAGCCTGTCTGGCTGGACCAACCAATAGAAACGACCTGGTAGCAGAGACAGCAAAAACAAAAGCTGCTCAGAACGTCTTTTAATGTTTATGCATGCCTTGATAGGAAGGCTGTTTTTCTGCAATTGAAATGAAATTTAATATATAAAGCTTATACTGTAACTTGAAAATAAGATGGAGAAAAGAGCCTACCTTGGAGTTTGGAAGCAAAACAGAACACATCAAAGCGGCTCATCTGCTTGTTTCTGAAGCCATAGTTTCTGAGACCAGGTCTGCTGTTGACGCCACCACAGGGTTGCCTGGGTTTGGTGATTGGATACTGGACAGTACCGTCATTCAGCCAACCAGCATTACACCAGTCCAGACCCCCTTTCCAGGCCTCCAGCAGCTGATCAAAGGAGGCAATTACAGCATCCTGACTTTCGCAGGTCTGCACAGCGTCATCAAAATTCAGGTTGTACCGCCCACGATGGGGAGAGTATGGGAATACAACACCTAAAAGACATAGAAAATGCTGTAGCAGAATATCCAAACCTTAGATTATTCTGTGTTTGGAGCAACAGAACACAAATTGTTTGGTAAGAGTTAAATGTTTATGATTATTTCTAATTTATTTGCAGACTCAGTCAAGTCTGCACATATCTTATCACTTTAGAACCAATTTCTTTCAAACATGCATGCTTGAAAGCTTTTTAAGTAGCAATTAGCAATACATTAGGACACTCGAGATTGGTGTCCAGCAGATTGGTGTTCAATCTAGTACAAACCTCAAGATATAATTTATTTGTATGAAGTTAAAAAATCATTTGTGTGTGACAAATCACAAGTAACAAAGTAGAAAAGATTTAAGTGTATTCCTTTCAAAAAGTTCAAGATAGGTTTCAACACGGTTCCTCCAGTACTATGAAACTCTACCATTCTCAACTAGATAATGTTGATTTGTTGGCTTTCTTTGGAGTGGATTTGTTCTAACCCTCAACTATATTGTTGAAGGTACTTGTACTTCCAACACGGTGACAATACTACTGAGGGAAATATGAGATTTGCTATTTGGACTAAGTCTGCTTGAAGATATTAGTATCGAGCTGCATGCTTCATTGCACATTGGAGGTATACTAATTAAATTACTTTTGTCAGCTGGGTTTTTCTTCGATTTTGCTTAAAAGTCTGTTCTTTATTGTCCAAAGCAATCAAGGAAAGACAAAGACATCAGTTCCTCTGTTAACAGTCCTATGTTTCAATTGGCTTGGGAGTCTTCATTCAGATCTGGGAATGACTTCAAACCCCATTTAGCTGTTGTTTTGTTCCAATGTCCTTGTGAGGTTGGAGTTAAATCTGAGAATAATGTTACATTGCACAAAACCATGTTCCAGTTGGAAGCTAGTTAGCCAGTGGGATTTGGTTAGAATGTGGTGGCCACTTACCAGACTTACTATGACAGATAACATACACCAGTTTCATATTAAATCCAAAACCCAGAAGAAATGTAAGGTGCAAAAAAGCGACATAACCCTACAGTCAGATGTAAATCCGGATTCTAGACATGCATTAGAAATTATAAGTGGAATAGCCATGTATTAACTGTTGATGAAGTGAATTAGTGTGTTCCTAAAACAGCATTTACCTTCAGTGAGACCATTTTCAACCTCTAAAATTATATCTTGAATCTTGTCTTCCATCCCATTCATGATCTCACAGCGGTACCTTCCCATGTCCTCCTTGGACACATCAATTAACACCAAGGAGGCATCACCATTTTCTAGGTCTAACAAAGAGGCACGGTTTTCAAAGTTTCCATAAGTCCTCTTGTGTAAACCCATGTGTACAAGCACATCCTCATTTTGGGATTCATCTTCTCCCACTTTGATCCATGTGGCTTTCAGACTTCCATAGAAAAGCGTTTCCTCCAGCTGAAGTCTGCAGGGCAGGGTGACGTTTCCGCCCAGCTCAGTCTTGACTGAAAAAGAGGAAAACATACAAAATAAACCAATATGTTCATCATACTTTGACTTTTAAAGTCTAAATGCAACCTTACTGCGAACATAGTTAAATCAAGAACTACGCCAGCCTGTGGAGGAGTTTAAAGCATCTTACCAAGCTTGTGTTTAACCATAATTTGAAGTAGAGCATATGGTACAAACTACAAAACCAACCAAAACATGATCATCAATGTCAACTTGTAAAGGCTGTGCAAGGACACCATTAATCAGAGAAGCAGTCTGGAGATCCACACTTTTTGAAGAAATCTGTAAGGAGTTCAAATGAGGCACAGCCACCAAACAGGAAAGGGTCAAAGAAAACACTACCTCTGAAGTGGTCACAAAATATGGAAAAGAACCTCGCAGGTTCTGCTTAGGGTGTCAAATCTGGCCTTGAAGGTGACGGTGGCAGAACCCAAGTGGAGTAGCAGCTTTAGAGGCTTTGGAGGAGTTGATACAGGGGCAAAGCTTGTCAATCAAGCAGGACAATCATAATAAATTAGAGATAAATTGCTTCCGTCAAATATGAGACACATAATACTGTGTGTGGAAAACACAGTGATTACTTCATTGTGATTATAACTGAGTCAAGTAACTGTGTTACTTTCAGTTGTTATAGAAATACTCTATATATGAAACATACATATAATCATGATGTAAAGATGAAAAGGTTTGATTTTACATAATATGGCCCCTTTAAAATTGATAGAGACCTACCACTTAAAACTTGCAGGGGTTATACAAAACATTAAATCAAATACAGGCCAAACTATAAATGCATATATTGAATATATAAAATTGTATTTTCTTGTATCATTCTGCTTTCATTTTACAATCATGCACGTTGTTTTCATCTGTCATGTTAAAGTCCAAATAAAATAGATTGAGGTTTGTGATAAAAAGTGAAAAAGTTTGAGAGAAAAACTTTTGCCTGGTACTTCACAAATACTCTCTCAGTTGTTGAAAGATAAAAACGTAGAGTCATGCAGTGCATATGTTTGAAGACTTCTCTTGCCATTAAGTATTACATTCTGGAGTGTAAGTTTACTGGGTTTCAGGCAGTCTGCAGTCCCTGGAATCAATCCTCTTCTTCATGCTCCTTCCTGAGGCTGTCAGCTTTGGCAAGTGCAAGCTTTTGTTTCCTCAGCATTAGCTTTCAAAATGAAAACCTTTCCTTTTATGCACTCCATCTGATTTATGTTAAGTGTATTAAACATCTAATGAAGAACAGAAATATTTTCCTCAGGGCACTGCTTCCAAATCCTCACTGTCCAACCAACGCCACTCTTTAAGCTCCAAATCATGTCATTTTTTTCTCACCAATGGTTCCCATCATCTCCTTGGCCTCGCTGTTTAGACCTCACAGGGCTTGCTTACTTAAGAAGACCCCAGCCAGCAAATGTTGTCCGAACCCAAGATATTACAAACAACAGATGAACAGATGTCATGGACCTCTGACTTCACTCCACCTCAAACAGTTCTAAGCACATATGGCTGTATCATTCAGTCTTGCAAATCCAAGACAGATGATAGATCTGTGCATGCTGCATTGATTGTGTTTGTCTAGTTTTCTGATCTTTGGTATAAACAATACCTATCTGTAAAATGACAGGTTTTATTTTTCTGGGAAAAGGATTCACTGCATCAATACATTCATAAAATGACTTAACATCCCTCTTCCTACCAGCCAGATCCTCCTGCCAACCCAACCCAACTTACACCCACAAACTCCCAATTCACACACAAGTCGTGTCTGTCTGATTAGTTTTGTTCTCTGTTTCTGCTTGAAGATGCCAGAATCTGTCTTGATGTTTCGTACCAAAACCATGTCTGGAATACTGGCTCTTCACAGCGAAAGGAACCTTGTCCTCCTGGATTTAACAGGAAAGAAAAAAGGTTATTGGCTGTCTGCCTTAAGCTCTGCTCAATTCAAAACCTTTTCTCAGCATACACACACATGCAGACCAAGTGGTAGGAATACATTTCCAAAATACCCCACATCCAAACTTTGCTAGCTTCTTATGTTTTGTGTTACTGTTTGTTTTTATTTCCCAGGTTTCTGACTGCCTGGCAGCCTTGAAGTATTTCACATGGGTCTCGTTAACCTTGCTTTCCTTCATGTTATCCGTCTCTCTTAGGCAAAAAAGGTATACCAGTTAGTCCAATTATTGTCTTAGCAAGGTATGTTTCAAGCAACATACCTTGACTTCAAACACAACTAAGCTGCTGGTGTCCTGCTGCAGATGTTTAAAATTTGTGATTTAACCTAACATAAAACCAAACTGCATTTTTTAATATTTTCATCACAACATATTAACCGTCTGCCCTCAGCATGTTTGCAATTTTTTTTCTTTGTGCTTGTTTTTATGTCTGTCCTGAATTTCAGTCTCAACTCTTGATTTGAAACTCGCATATAATCTATCCTATTACAATTAATCTATTCCAGAATAGTCATACAAAAGTGACATTTGAGATCTTTGGTAAAAAGCATTGATGAAAAAAATAATATCTAGGTCAATCCAACTTATCACATTTTACATTTTTCTTTTCATCCTAAGCTTGTGTTTATTAGTAACTGCTTCTTTTACAAACTGCAAAACCTTCCAAGTAGTCAGAAAGATGCCAAGCATTTTATGAGCTATGAAGAGCCCTGCAGCTGCTTATTACTGGTGTTTTTCAAAGAACTTCAATGTTTACAAGCTGGACGAAGATCGCTTTTGGCCTTTTTGCAAGTTAGAAATGACTCAACTCCTCCTGCCTGCTAAATTCTCTGCATGGGTAGCCGTGGCAAGTGGAGTGACTGAAGACATGAGCAATCTAGAATAACTAACTGGCACATCAAAGCGCTACAGAAAAACATGACGTTAGTTAGCATCACCTCACTTAATGTGACGCCACCAACTTTACTGCCAAGACAAAACTTGAGGAAATTAGAGAAGACAAAGGGCTTCTTTGTACTGTCTTAGTTGACAGTCCAAATCAGAAATCCAGCTTCTACATCTGGTTTATAAGTCTGAAACATGAGACGTAAGCAGCATTATAGTACCACTAAAGTGAGTCTTAGACTGGGGTGAAAACATGCGGTCACACAAATTTAAAAGTACCTTTAAGGCATAATTCTAGAAAAAAATATATTGACATCTTCATTAACTCATTTCTAAGTAAATAGATTTTTAATTAGCATGACATTTTCACACTGAGTAATCTACAAGATAATAAAATGTTATTCAATTAATTAGATGTCGAAGCTGCTGGAAGTTGGTTACAGATATATTATAACATTTCTAAATGTTTAAGTGAGTCACACTGGGGAAATATAAAATTTAAACAACACAATTTCACCATAAACCACCAAAAACTCACCAAAGATCTCTGGCAGAGGGATCAAAAGAAGAGTAAGAAGAGTTGTCTGAGGGCTGAGAACCACTTGAAGAAAGTCTCAGAAAGGTCTGGTCTCTTTTTTTTTTGTAAACAATAAGCAATGCACTCCAGCATTCCTTCACATAAACACATTGCATAAGACTCCATAAGAAAGAGCAAGATAAGATAAAAAATGCTGCTGCAGAACAGTTGGACAGCCCAAGACCAATACAGAACTTTTCACACATTTTTGTAGAGTACATGGCATTGCACAATAATCCCAAATGTTAATATAAATAGAGGTGAAAACATAATTGAAAAATAGGCAACAAAAAAAAAAAAGTACAATTTTACTGGTACACTTAATATAACTGAAAGGATGAATTGAGAAATGTGCTAGGACATTCTTTGTAAAAATCTGAAAATGAAACAAGGCAGAATTTCAAACAGGCCAAATGGGGCTTTGATCGCTTTCTCAGTAAAACTAGGAAAAAAGAGGACATCATGCCAGTTCTAAAGTCCTCATACAGGATCCCCATAGTTCAGAGAGGAGACCTTAAAATACTTTTGTTAGTTTGTAAATCCCTGATTGGCCGAGCACCAAAATACACTGTTGTGATTATTAACCTTCCAGACAGGTCTTCTGATTCTAGCCTAATCTGCATCCTCCCAACCAAACATGGATAAGCAGCACTCAATGTTTATACTTCACTGATATGGAACAAACTTCCAGAAAACTGCAAAACTGCTGAAACACAGAGTTCCTTTAAATGGAGGCTAAAACCCCACCTGTTTAGAGTTGCCTTTAATTACTGTCAACTGGAATACTGATCAATGTATTTGATGCATTTGATGATGACATCTCACATAATGTTTAGTGCTTTTTTCATTATTGTTTACTGTATTTGTCATACATAATACAGAAAATGCATTTGTAAGAATGGGTATGAATCTCATTTCAACAATCCATATGGCAGCTTTCTCAACATGTTATTCTCATGACATTTTAAAGCTGTAGTATTTTAAAAATTTCAATAAGTGTTTTTAACAATTATTCCCTATGTTCTTTTACTTTTGTACGTACAGAGTATTTTAATTTATAGACCAGATTTTGGTGGTTTCTTTAAAAGTACAGTGGTTATGGTGGTTGATACTGGCGTCTGGTTTGGATTTCATGTCAGGAGTCCCTGTTAAAACTATATTTACAGAGAAAACATTGATGTGTTTTAGGACTTCCTTTCCCCACCGTTGAAACAGGCTGAGGGGAGTTATGTTTTTGAGGCTTTGGTACCAGACAGAGACGGGGACATTAAAAGTAATTCCACACTCTCTTCTGCTACCAAGGTCACCCCTGCAGAGAATGCTACTCTGATCACACAGGGAACATTTTGCTTGTAAAGCAATTGCCTGTGGGGGGTACCTTCATTCTTCTCGCAGGAGAAGTGTAGCCATTCTTTCGCAGACGCACCTTAGACTTAACCCTCTAAAGCCAATTGCAGTCCTAAATGGTTTCATTTCAGATAAAATGTGTGGTCAATAGAATAAACAATTTTTTAAAGATGTAGATGCTAATGAAAACACAGCAAAGAACTAAGTGAACTAATGTGTGTAGGAATAAAGTAATCAAGACCTACTCACATTTTATTACCAAGCACAATTCTCTTTCACTCTGTAAAAAGGCTGCATTAGCACATAATTGGAACCATCTGTTTCTTTGCAACGCTAAACTCTATCTTTCCAACATTGCCAAGTTCCAAGTCAAACTCTTTTTCTGTATTCTAAAGCTGCAATATTTTCATTTTGGAGTAGAATGACTAAATCTGGCCCAAATTTCCCCTTTAAAAAAGCATCCAAGCATCATATAAACATCTTTATGTTTATATGAGAGTATGTGTGCAGCATGCCACACCCTTTTTGTCAGAGAAGCAACTCATGAGATGACTTACAACATCCCAGAGCTTTGCTGTCCTCTGCTGCCAGCCAATTTGCGCTCAAGCGGAGAAAGGATTATTAACAAGCACAGCTGGGACAAACACAGCAGGCCAAGTCCTCCCCACTAATTCCAATAGTGTCTCCAGTGTTCTGTCCTGCAGGGCAAGCGCATACATAGTGTCTCTATGAGCACAATATGTGTGAATATGAGCTCACATTTGCACTCAACATCGATTAGAGTTGGTTGTAGAATTTCACTACAATCAAATGATTATAAATGCAGGAGATTAAATGTGGTTTCATCATCTCATTTCTGAACCTAAACACAAATTGAACCCACCCAGAGCCCAGTTCCAGCCAAGCCCGTTTTTTCCCACCAACTCCTAGCAACTGGGCCATGGCTCGGTAACCAAAAGCTACAGTAAGCATTCGACTTAACAGACTATTACCTCACAGGGAAAGACATAGTCATCTGGCTAGCATTCAGCGTGGGACTCTATACATTTGGCTGTGGGTCATTAATCTTCCCTCTACTCTTGTCAGGCTGCCTGTTGCCATGGCTCTTTTCCAAAAAATCCCAATGCTGCAGTGAGTCAGACGGTGTGAGGAAGCAGGCAACACCCCAAAGAACAGACAGGGAGCTCTTACTACAAAAAATATAGCCCACAAATTACTTACTGAGCTGGCTTCAGATGAACAACGGCTATTGCACAATAAAGAACTAGGAGGCATTTAATGATATTTAGATACACGTATGCACACGTACAAATGTTATGACATCACAGTCCTGTGAGAGAAATTTAAAGTGGATAAAAAAAAAAAGGCAAAATCCCCTTATAGAGTGAAACACTTCTCTCAAAAGGGTGGCCTTCTCCTCTGCTGCTTGGAAGACAGACAACTGAGAAATCCTTAGTTTCCCACTTACTGAGTCAACTTGCTGGCTGCTAAAGAAGCATTGAATATCACTCAGCCTGCACAGCAAAAGGGAATTTCTCACTTCCTCTGTTTCTCTTTGCAATACAAAAGTACTTGCCCAATTTTGTAGCTCAGAGTTTCATCTGTAAACTCAAGGTGTCTTCCTGTGAGGAGAGGTGAATTGCACATTTCTGCATCCTTGTTAGTTCAACCCCTGTCAATTTGTAACTCCACTACAAACATACACGTTACCATTTCAACTCTAGCAACTCTACTCATAAATAAACTACACTTACCTTTGTAATGAACCCTGGCATTTATTATGAGAAGAAAAAGTCATGCAGTGCTCAAGTCTTAATTCCAAATCTTTATTTAATTAAATACAATTTTCTTAAAATGAATATGCAAAATTTCTACTGATTGATATGTATATATATTTATATCAGTTGTCTACAGCAAATGATAAAATATGGTAAATATGGTGAAATAAAAAAGACATAATTATTCTTTTAGTGTTTAGCATTTCAATGACCAAATAACAACCTCCACTAGCTCAGTTTCAGAGGTCTAGTGAAGGTTCAATACCTGGTATTAGCAGAGAAACTCTCATTCAGCAGAATGACAATTGTTGCATTGAATGACAGGATAATTTATTCACCAGCCACTGGGTAACGTGGTGGTCTGTATGCAATTCAGTGAGTGAATGGTGAGTCACAGTATGTGTGGGTGTGTGGGTTACCCCAGAGACTAATCTGTTACACACTTCTACAATGGCCATGTTGTTACACAAGTTTATAGTGTGGTACCATTTTTACAGAGATTTAGCATCTGCCTGCACTTCGATATATGCAGGTTTGTACAAAAAATAAATACATGAAATATCTACAATTAAAACAAAGCCATTGCATTTGCAAAATGTCTGTCATGTTAAACTCACCTGACATAAGGAGGGCAGGAGTTGCAGTTTGACAGTATGCACTGCCGGCCAGGGCCAGGGAAATCATTGTGATGCTCAGGAGGCTTATCATTTTCTCTCTATTGTCCTCAGTTATTGCAAAGTAAAAGAGTTCTTTAAAAAAATAATCTGAAGATGTACTTTCAAAAATCTAATTTTCTGAAAAAATTATTTTTCTATTTTATCTACCTGTTTCTGTTTCTGCAGCAGCTGTCTGCAGTGCTACTGGAAATTTTGGGCTCCGCGGAGGTCCAGACAAATGCCTTTTATTGTAGCCTAGCATGGTAGAGACCACTCCTCCTCCCCTCAGCCCATCACCCTGCATAGCTCTTTACCGGCTCCCTTTTGGCACATCTTGTATGAAAAAAATCCCCTCCTTTCCCCCTTGGAGAAACAGAGAAACAGCTACACATTGTGAACCAGCTGAAAATGGTCCAAAGTAATAGGCATGCAAAATAATAAACCTTGAAGAGTTCTTGTGTAAAAGTAGATATAGTTAGGTAATAAAAGCAATCTGTTATTCCCACCAAATCTTGCTGTCTGGTCTGAATTAGTTTGCATGAAATATTTTTGCAACCTCCAGATCAGAATTTTTACTGTTAAACCAAAAGCCTCTCACAAAACTTTTTGATATCAAACATATGGAAATTTCAGCTTTTGAACGTTTACTGCGACAATATCTGTTACTTCAATTCTCAAAGGCTAAAAGAAAGACTTGAAGCAATTGAGAGATTAAATGTAGGAGCCTATTATGCTCTTTTGTCTACTCCAATAATATGGAACTAGAACAGAGGTAAAAGTATCATTTACTCTGTAAATGATACAGAATGCTGTTAATGTTACTAACACCACATTAATTGTGTTTTTGATTATCTTTACCGTTGCAGTAAGTAACTTATATAAACAAGATCATTTTTACACATTTTTTTTACATAACCATTTTCTGACAGTATAACATGAGACAGATAATTTGGGAGAAAATCGAGCTCATCTGCCTCCTCTCTGTGGTCCTACTGCAATCAGTTAGAAACGACCAATCAGAGGCAGGAGGAAGGTCTCACTCCTGTCAGTCAGCTGCTCAAAGTGCTAATGGTGAAGAAACAATTCACTGAAAACGGTTTAACTTCTTTCATAGGTTGCCAAGTAGCCAGAGAATTCATGGCAGGCTCTGGTTTTGGGAAAAATCTGTATTATAGCAGAGAGAGGAAGTGGCAGGTATGAGAAGCACACACACAAGGTTGATTGACAGCTTTTAGACCTTCCTCCTGGAACTCATTGTTTTTTTCTGACTGACGGATGTAGTTCTGCAGATGAGTCAAGCACCACAGGAAGACAGAGGAGTTTTTTTGTTTTTACAAACTTTTGTGGCATATTATACAGTCAAGACAGTGTCAGTTTTAAAAATCGTGTAAAAATATATGCTACTTATAAAAGCTACATATTACTGTTTTAAATGGTGATTTACAACTTTAAGCAAAGAAATCCCTGCATATGTTTAGATACTAACACACACAATTTAACAGAATGGACTGAACAGAGATGTCCATTCTTTCCAGTTTGACCAGTTTCACCCACTTTCAACTCACTTATCTGTTCACAAAACCCTGAAATTAGGATTGATTTACTTTCAGGCCTTCATTTCTTTCAGCTTTTAAATTTGATATTTGCACTTAAAAAACTAAGATTCAAAAGATTAATAGAACAATCAGCTGTAGCTATTTACTACTGATCTTATATTCGTTCAGTATATTTATAATTAAAATGTCTTCTTTGAGGCCTGCATGTTGGCATCTCTATGTTGACCTGCAATGGATTGGTGACCTTTCCAGGGCGTACCATGCCTTTCACCCTTTGACCTCTGGAGACAGGTACCAGTTTCTTGTTTGTGTGCATAAACATGGTGAATAGAACTGAAAAATATCTTTGAAAAGTATGTAAATATATACTCAAACCCTTCTGAGTCAGAGCATCATAAAAGGGATCTTTAAAATTCATCCTGAAAGTTGTACTTTTGTCTTAAAGATAATTGCTTTCTTGATTGTTTTCACTTAGTTCTCCTTTCTTTTTTTCTCCTTCTACCGTCTTCATTCATGAACATCTTAGACCAAGAATATGATTCACAACCTTCCTAAAACAAATGTCTACTTGCAGTGGCCTCTGAAAGAGGGTGATGCTGCAAAAGGAACAGTGTACTGATTTTGCTTCTCTGCACTTCACCATGCTGAAGTTATTACAGCTCCATGCTGAAGTTATTATGACTGGGACAACCTAAATTATTTTCTTTTCTTTTACTCTATGTTCCCTCTGCCCCATCTGTCAGTACTTTGGTCGTAGAGCAGATGACAGCATGACTCATGGTGTGCCCTAATGCATTCTCCATAAACATGTATGTTCAAACTTACAGGTTAAATCCTCAAACTCCAGGTAGAGGGGAAAAGCTAAAGGGATCAATCAATGTCACAACTCCACAAGACTGCTACATGAACAGTGTACATGGCTGAACAATGAGCATTGTTCAGCCATGACAGTGATGGGAACATGCCAGACTTTGTCCAAAAGACCATGGGTTCTATTTCATCCCTACTGACGGCCAGAGGCAGTGCTTAAATCATTGAATGATCACTGTTGCACATTCGAGTATTTTATACCAAAATGGTTAAGTGTGACCCTCAGCCAAGTCTATATAGTCACGTGACAATGACACCTCAGTCCCTTTTTATCTTCTCGCATGCAGACTGAACTGGTGGTAAGACATTTGATTATTTGCTTGTTGCTGGGAACCTCGAGACTACAGTCGGAGCTGCGAGGATCATCTCGCCCTCCATTTTCGGGATTGCTTTTTCTTTATTGTGCCGCCGTATTTTGCTTGTCTTTATTTTGTTTACATTGTGCAGCCATGTTCGGCTATCTTTGTTGGATTTTGGCTGAGCCATATTCCACAATGTCTGTTTTCTTCTGATTGAATGTGAGTGATAAAATGTTAGATAATGCTTCTGATTACCAGCCAACTACTAACAAGCTGATGTAACAACACTGCTCAGATTGTTTTAACTCCATGGGACTGAGAAAGACAGACAAGCTGGTGGGCAGATTTGTGTTTGAATGTGGTGCTTTTCTATGTCTGAAAAATTGGATCCAGACATTTAGAATCAGCATTTCCATCCTTATTCTTACATTCAGTTTACAATAAATCCCACCTTGACCCCTTGGTGAAAAGTCGACCATATATACTACGGGGCCATATGGAGGAATTTCTCACCGCCATGAGGCTGTGAGTTGTCTAGCCCCAGCACTCAAGGCTTGACCACCAAGTGTCCCCCCTGGCCTGTCAACTGGGTGATGTCCTGGTCTGATGATTCCGAATGAGGTAAACCAAGAAGTTGTCCAATTTCAGTGTGATCTTTGATTTGCTCTTAGAATGAAACTCCCCTACAACAGGAAAAGCATCCAGTAGGACTTGGCTCAGTCTTAGCAGCTATTTGCTGTGACCTAATGAGGGTTTAAGAAGCCAGAAATACAGAGACACTCATCCTGCTATTTTCATCCTAAAGAAAAAGTACATTGGCAGGAACTGGGATACTGTGTCAGATGGCTGACCTAGAAGTTAGGTTTAAATCTCAAACCAATCATAACACCATGTCTACAGCAACTAGAAGTCATATGACAAAAGATATATTTGTCCAGTTACTGTGAAATAATGTTACAGAATGTGTAAATTGTTCCTGTACCATGCCCTTCAGATGACAGTAAAGCAGAAATCATCCCTGATGCTTTTTGTACATATTAACTCTCTATAAAACAGCTAGCAAATAGAAACATAAAACATGTAGCTGGAGCAAAAATAAAGTTGTAAATACAAAACAGCAACATTATGTGTGCTTACCCATAAGGATGTGGTTATGATAAGGGTGTGGTTATGATAAGGGTGTAGTTATCACTGTGCAAATCTAAGCAGGTCTGAAGTCCTGCTGTGAGAGTCTTGGGTTTGAGTCTTACTTGTTTTGTTTGGGCCAAGTTTCAAGGACATGAGCACATTCACAGCTGGCTTTCTGCTGGCTCAATTTCCCGCCTCAAGCCAGGTGGTATAATTCTTGTTAACATACATCAGCTCTTTGGGGCCTTGAATGCTGAATGGCTGTGACGCTGTGTAGCATCTGAAGTGACTGTCAAGACCCCTGGGAATCATCATACATAAACTCCCACATTACAGTGGGCAGGGAAAAGTTAGAACTGAAAAAGCACAAGTCACTGAAAAAGCAGTGATGTTAAACACATTTCACTTCAGCCACTGCCAAACATGTGTCTCTCGTTAAAGGCAACAGAACCACACGTAAATGAACTTGGAAACATTTCTGAGGATCAAGTAGAGACACATGGCTGTTTGCTCCTGGTAATTAAGCATCAAACTTCGTAAATGGGACTTTACGGGGTCTTAGTGGGATTAGAAACAAGAAGAGATTAGTAGGCCACTTGTGTCTTTTTGATTATGTTGACAATTTTCTGTGTTTTTAAACTTAGGTGGATTAGTCTAGCAGGACAGGATGTCTATGTATACCACCCTTATTAAACTGTACTTAAAAACATAAGCCAAACACTGGATTAAGACCATGATTATGATTTTCACAAAAAATTGACTTTTTTCTACAGGCTGAAAAATAGAAATGTTAGGTGAATAGTAGCTACATATCAATGGTGCTTTACAAAACCATCCCCATCCCTTGAAAAGGCCCATATTTTGTAATTTTACAGCTACAATTCTTCATGTAATTTAGGCAACTTCATGTCATAGACTAACACAGTTTAGAGCATGATTGTGAGGTGGTAGACAAATTACACATCCTTTTATTAATTTATCTATCTATTTATTTACAAATACAATATTCAGATATACATACACAAATATGTGTATGTTTGACACATATTTTTATCCAACTCTGTTTAAGCTACTGTCATGTCATAAAAAAATCCCTTCAAAAGTCAAATCTGTATTTAATGAAGTGAATCTGTGTGCAATTTTATTTTGGACTAATTACAGCTCCTCTGTGAAGGATTATGTCAACAGCATCATTAATACCAAAGCACACACAGGAATAAGGCAGAAATGGAGCAGAAGTTTAAAGGAGGGTTAAGTTCAAGCATGATATGCAAACTTTGAACAACTTATGAAGAAGAGTATCATTCAGTCAGTCATCTGAAAATGTAAATGTCATGGCTAAACTCCAAACTAAGAGACATTGACATCCAAAAAAAAACTGACAGACTCTAACTTATCATGCATAGACTCTACTTTGAATAAGGGCCTTGAGAACAAAGACCTTACCTACAATAGTTTTGCTACTAAAACTGTACAGTTTGTCTGCTTGGGCAAGAATTGTGCTGAAGTAAGCATTACTAAGTGGATTATTTGCCTGGGACAAAAAAGCTCTTTCTGCAGATGAACAAGAAAAACAGCAGAATGTAGCTGCTTTTCTTGTTCATCTGTGGTTTTCATCGATGGTTTTCCTAAAACCCTGTTTTGAACAGACCAGGATTCTCGAACCCAATCTCTCGTCAGCAGAAGAAGGAATAGCCCGAGTTTTGTGTTGTGGCAAAATAGATATGAAGTCCGGAAAAATATGTTTTCTGGAACAAAATTACTTCGACAACTGTACAACCACAGGAAGTGTATTATATCACAGCTCGACCGTAGCAATGACTACAATTCTACATGAAAGTAAAACAGTAAAAGCTAATTTATAGTCTGCTTAAATCTTTAGTGAAGATCTTTAAATATTTTCACAAGATAACTCAAACTATGTATTGTGCTGTCAGACATTTGTTTCTGGGTCACACTTTGTTCCTTCTGCGTCCATCTGGCTGTGATCTGGTTGCTTGTTGCCAAGCTTTCACCACGGGGTACGTGGGCACACAACTCCCATATCAACAACAGCTGCAAAGGGCTGAGAAAACTTGCCACCATCTTCTGGAGGTTTTATGGCTTATTCAAAAGCTACACTATTTAGAAGTGAAATAGCATGGGATTGAGAAAAACAGTGCATTTAACTAACGACTTACAAATAAAAATGTGAAAACTGCAATAGAGTACAACCTTTGGGGTCATTGTCTTGTTGGAAGTGAATCGTTCCTGTTTCACGTCTTTTGCAACTTCTAACATGTTTTCTTCCAGAATTTCTCTTCATTTAGCTGCACTGATTTTTCTATTTTTAAGACCATGTTTGCTACTATTGGCACTTATTCAAAAGTAATATAACAGGAAAGAGGCATAACACTTTCTTCCTCAAGCAGGAAGACATGAGGCAAAGAAACTGAGTACAGGACTCAAACTCAAGACAGATACGTTGAGGTCTGTAACCTCTGGCGCTAACCATTGCGCCACAGGGTGCCCCAGTAGCCCCAGTAGTCCCAGTTGCCCCATGTGACTTATTTTCTCATCAAATATCACTATTTCTCTAACCGTACTCAAGGAAACTTTCCTCACACCTTGATAAAGTCTAATCTGTGTTTCAATGGTAATAGTGAGTTCAAAGTGATTTGTATAAAGTAAACCTGTTTTCTTTGACTCTTGGTTTTTACTCACTCTAAGAATAAAAAGAACTCAAAGAAATACAACACACAACCGTGACTCCTTTTACTTACTTTTACAAGTAATATTTGGCACTCTGTTACGAGGAGTATAACCAATGAAATTGAATATCTATGCATGCCAAATCTATGATTTTTATTTGTAAAATGACTAAATAAATGAAATAATAACATATTCTGGGGGTTTTTTTGCCCAAATTTGGGTTGGTATACCACATACAAAATCTTTATAAAATCATATAGAAATACAGATACTTTTTGCAAGACAGTGAACATGCAGGTAAGCAAAAAGGATCCATGGAAACTTGATGAAATTACTGTATGTTTTCAAAGCCCACAAATTTCCCTTTGGGTGGCTTTTATAGCCCACATTGGCCCAGAAAGAGAAATTTACAGTTGCACTGAGAAATGAGTGTGCTCAGTGGAGATCATTTATGGGAATCTGACCTGCAATGTGTTTTCTTCTGGTAAAAGTGCAAAAACTCTTAAGTTTAATAGAGTAATTTGAAATGAGTCAATTCATCCTCTCTTAATAGGTTGCACTGTCTTTACTATTCTGCTTATTTTTTGCAAAATCATCGAAAGATATTGTACTTAACAACAGTTACATAGAGTTGAGGTAAAACACATGGTCTACAAACAAATGCCATTGGATGGATTGTGGTTTAAAACTAGGCAACAAGAAAATGGAATATCCAATTGCAATTGAGATGTTAAAGGACTGAGCCCAAAGAAATAGAGAAGACTACTACATAGAAGATGAATTATTGTACCCTCAACAATTTGATGATTAACCCAGCAGCAAGTATAAAAGTCTTGAGTTTCTTTTGTATTTGACTGATTTAAGATTCTGTTACAAAGTCTTGCAGTTTGGAGAGGTTTCAGGCTCCCAACTGGAATTTCATCCAAGGACATGGGTGGAGTCCTTCAGCATTGTGAATAACAGAAATCAAATTAGATTTCTGCTATGATGTTTGTATTTGGCACACAACGAAGAAACACCATTATGCACCATTGTGAGAGTGAATAAGCCAATACATCATGGTCTTAAGAAACCATATCTGTTTCTAGTTCAGAAAGAAAGCAGACTTTTTCTTTTTTACAGTTGTTTGCAGATTTGAAGCAGATGGTCTTCTTACTGAAAGTGTAGCAATTTTTTTTTTTTAATGAAAAGCAAAATTAGATGTTTTTGTTCCTTAAGCAGGAAGTCCTGTGATTTAGAAAGATGAAAAATACCCTGCATTACAGAGGGAGCTGTGTAGGAGAGGCAAATTAATCTTCAAGTAAAATACAGCAGCTATCTCCCAAGTCGCTTGTAAATAAAAATTATAAAAACTATATTTTATTAATGTGAAGACCTGTGGGACATAAATGGCAATTTAATTTTCCACAAGTGAAAAACTGATGGAACAATCACATGCAGAATGACAAAAAGCTTCAAAATAAACTGTAAAACGTTTTTCAAGACATGCATTTGCTAAAGTTCAGTAATTACTCAACACCAGTTCCTTCATCTTCATTTGATTAGGCATAAAACCCCTTTAGTCAGCCAAGAATAGTGGAAAACTGATGTTAGCCTTCCACAAACTGCAGAGTTCTGGTGAGGACAAATATTTAGATTTAGCAGAACTTATTACACAACAGAACAAAATCAAATCTGAGAGACAAGTATAAGAGGGAATTTTAGCCCTACATTTAACTGACTCCTTTTTTAACAATTTTATTTACAAAATGTTCTTAACCTAACAAATGGAAATGAAAAATAGAAAATATCTCCGGTTAACATCAGTGCATTTATACAGTGCCAATTCACAACAAATGTCATGTTAAGGCACTTTGCAAAAAAGTCATTTCAGTTCAATTGCAAATAACATACAATTAATCTTGGTTATCAAACAGTAGACTAAGCTCAGTGAAATGTTCAAATTGGTTTAAATAAAGTCATTGCCTTTAAGCATTTGCACCTCCTGGCTGCGCACGCAGTGACAATCGCTTGCACCACATTGCAAGCATGTAGTGACAGTAGAGAGGAAAAACCTCTCTTTAACAGGAAGAAACCTGCACAGTATGATCAGCCAACAGAGCAGATACACTGAAAGAAACAGATTAACTCATGTAGAAGTGCTTTCTGTTTTCATGAAAGTAAAAACATTAAGAGCAGGAGAGGGAGAATGTTTAGTTGTTGGCTGAGTTACCTCAGCCAATGCTCTCTCCTCCAGGAAGGTATCACAGCCAAGCAGAATGCCAGACCAGGGGAAGAAACATATAGTTAGCAATTAAAATAACAACAAGTAATATGAATTGGACAGAAGTTGAAGAAGAAAGTCAGGAAGGTTTTTGAAGCTATTAGCTGTATTTTTTTTCAAACCCCCTAATTCTTAGATGTGGGTGCAACAGATGTTTCATGATGAAATTTCAGTTTAATCAGACCACAGTATGTGTATTAAACACCAAAGGATTTGTTCCTTAGTTCAAATGCAAAATTGATTAACTTTTTTTGTTTCTTTTGAAGTAATGACTTTTTGTGGTTATCCCATGACTGTGGGTCAGTAGGTAGAGCAGTCATCTCACATTAGGAAAGTTGTCAATTCGATTAACCCACCAATCTCCATGTTAGTGTTATTGTGTTTGTAGATACAGTGTTGCACTGGTGTAAATCATCTGACTAGAAAAGTGCTATTCAAATACATATCTCTTACCAGTCCTCTGTGAGTGACTTTTCAGTGCTGGCATAGCTGAAAACAGATGTGAGCAAGAACTTATACCAACTTGTACGTTGTGATCAGTAAATTATATTTTAAGTCTGTAAGGGTTATTGTCAACTAATGGAACATTGAAAAACTGTCGAAGAAGTTATTTGCCAAGGAGAAGCAGGTGTGTGTTACTGGTAAATTATTTGTTTAGCAGTGCAATCTCATCCAAAACAGACCCATCTATGACCAATTCCCTGCCCAACCCCCTACCTCTGCCCAACACCATCTTCTCCCACAGAGGATCCTTTGTGTGGATGGTAAGCAGTGTGGAAAGGGAGAAGAAGTGGGAGAAGAATGAATTTGTTCCATCCTCCTCTAAACAGACCCCTGTTTGACAGAGAATAATCCTTGGATTGAGTAAGGGTTGTAAACCCTATTAATCCCCCAGCATCGCTCGAGTAATCATCCACACTTGTCTCTTTCTCCAAGCCACAAGTTGATTTAAATTCCCATGCAAGGCATGCTATTTTACATATTGAGCACTCTTTGAATTTAAGAACTTTGCAATACAAAGTAAAACAAATGGAATTAAATGACAGCAACATAAGCAGCATCAAAAGTAAAATAATTGAACGTTACATTGAAAAGCCCATGCTGCACAAAACAAAGTCTATTTTTAAGTTTAAAAAGAATACTTCACAAGCACATTTCCCAGTGTCTATGTCATGATCCTGTGGCCACTCCGAGGTTAAGCATAATGGTTGAAGGTCACTGTTTAAGAAACTATAGTGCCCTGTTCAGAAGACAACACCCTAAGTGTTCATAAACTGTTTAGACTTGTTAATGTTCAAAGACAGAATAATGACTCAAAGTTCAGCAAGATATCCTAAATACATCCTCCCAAATAAATGACTAAGCACTGTTTGGAAGGATTTGTTTTTGTGGGTATCACCACATAAATTCTCTTTATGTCTCTGTAGATTATGTATAAACCTCCTGTCTGTCCACATGCAGAGTGTAAACATTGTTTGAACAACATGTAGCTTGTCCCAGTGCTGAGAACAGTGCAGAGCTATGGGGGTTGAGGTTTCAGGATCTGGACCACCCCACATTTCTAAGGCAAGAAACAAGCCAGACAGGAAGGCAACCCCCTACCAACTCTCTGTTCCTTAACTCTTAAGTGGACTTGGTGATTGTGTCATAGGACAGTGCCCAGCTGCTTCTGTTTTCCACTGAGGTCCCCTTGGATTCAAGCACAAGAAACATATGGGTTCAATGGAAGCATTTAAATTGGTTACAGTTATTTCCTTTCCCATGTTCAGCAGCAGTGATAGACCTATGCTGCACAATAGGCTTTTGTCTCCTTTGAACACACAAATGAAAATTATGTCCTTTCTCTAACATTTATTGAGGCTGTGTTTGTGGCCAACTTAAAGCAAACAAACGTCTGCTTCTGTCACAGTTTTTGAATTTATTCTTTCTGACAGGAAAGGACATCGTCCCAAAGTGTATCAATGGACAGCACAAAATTCTGATCCAGGATTTATCCAGCAATCACATCCAAAACAGTTCAGCATGGAGCATTTCAGAGTCCAGCTGAACTGTGATTTAAGAAAAACATTATGTGTTGCATCTAGACTCTATTCATGCCCGTTCCCTTAAACTTTCCTCAATCTGTGCCCGTCCACCTTTCCCCATTGGGACCATTGGGACCATTGGGAAGGGGGGCAACAATCTCCAAGACCTCATAGTAGTGACAGTCATTCGTGGTTTGGCCCAAATCTTATACTACATCATGATTTATCAAAGAGAACTTTGTGATCAATTTGTGGCAAGTAAAAGTATTTCTATTCAACTCAATTCAAACCATAAGTACTCTAAAATTCAGCATGTCAGTTGCACAAATAATTTCATCATTGTGAACCCCCTATCCAACTTTTAGCTTTCTGTGCAGCGTGAAAGAAAGAACAGGGGGTTAATTAAGTAAAACAACGTTTTTTGAGCTTTACATCATGTTACATTGTTATACAACCTCATCAAAAACTGCAGTCTTGCCTTCATTCTTTCATGAATGTGTGAGAAATCCCTTAAAGACAATTCCAACCAAATGAGTTTTTAGTTTTGACTTAAGGTAACTCAGCATTTCTGTACCTTTCTATAAATTTATTCCAGATTAGATGAGATTAGATCTTCAGGACTTGCTTTAACATATAGTCATCTACAGAATTAATTTATATATCCCTCCAGAGCAATGATGATTACTGTCAAAAAGAGTCAAATTCTCAATGTCAGTAGTTACTCTCTCCTTTGAGGTTTTTGCTTAAAAAGAAAAACTCCCAAAGATTAAAACAAAAGTCCCAAAGGTTGGACATCATGCAAAGTTTCTAGCCAGCCAGGAACAAAACTTATTGGCTACTGAACATCCATCTGTTTCCAGTCTGTTCCTCAGCCTTTCCCACCAACTTTCGGTACCGTGACCAAAACCCACTGTCATGACAAATTTGTCTTAGTTTAATGCCAAGCACATTATTGAAGCTCTTAAGGTGAAAAAAAAAAAGTTTGAGAAGAGCAGAAAATTTCAAAAAACAGAAGTCTGTTTCTTGCATTACTTGGACTAGTAAAAACAGCTTTAGTGAATATTTTTCTTCATCAAAGATTAAAATCATTTCATTTAGTTTTAGACTGTACTTTATCCAAGCAGAAATTTGAATCCCCAATTCTTACCATTTAAAGCTATTTCCTGTGCAATGCAGTTTCCCAGCGCTATAGTGTCGCATGTATTGTTTAAAGATTAAACATTTGCCATATAAAAATGTTACATTTAGTCACGCATTTGAATATGTAGAGGTTCAACCACATATAATTCTCTTCAGCATCGAATTGACTTGTCACATTTTTATGTTTTGGTCCCAATCCAGCCCTGAGTTCACAGGAATGTCATTTTGTAGTCTTTATAAAATACTTTTAAAAGCAAATACAGTTATGGCCATTTCATTTAACTGGCAGATAATTGATTTTATGCAAACTTTATTGATTCACTGTTGTTACCGTGAAGCAGAAAATTATTCATACCCATGGCAGATTTAGATTTTTACGGATGTGTATTGCTGCCACAGAGGAAAAATACATTTATGAACACTATCACATAAAAAAATAATCATATATTGGACTAATGTGATAAATATATTGCACACACATAATGTTAGTATTTCAACGTAATAACAATATTGTTCAAACGTAATAATTATATTGCATAAATCTGATATTGTTTAAATGCAAAAATTATATTGTGTAAACCTAATACTTAAATTGGACAAATGTGAATACTATTTTGATTAAATGTGATAATTTCTTCCAGTAGGAGGCAGTAGTATGTTTTTAGTGCATCTATGAGGAAAGGTGGTACAATGAGGTGGTCAAGTTTTGCTTTATGCTTGGACAAAATATGGGGAGATACTGTTGCCGCTGCACATTGTGAATAAAATACTATAGTATGTGCACTCTGAGAAGGATTGTAAGAACAATGGTACTGCAAAGAAGGAAAAATCAGTTCAATCAAGAGTCATACATTTTATCATATTTGTACAATATATTATCATGTTTGTACAATATACTATCACGTTTTAACACAATAGTGTTCTAATATGTGTTTCCTATATGACAGCAATATGCTTCCATAGACTCTAACAAAAAAAATTATTCTCTATTAGAAATGACACATTTTTAAAAAATCTAATAAACTTGTGGAAAACAGGTAATAATGTAAAAAGAAATTTATAAGATTTTAATGACCTTTTGGTGGAAAATGGGATGTTAAAAATTGTTTGCACTTTTCAAATGAATCAATGAATTAATCCTTTCTGCCTTGTCAGGAACTAAAAACCTATGTTGTTGAAACACAACTGATGTTTCTATCAGTATTTTGGCAATTTGTCTTTGTTGATTAGCTAAAAAAATAAGATTTCAATCTCACTCTGACTGTAACATGATCTTCCACTTTGCTGGAAAAACCATCACCAAATTGCTCTTGGACTGTTAAACAAAGTCACTCTAGGAGGAAGGTTTATTTCCGTTCTTTTGATTATTTTAGGCAAAATTAAGTATTTGGATCAGAGGCAATTGACTTTTTCCACATGCACCAAATAGTCTGGATAGGCATTCAATAAAAATTTAGTAACTCTATTCCAGTTCTTTGCAATTGTGAAACATCTTGCTGAAGAAGGACAGTCCTTAATATTTTAATTGGACCTAAATACGTGTTTTTTTTGTCCTTCTTGACAACAGGTCAGCCTGACTAAACTAGCCCATGGTCTCAGTTAAATCCATTTTACAAGGTATCGCTATCACTTTTTTGGGGTACTTTGCACCTTTCTTCACCAGTTGAACTTCTCTTATCATAATTCAGTAAAATTTCTATATGGGTGCAAACTTACTGGCTGAATAAAATCTGGACTTGCGAAGCACAATTCTTCTGTAAAGCTCTTTCGCTCTTGTAATTCATCCAGAATCTGCTGGCTAACATTTTCCAAGTAGCTACGATCGTTAAAATACCTCTAACAAGCATTTGGAAGTGCAAATTAGCTTTTTGTAATCAAGTACATCTTCTCTGACTGTTGGAAACATTTTAGTTGATAGCATTTAATCTATTCTGAAGCTCAATAACAGACACCATAAAAACCAAAGTATTCAGGTTTATGTAAGAGTTTCTTTCCATCTCATAGTTTTGTCTACGGTTAATTGCTTTTCACTAGATTGTTCACCACTTCATCAAAACAAACTTATTCAAACAGATTTTACCATGTTGAGCTTTGATGGTCTACCAAACCAACAGATGTTTTTATTTCACATTGACAGCAGTGAGAGAAAGAATACTTGTTTTCCCAACAGCTGAGGGGAGAGTCTGGGTCACGTTGGCTCATGTACTGTAACGCATTGACATGATTCAGCATAGACAGAGCCAACACTTGTGTCTGTCACTTCTCGTTCTCTTAGCATTTGTTGAATAACCTAGAAGACACATCAAATTTACTTTGCGTGAAATAGAGCTCAGCAAATCTCAGTCGAATTGTGAAGTCTTGTAGTCTTTTTATGATCATCTGTCCTTTCAGTTGTCATATTTCTGCCATTTTTCAGATAAGAGATGATGTAAAACGTAGATCTTCTAAAATTTCTTATTTGAACATGTTGGTAATTAAAAAAAAATGCATTATAAGTATTTTTTATATTAGAAAATGTGGTAAAAGTTAAGGACTTATTGCTTGAAGCTATTAGTTTGCTATTTTATAAATATTTGGGAGGGATTGCAGCAAAAAGAAAAGCACCCTGTTTTGCAACTAATCTGACATTTTCCTCAGGATACTTTAGAAACTAAAGTGTTGGCACTGAAAGAAACGGCTCTGCTGCACTTCTGCAAGTGATTCACCTCAACACTGTTCCATTGTTACAAAAGTGAGAGGACTAAAACATTTGTTACCACTTATCTTCAAGGAGTCCCAGATGTTTCGTAAACCATCAAGCTGCTAACGGCAACATGAAATACTTATTCAAATGTTGCCCCTTGGGGATGTAGGTCTGATAAGCTTTTGAGAATATCAGCATGAGGGGTTACAAATAAATCCTTTATTCCAATTAACTCTCATGTCTGTATTAGCAGTCTCCAGTGGTTATAGAAGTTCTCTGCAAGTTGAATCTGACAATCCACTTGCAACTCTCACAACCTCATTGCTCTCCTTTGATTCCATTATGTAACTATATACAATGCAAGCTAATAAAAAACTCTATGTATTCTCGCACAATTCTTTATCTCTCACCTTATACATTTTGGATTTTCCTTAATGGTGCATTTTCCATTTGAAGCTATTGGAAAGTATAACTAAACTGCAAGTGTTTTTACAATTTAAACTTCTTCTGATATTGTTCAATAAATAACTTAAAGACTAATCCTATAAAATTTACAGTTTCAACATTATTATTATTATTTATTATTTTTTTTATAAAAATCTTAAAGGCATGAAGTATAAATGAATCATGATCTACTCTTTAATATTTTCTGATGCAGTAATGTGAAAACATTACTTTATTTAGTTTTCTGAAATAAAAAGAACCTTTCAAGTCCCAAACACTTCAATATATAAATACTGACTTAATTAATACTTTTGTCATCTGGAAATCTCAGATGCACATATTGGTTTTGTAATATAAATTACTTTCTTATGAGAATGTATCAAACAGACTTGTGGCCACTCTAAGCAGCTCAGAAACTAGCTATAGTGACTACTTGGTGGGTTATAAAGAAGAAAAAACCTAAAGCAGAGGAAAGAGTACACAGCACAGTTCAAACAGTTGCTTCTCATATAACCAGAGCAGAGTAAACAGTCTGACCGCCATTGTGGCAGGGTCCAGACAGCTATCAACAGGATCGTTTAAGTAAACAGGAAAGTGCTAAACACTGGATGTGCGGCTAGACATTTCTCATTTAGGCCACTATAGTGATACAGATTTAGAAATTTTGACGTTTTCTCCTATGACAGAGGAAAAAATAAAAAAATGCATTGCATCAAAAAACCCGAGAAGAATTGAGACTTCCCAAAATTCAATTCAAGCTCATTTTGTAGACATGAGCTACAAATAAGTTTGATGCTTCATTTCAACAAACAGACTGTCTAGCATTAAGCTTATCAAGTTAGAATGTTCTCCAAACTTTAATTTGTTGAAAATCTTAATAGCAGAAAAGTAAAAAAAAAAAATTGTAGCCTATTTCTGTCAAACCTTAGTAACACGTAAATGCCCCACTGTTTTTCCAGTAAATCATCTCTGAGAGTGCAAGTACGGCAGCCACCAAACTGACACGTATTAAAATGTGTCATTAATCTTTCCTTCGCCTCTCTTGGGGAATTTCTCATACATATTGCAACACGTCGGCTGTGTCATTTCCTTTGGAATATTTTATTATGCATCACTAATGTATATACTGCACCTGTCTGACTGTTGAACAAAACCCAGGTCAACTTGAATATCACGACACAAATCTTTGTCCAGTATTATTCCTCTGCAGCCAACATTAGATCAACATCTTTATCAAAATGTGGCAACTTTTACAATCTGTCCCATAAAAAGAATAATACTTTTATTTTGACAGTAATCTTTGAGTTTTTCTTTGAAGGTGCTTTTTACGACCCTTAACCGATTATGACTAAAATTCGTTCGGGGCTACTCCCATCACAAATAAACAGAGTACTATCAGTAAACTCTTCCATCCTGCAAAGGTTCAGCAAAGAATGTATGATAAAGCAAAAATACTTCATGTGATGTTGCTGGTCAGTGGTCCTTCCACTTGTGCTGGAATGAAAGCTGCATATACTTCCTAGCAGATTATGAGTCACATGAACTTTTTATTGTGTAGCTGAATACCCCAAGATTTGTTTGGAATCCTGGACATTTTTTTATATATATATTTTGTAAAGTGCTAAAAAATGCTAAATCTATTCACTGTAGCTGAGCCTTTCTATAAAGTATCCACAAATAATGTATAACAAAAAGAAGAACAGATTCTTTTATTCCCCCTTTGCATGATAATAAAATGCACCGGTGACATATTTAAGGGTTCAGAGGTGCAAATAAGTGATGCATTATCCTCCCTCCAGTTCTGACACAGACAGACCATGTTCCTTAACGTATGTTGTAACTCAAACGTATGGTAGTGGAAACGATATCACGTTTTATTAGTCAAACAAACAACCTTTTGTTTTGATTTGATAATTCCCTGTCTGCTCTTGTGCATTGGATTTATGTCTTAATGAAACAATGTCATGGAAACCTATTATTTGTAGGATACATATGAGTTACTTTTCTTTTTTTTTTTTATTGAACAGGCCTGACATTTTCTTCCCATCTCTTCAAAACATTTTAGTCATCCTTATGCCTGTTTAAATGACAAACTCACACGATGCATTTATGCAAATAGTGGTAATTACTTACAATTCACAAGATGTTAAAAATCATAAATTAACTTGTTTTTTTCGACTTCATAAAATATTCTGTTCTCAACAAAAAATTTGGATTCATCGTTCACAGCTGACATGTGGCAATTTTTTTGTTAAGTATTCTGGCCTAAACGCCCCTGTAATTCCTTGAGCAAATTCCCAGTGTAACTTGTGGCCTATCAGCATCTGGGTGAGGAGAGAAGATGGATCGCAGAAGTATCAGCCAACAAAACACCCACAGAAAGCTTGACGAGGCTTAAAGACTGCACAGGCATGACTGACGCTTATCCTGATTCCCAAAAGTTGGAGTTAGGTTTGAGGGGGGCAGACAGATTTCTGCATGCCTTCAACATATGTTTGTCAACGCAAATATATATTGCGCATACCAGAATTAGTGATGGTTATGAAAAATGGATGTAATGTGCGTTGAGGGCATTGAACGTTTCATAAATTCTTTATGATTTATGATATACAGTAACATCTGAATTTTTGTCCAGAATCCATTAAGTTCTTAGCCTCATTGCTCACCTGTGCTGACTGGACTTCAGTAAACTTCTTGATCTACATTATACCACCATTTTGCACTTCCGCCTGGAGGTGAAAAATGGTCCATCCCACCGCATCCATCTTCTCCACAAACTACTCTAAAATCATCCAAACTTGTACTTACACAACATCGACTTACATGGACTGAAAGTGTTTGGCTATTGATTCCTCAAAATCAAGTGATATCCCAACTTAGTCATTTCAAACCCAAATTTCTTAGTTTAGTAATAGTACTTATTAATAGTTTTTAATTGCCTAACAAGGCCGTTATTTCTAACTCTATAGTCAACAAATGAGTGCCAGCTTGGAGACTGGGTTACACATGTTCATACTGAATACAAAATGCTTCCCTAAGGAAGTATCTAGGTCATAATAATTGGAATCTAATATCAAAACAAATTCACATGGTTCAAAGACAGACCTTCCTCTGGCTCATATATGCATCTAGTGACCATCTTCCCTGTGTGTGGCCATGATTCAAAGCAATCAGACTATAAGCCATGAAATCAATTTTTATTTTCTCATCATTAAAACCTTAAATGGCTGAATTTAGGTTTTGTTATGTTTTTCTGAAAGAAAATGGCAAAAATATATATACTCTGTACTTTATGGTTGGGCCACAGAGAGAACAAACCTGTGCTATTTCAAAGTTAATTGAAGCAATTGAGCAAAGACCTGGTCTTACAAACTCTTAAGTTCTGAGCAATGAAAGAGAATAATTGAAAAGCAACCCTGAAGGGTACAAGATTGTTTCTAAGCATGACCAAAAAAAGAGAGAAAAAAACATGGCATCAGCAACAAGAGTTTATGGTTCACCACAAAAAATGAAATGACATTTCTGAAGGCTTGTGCCTGGCTCCTGCAGCAGAGTCATGACAAATGAGGGAACACTGAGAGGAATCCAGGTGACATTCTTTGGCTGGCTGCCTTTTCTCTGCCCACCCAGGGGAGTAATTTCACACTGTTGAGAGGCTCCTGTGCACATTTTTCAAACTGAGGAAGGAAGCAGCAGAGACTGAAGGGTAGCATTTGATTTCCCATGTGTGTGCCTGATGATATGCTCAAGTTTTGAGAATTTACATGAACTGTGTAGCTCCAGAGTTTTCTGGAACCATGGAAACAACTTCATAAGATGAGTAAAAAAAGAAAAAAAGAAAAAAGAAAAGGAGATAGAAACTGCATGTACTCTGCTGATTTTGGCAGGAAAAGCCTTTTCTTTTCCTTCTGTGCCCTTTTGGATTGCACACTTTCTTTACTCTGTAGAGGATTTGGAAGAAAAGTGGAAAATGACAAAGGAATACGCAGCGGGAGTCTCAGACAGTGGGGCTGATAGCGGTGCTACCTTTATTTTGAGTGAATTCTCACATGGATTATCTTTGGTTATGCTTCAGGTCTTTGACAGGTCAACTTTGCAGAACTGCTTTGTTTTTCTTTCCAAAGATAGAAGCTATGAAATCTCTTATCATCAAAGATAACAATATGCCCCGACACTAAAGCTTGCAATACAATTATAATTTTATATCAACAATCTGAAAGCATTTCAGAGTAACTCATTGACTCTCTCACAAAACTTGTAATCATGAGATTTTTAAACTCTACTTTACCACATTTTTATCATGTGGCCATAACATACAAATAACTAGATTCACCACATGACCAGGTATGAAGAAATATACTCTAACAAATTGGGAGTTGATTAGATAAATGACTCCCTCACAGCTTACTTGCCTTATTCAAAAAGAAAATAAACAAGAGTGAGAAAGCTTCAAACTCAAAATTCAATTAGAACTGTAGGCTTGGCTTTCACTCTGATATTTGCTCTTGCATGCATTTTCATCTGACAGATCAGAGAACAACCACCATGTGCAGCATTTGCAAATAAACAACTTGACCCAACTGTGCTTAGTAAACAACCATTTTCATTGATGTGGAATCTGAATGAAATCAAAGACTCCTGCTGGAGAAATATTGCATCACAGGATTACAAGAATGTAAATCTATTTCTCAACTGTGTTTTCAGATTTTAATTAAATAAAAGTCCTTTTCAAGATTTGCTCTATGTAAAATATACATTCATCAGTAACTGTATAGTTTTTATTACCTTTTAGTTATATGTCTTGCCAATCAGCTAGAGGGAGATAGTCTCCACCCAAAAGAGCTATATTCCACATTTATTGGAGTTTGTGGCCATTCAGAAAAAATGGAAGTCGAGTCAAAGCTCACAGATAATTAGACATTGAGTGAAGATGACTAAGCGGAAGATTTGAGTCAATATCTAGTTCCTCTGTGCACATAAATTCTTCCTGCCTTGAAAACTCAGCTGATTTTTCTGAATTTTTTTTTCTCTCCCTTCTCCCTTCGTTCGAGTAAATCAGCTCTAATATACAAGACTTGATGTGTTTTCTGTGGAAACAAATTATTACCATCTGCTTTTGAAAACGTGACAGATAAAAAAAAAAAAAACTGACATCTGGTGGGTTCAAAGCTAAATGACGACAGGAAGCAGCCACACACATATTATGTCTTTCTAGCTACACAAAGACTTTGCATTGACTTCCATTAATTTTTATTTCTTTTCTGTAGCCTAACCCTGACCCTTACCCTAAACCTAATGAGTATTAGTACATGCGCAACCCTAAGCATAAACCCAATTCATAGCTTAATCCTAGACCTTACCCCTATCTCAAAAACAGCACTTCTTCCTATGACATCTGAACCAGAGGCAACATCACAAGTCTCACCTGGGCCAATGTGAACATGCACTGGAAAACACTGCATAACCCAAATTGCTTGAGTTCCAGCATAAAGTTTTCACAAGCATTTTAAGATCTATGCCATCTGGAATTGGTCCCCTGTTTTAAATCAAGTGTAAAGTCAGCAATGCTGTCTACCAAGAAATTTCAGAGCACATCATGCTTACCTCTACAAAGAAGCTTTGTGGAAATGCTGATTTCATTTTCCAGCAGGATTTGGAACATACTCACTTTTCCAAAACTATCCACAACGTAAAAAGCACCAAATAACTTTGCTTGATCAGTCAGTAAACCAGCCTTACCTTTACATAGCTCTTGAGTGAAAGACAAAAGACACCAGACTCAATAACAGATGAGTTGAAGATAGCTACTGTAGCAATCTATGATTTTTGAACATCTCAGAGCTAGAAGTGGATCCTGTTATGCAATAATTATGCAATAATTTATGCAAAATAGCTCTGATGAAATGTGGATACAGCACAGTACCTGGACACACTTATGATGATTGTAGCTATTCTGTAATAATATTCCTTCTTTATTTGTTCCATGTATTTTCTGAGAAGCTAAATTTGAGATTTTTTTTTTATCTACATGCCATAATCATCAACATTAAAGCATAAAGAAAATTGTTAAAAATACCCTATTATCTGAGATAAATCTATATAATTTCTTGTTTGAACTTAACTACTAAAACAAATAACTTCTCAATTATATATAATTTACTGACATGAAACTGTACAGTATATTTCTTTTCATATTTGCAGAACGCAATGAAAGTTGTGAGTGTGATAAATTGCCATCATAATTTCATAACTTTTAAATGTACAAAAAGTGTTCCAAGAAAAGTTATGACAAAACTGTATGGTTTTCCTTGCAGTGATATTGATACCACCGGTTGTATTTATGACCCTTGCTATACATATATATATATATATATATATATATGTATATTCAGATATATCACCTATAAATATATATATATATATATATATATATATATGTATATTCAGATATATCACCTATAAATTAATTCTAATAACACAGTTGTGCTTCGTGATGGACAAGTGCGCCATTTAGTGGATATAGTTGTACCCTAACCATAACCCTACACAGGATTCAGCCTGTGTCCCACCCAATGAGCACCGGAGAGAAGCACCAGACGCCTTCACCACCCTGCAAGGACATTAGATAATGAAAGGTTGGAAGGTAGACATTTGCAGTGGGATGTAGTGAACAGCAGATGGCGCCATTGCACATATCATGTCTCTTGTTTTCCTGTCTCTCCGTGCAAAAATGTGCTTGAGTGCAGAGGTGGATCGGAAGGTGTAGGTGGATGCCATCAGTTCTCTCTGGATGTTCATTATGTGTATATACCGGTGCCTCTCTCCTGACCTTAATGCATTTTCCTTTCTCAACCTACAGAAGAGCAGGAACACGATGTACCACACTCTTAACACTCCCTTTGACACCTGCAGCTCGTGTCTGCTTTTATAGGAGTCTAAATTGGAGTACATCAAAGAGGCAGATAAACAAAAGAGAGGCTGGTAGGGACGGGCTTTGGGTGGGGGTGTATACTTATCAAGCGCACCGAAGACATCCAGTATGTGATGCATAATGTTATACTTGGGTGTATCATTATACAGATGCGTGCATGCTGTAACAATGCCGCAAGAAAGCCTGAGTATGATGGCATTCACTGAAGAATCAACCCTCAGATGTTTTTTTTTTTGTTTGTTTTTTTTTTTTATTGGTTGGTTCAACCAAGGCTCAGTGTTTTGAATAGTGCAGCACAGAAATGCAGATTTGTGTTTCATATTTTTTATCTCCAGAGGCAGTGATGAAAATTATCCTAGTGGTACTCTGCTCAAGTACTGTGCATTTAAATGTACCTATTGAATATCAGGGCTGTACAGTGGAGTAGTTGTTGGGACTGTCACCTTGCAACAAAAGGTTCCTGGGTTTATGCAGTTGAAACGAGAAGTCTAAATACAAATAAAAAAAGAACAGATTTGTAGGCCTTTTCACGCCTTCCCACAACTTCTCCACAGGACTGAGGTCAGGGCTTTGTGATGACCACACCAAATCATTAACTTTGTTGTCTTAAGCCACTTTATGGCCACTTTGGCTGCAGCGTTAGGGTTATTGTACATTTGTAAGACCAGCAGTCTGCACCCAAGCTATAACTTCCTGGCTGATGACTTTGTCATGTTGTTTGTGAAGTGGACCAGTTTCCCCAGCAGGAAAACATCCCCGCAACATAATGCTGCTACCCCCGTACTTCAAAGTTAGATAGAAGCATTCCCATTATGTTTCTTTTGAAGCAAAGGTGTCTTCCTTGCTGAGTGGCCTATCAACCCATATTGGTACAGGACATGTTTCACTGTGGATAAGGACACTGCCTTACCAGCTTCGGACATAAGTTGACATATAAGTTGAGTAGCAGACGAGGGCTTTAAAAACTGTTAACGTATCCTGTTTAACACACTACTCTTTACACTAGTTGTCTTCAACAAAGTGATGGATGGTAATGTGAAAAAGTTAAAGTGCTGAAGCTAATTATTACTAGTGAAAAAAAGAAAAAAGATAATGTAAAACAATAATATTGTACACTGTAAAGAGTTTGTTGGTTAACAAATAACCAGAAAATCTCAAAAGATACTGTGCAAGAATATTTTTTACCTGCATCCATTTTATTGCTTGGAAGACGACACACAGTAAAAATCACAGTGTTAATTTTAACACCCACAAAGTGTCTATATGTGTCCAAGTCAGCTGGTGTTAAAGTAACACTTTTCAAAGTGTTAAAAGATTGACGCCCATTTTTTGTTAAATGATTACCAGATATTGTTAATATTCAACAATACTGAGTGTCACATTAACATTGCAACAGTGTTAGTGTTAAAATATAATGTTAAAAGTAACACCAGTGTAGTGTTCACCTCAAAACATAATGTCCTGTTGTAAAGGTAAATAATTGACCCCACCAGGTGTCAATATACACCAAATCCAGTGTTAAAAAATTATTCAAAACAATAAACAGAAATGGAAAGTTCAACTTTTATTAAACCCATTTCAGTATTACAGACCTTCAATGCACAGCCAATACAAAACAGTAGCAGGGCACATTATATGTTCTTTCATCATCATCAGCTTAGAGAAGGTGACCTTGGTAACAAACATATTTGGACCTTTGCTTTTGGAGGCAAAATCTTATTTTGACTGTTCACTTATGATGGAAGACGACTTTTCATTCTTTCAGTGGAAAAACTTTTAAATATAGTGTGGCATGTGCTGAGACTGCATTACATTATTGTTCTATTTAAAGAGACTACTCAACAACAGATCCAGTTAATGAGTTTATTTGAAAAGAGCAATAAAAAGCTGAATGAAAACTGGCTTACTGTAAATTAATAGAGGAGGAATAAAGAGCATGAATAAATGATTTGGATAGAAGTAATATGTGTTTGAAGAGTGAATAGAGGTATAATATGGTATGAATACAGGAGAGACTGAATTTAGCTATTTATAGCAATATAAATTATTTCAAGATGGGTCCAGTTGCTGCAGCCATTCAGTGATTAAATGGAGCTGAGATTTCATAAATGAGCTATTTTACTTGTACGAAAATCAATCACAACTACTAAATCCACATAAAGTTGATTAAAGCTTTTATTCAGAGCTGGAAAACCAGTCCGATTCAAATGTATCTAAAAGTGCACATGTTTCTTGCCACAGTGTTAAAACATGGTGATTACAAATTCCATTAGTCAGTCTGCTGCTGTGAAATTCCTGCATAATGGTAGTTATTAAGGCCTTGCGGGTCTTTGGTCAGTCTGAAAAAGCATCAGGCGATGCTCAGCATTCTTTACCCAAAAGTCTCCCCGCTGCTCAACCCAGCTGTGAGGTCAGTGAGCTCCAACTAAAGCCTCCTCACTCACCTCAGTGAGAGGAAATTACTTCTTTTTGGCCATGATATTAAATGTACATGGTTGGTTTGATTTTAAAAGCCCCCACACAAACTCCCTCCAACAGACTGGACAGCAAATAAGAGAAAGCAGTGGTGTTATTTATTTCTTTCCTTCTTCTTTTTACATAAAATCTTATTTTCAGCTTTCACTTTGTTAATTTTTCTGGACATCAGATTTAATTTCTGACCTAATCCACCACCTCATCCTCATCCTTTTTCCAAAGCAATATGATGCTTTGGAAATTATGTCAAATGATGTTCAGGAACATTATGAATTCATCCTGGTCATTCCTTCTCCAGCTCTCTAGCTCCAGCACTGCTACTTACTCCTAGCCCTGCATTATTGAACACGCTGCACCAAAGGCCAGAGGGCCAGACAGTGGGTTAGAGCCGCAGAATCAAGATCAGTTATAAGGGATAGAAAAAATTTTAAAACGGGGTCAGGACCGTTCTGTGACAAGCAGGCAGAAAATTTGTTAATTAGCTGCAAAGAGATCCTTTTAACATCAGCTATGCTGAGTTCAAGGACCCCAATCCATTTCAGCTAATGATAATGGAAAAAAATGAGTTACATTAGGGAGCAAATTAAACATGTTTATTCCCCTCTTGATTTTTTTAGGTCTTGTGACAATTTTTTTTTTTTTTTGAAACAATGTAGGAAACACATTGGTCCATTAGTCCTGCTGCAACCCTAAACTATAAACATAAATAACACAGATCATCAAACATTTCCTTCTAAAGACTCAAGAGCTTCTATGTGCCTCCACACATCAATAAGCACACCATCCAATATCCTGCTTAGACCATGGAGTCACTATCTGCAATGCGCAGGTCAGGTAATGTCACACTGTTGCTTTCCCAATGTCAGATTTCTCCCTCACCACTTTGTTCCATCAGGGTGGTTTTATTCAGAGGGTTTCACTCTTGCCAGACCATGACTTTTAAGTCTGGTGTTTGATGTCAATGCTTAAAGAACTTTACATTGGAAGAACAATCACACTGAATGTCAGTTCAATTAAACCTTGTAACCTTTGCCAGGTCAGAGGGAGTGTTCATGGACAGAACTTTACTGAATTAAATGAAACTGGACAATGTCTGAAAGAAAAAGAAAAATAACTAAAAGGTACAGGTTTTAAAGATTTCCTGTGTGTTTTTAATCAATGCAAGGCAAATATATTTGTAGCAGAAAAATGTACATGTTATCATGCTATAACCATTGTGGGATTTTATGTTACAGAAAGATGCAAAATCATGCATGGCTGTTAAGTGAACGCTCACGGTTACATTATTTTAACTTTTGTTTTTTTCCAATGAAAATCTGAAAATTGCAACACATTTTGGGGTAAAAACAGCTGCACATATAGCTGCAATTGTTTTGACGTATGTCTTTATCAGATCTGCACACTCAGAGACATAGATAGCTTCCCATTCTACTTTGCAAAATGACTTATTAACCTTGCCATAGATTCTTATTTGCATTGAGATTTGGTCTTTGACTGGATCATTCTAAGAAATGAATTTGTTTGGCTCTGAATCATTCATGTTTGGGGTTGTCCTAAAGTTGAACCTCTGCTCTAGTCACAGATCTTTTGCAACATTTAACTTTTGTTTTCTTTTTTTCTGTTTTTGTGTAAGTTTTGGTCTCTACTTGTGAAAACACTTCCTTCATGGTTTTATTTAAACAAAGCCTTTCTTCAAGCATCTCTTCCTTTAAGGCCATTTTGGTGGAGTGCACAGCCAATGGATAGCCTATGAACAGGTTTTGCCAAATGAGATGAGTATCTTTGCGACTCCTTTACATTAACATTAATGTTCATTATTTCAAATACAACACATTGCAGTTTGTGCCTAAAAATAAGGAAACATGCAAAAAGAATGAGGTGTGTGAGCAGTTTTGCAAGACACTCTATGGAGCTAGCTATGTACATATTATTAAATCTAATTTTAGATTTAAGCTGGTACAGAATTACACTCTCTGTAAAATGAAACATCCTTTTGAATTGTGCAGGCTTTATGAAATGCACATGAATGCACCATCTGTGGAGCCTGGATTGCTGTTTAGCACTGACATTAAGACACACCAATTTGGCAACTCTAGCTTCAAGAAGGCGGTGTGCTAACGTCTACAGCACCCACCACAGTCTGAGAGAGAAACTTCAACCTAAATATGCAAGTATTTACAGATGAGTCATTATTCAGATGCTGCCACACACCAGTGCACTAGATGATGAGGGCTTTAGCTTGGCACATGAGGAGACACTGAGCTGGAAAGTAAGGGTGATAACTGAACGGGTGTGTTTGCATGTGCAGCGATACCACTGGTGGTGACTGAGCTGCTCAGTATGATTGAAGGACCAGATGGAGTTACAGATAAGATCAGGTGTTTGATTTCCCCTGTCTTCTCATCCTGCAGTCGCTTCAATTGCACACACTTTGCAACTTCATTTTTAACTGCCAACATTTCTGCCTGCAATTAAAATTTTTCTGCCGGTTTCAGAATTAAAAGGCCAAATTTAGAAGTATTTCAATAACAAATTGTGGGATGATTCAAATATCCACTGGCAAAGTGGAGGTATGATAATAAAGATGATAAATGCTTTGCAGTATTTATTTTTCATGACTTTTTACTGACAGAAAAACGGAAATATTAGGATGTAAAAAAAAAACAAAACATGAAAACAAAAGCCAGGGTTAAAAATGTAGCACCAAACTTGATGTCTTCCCATCAAAGAAATGGAGAGTGCTGATAGCATGAGACAATGTATGTCTCATTTTGTGACATACAGAATTCATGCCTGGAGGCTGTGAGAATTTACCAATTATGTGTGGGACATGAAGCAACTCTGTTTGACTTGGATGCGACGCATATGTTTGGCTCCACAGTCCAAACTGAAAGGAAACTCAGACTGTGCAGCCGGCTTCAGCCATGTAAAAGCACCACACGTCCAATGAACTGGCAGTACTTCCCAGCTTCACTATGAGCAGAATATTAATGATTGGCTTATACTGTATATCCGATGAGGGAACAATTTTATTGGTATGAACTGACACTCAGAATTTAATGTTGGTTGTTAAACAGAATAATTTTATGAAGAAAATATTACTTTTTCTGATGGGATTCAGAAAAAGAAATACTAAGCTTTTTAAGGAGAAAAAGAAGTGGTGCAAATAACAGGACAAAATTTACTGTCCATATAACTTATGAAAGTTATTTTATGGAATTTCAACAGGACCTCTGAACCTGAATTTGTCAATGAATCTGCCCTATAAAATCATGTATTAAAATCATGTATTTTGTAGTGGAATAGAGAGAGTTCGTGTGCATGTAGGACTGTTAAGAGGAAAATGAAGCAAATTTGCTGCAAGAGTAACTATAAGAGAAACATTTCTAAATTTAGGAAACAGAAGCTCATTGTGCTTTGAAAGTGACCATCGTTAAAGTGCATTCTTCACAAGCTGTTCTATTTGAATTTCATAGTTTTATCACATCTGCCAGGGGATAAAATCATGCCAAGCAGAAAATTATTGTGTAAATTTAGCCAAATTGAAATTCATGGCATTTGAGCACAAATGACATGTAGAATGAAAGAGAAAATTGATCAAATTGGCAAGAATTTAATTCAGAATAGACATTTGAAGAGCATAGCTACGCATGAAACATTAAAGTCTCCTTTGAATTTAAAATTAATTCAGATACAAACTAAAATAGGTTCTCGTGAAAGTATACATGCTTATGGAAACTATTTTAGACGAAATATGTGTTACAGAAAATGAATCACGAGGCCAAAGTGAACATTGGTAGAAATCAACAATGTTACAGTTTTAGGATTTTTTTGTATATATATATATATATATATATATATATATATATATATATATATATATATATATATATATATATATATATATATATAAAGAGTCTCAGGTAAGAGTCTCAGGTATGAAAAACTGGACAGCACCAGGGCCTGACATGATCCATGCCTACTGGCTAAAGAAACTCACTGCCCTCCATGAGCGACTGGCAGGTCAAATGAACCAGCTGCTACAAAGTGGGACTCACCCTGAATGGTTAACTGAAGGGCGGACAATCCTAATCCAGAAGGATCCATCAAAGGGTCCAGTCCCACCCAACTACCGACCAATAACCTGCCTCTCCACAACCTGGAAGCTCATGTCAGGCATCATAGCGGCCAAGATAAGCAAACACATGGATAAGCACATGAGCATGGCACAGAAAGGTATCGGTGTAAATAGCAGAGGAGCCAAACACCAACTCGTCGTAGACCGCACAGTTGCCCGAGACTGCAAAACCCGACACACCAACCTGTGCATGGCTTGGATTGATTACAAGAAAGCCTATGACTCAATGCCGCATACTTGGATCATTGAATGCTTAGAGATGTATAACATCAACAGGACTCTGAGAGCCTTCATTGCAAACTCAATGAGGCTGTGGACAAACCACCCTTGAAGCCAACTGCAAACCACTTGCACAAGTGTCCATCAAATGTGGCATATACCAAGGAGATGCTCTGTCCCCGCTACTGTTCTGCATAGGCCTGAACCCCCTCAGCCAAATTATCAACAAGACTGGCTACGGATACCGACTCAAAAATGGGGGCCAACATCAGTCACCTTCTACATGGATGACATCAAGCTGTATGCCAAGAGTGAGCGAGACATCGACTCACTGATCCACACCACCAGGATCTACAGCACAGACATTGGGATGTCATTCGGACTAGAGAAGTGTGGTCGGCTGATTACAAAGAGGGGGAAGGTGATCCGCACAGAAGGGGTCTCACTCCCAGAAGGAACAATAGCAGACATAGAGGACAGTTACAAGTACCTAGGTATACCACAAGCAAATGGCAACCTCGATGAGGCCACAAGGAAAGGAGCCACAGCTAAATACCTCCAACGAATAAGGCAAGTCCTGAGAAGCCAGCTCAATGGCAAGAACAAAATCCGTGCGATAAACAGCTATGCCCTGCCAGTAATCAGATACCCTGCTGGAATAATTAGCTGGCCAAAGGAGGAGATAAAAGCCACAGATATTAAGACTAGAAAGCTACTAACAATGCATGGAGGGTTCCATCCCAAATCCAGCACCCTGAGACTGTACACGAGCCGCAAGGAAGGAGGCAGAGGACTAGTGAGTGTGAGAACCACTGTCCAGGACGAAACAACTAAGATCCATAAATACATCAGGGACAAAGCCTCAACAGACAATGTGCTCAGTGAATGTCTCAGACAACAGGGAACGGAGGTTGAAGTGCCAGAGATACCATCATGGGAGGACAAGCCCCTACATGGGATGTACCACCAGCAAATAACCCGAAGTGGCTGATATCAGTAAATCCTACCAATGGCTGGAAAAAGCTGGGCTCAAGGACAGCACAGAGGCCCTCATCATGGCCGCCCAGGAACAGGCCCTAAACACCAGAGCAATAGAGGCCCAGATCTACCACACCAGACAAGACCCAAGGTGTAGGTTGTGCAAGGAGGCCCCTGAGACAGTCCAGCACATAACAGCAGGGTGCAAGATACTGGCAGGGAAAGCATACATGGAACGACATAACCAAGTGGCAGGCATAGTGTACAGAAACATCTGGCAGAATATGGACTGGAAACCCCGAGATCAAAGTGGGAAACACCCCCAAAGGTGGTGGAGAATGCCAGAGCTAAGATCCTGTGGGACTTCCAGATCCAGACAGACAGAATGGTAATGGCGAACCAACCAGACATTGTCATAGTGGATAAACAACAGAGGAAAGCCGTTGTGGTAGATGTAGCAATACCAAGCGATTGCAACATCAGGAAAAAAGGAGCACGAGAAACTGGAGAAATACCAGGGCCTCAGGGGAGGAACTGGAGAGGGCCTGGAAGGTGAAGACCACAGTGGTGCCTGTGGTCATCGGGCCCTCGGGGCAGTCACCCCCAAACTGGAGCAGTGGCTACAACAGATCCCAGGAACAACATCAGACATCTCAGTCCAGAAATGTGCAGTCCTTGGCACAGCCAAGATACTGCGCAGGACCCTCAAGCTCCCAGGCCTCTGGGTAGAGGACCCGAGCTCAGAGGATAAGAACCACCAGCGGTGGGTGAGAAGAATTTTTTATATATATATATATATATATATATATATATATATATATATATATATATATATATATATATATATATTTTTTTTTGTACGTCTGTTTGTGCAGGTTTCAGTAGTTAGAAACCTGCACAAACAGCAGGGTAGCAGGATTTATTTATATGTTCCATGCCAGACAGATATTCAAAAGGCAGCCTAGTATAGGCAAGAAAGCCATCATAACCAAAACTGCGTTAGCTGAGCTGCTAAACAATCAATAAGATGTTGACGGCTGATAGCTTCTTTTCAGAACCAAATTTTTAAAAATCCTTCCTCTTTTACTGGTGACTCTAAATTGGATTTGATATCCACATGTTGGTTGAATCCATCCTATTGTGTCATTGACATTTATAAAATATTTTTTCTGGGATATGGCAGAATTGCGTGGAAACATAAAAACTTCCCTTGAAAACAAACACTTCTTCATAGGCATGCAAAACAGAATATATTTGTTTTAAATTAATTGTTATGTGCAAAGTTATGACTTTTGGCTTACTGAATCTCTAGTGAGACCAAAAATGTGCACACATGAGAAAACTAAGAACTGAAAGTTGAGAGTGGTACATTTGGAGTATACTTACAGGGCTTACCCTCTGCAGTGAGGCAGGATGATAACCAAAAACCTAAAAAAGACATCAAAACAAGAAAGAAGTGTAAGATAATATATATAGACGCTCCACAGCCAGCCTAGATATACAGCAAAAGTTCTCTAAAGCAGGAGAAAAGTCCTTTGTAGGTCAGAAAATTCTTTGATATAAAGAGTTAGTCACTCAGTCAGAGCACAGGTGACAGAAATGTATTATGCATGAGAGAGGAAGAAACGGCTGGATATAAAAAGAACCATAAGATATTCACACTTACAAATACAGTTTTACACAGCAATTCTTTATGGTAGCTTGCACCACTTTAATAAATAGACACAGACATACACACAGCTTAGTTTGTGGCATTTGAAACACATTTGCATAAGAAAATAAACTGAAATGCATGCATCATGCACTGGCTCGCTATACATGTTTGCGTGACTTTTCTTGCATGCATAAACAACAGAGCAGCTTCTCTGAACACAGTGAATGTACCCCTCCCTCTGGCCCTGCAGGCAGACTGAGGGCTGCACTTTAGTGCCCACTGACTGTAAAGAGCAAAGTCTCTGATCTCTCCATCTGTTGTTCTGTTCCCAGCCAGCCAACAAATTCTCTCAGAAAACCTTTCCAGTGATTAAAAATCACAACATGGATGTGAGCAGCTGCATGGAACATTTTCAGTCCCGGGAAATTTCTTAGTTTTTTTTTTTCTTTCTTTTATTCTTTGACTTACACTACTGAAAGTGAATTAGCTTACTGTTATTGATTGCATGAATGGATGATGCCTCTAATTATCAACAGAAGATTAGTCTTTTAAAATAAATGTAATTTGCCGTTTTTCTTGAACACCCATTTGTTCATGGACTTTCTTAAGGTCTTCATTCAAAAGTCCCATGTTCATTGTCAAGTCTCACTCTGGCTGGTTCAGTTTTAGCCAAGTTGGATTTGTCTCGTTTGGCAGTGTGGGTCTTACTATGCGCAGGGATGTGGGCGTGGTATTTGGGATTACCCTGACTAGTTGACTCTGCATGTGCTGTTCCTCCACAACTGATAGAAACCTTTGGACCTCAAGATTTGACAATGGAATGATCGATTTTCAGCTTGCAGGATCTCCAAATAGAGGCAAATTTGCCAGAGGCTTAACTGGGGAAGACCCAGTTAAAACCATGCAAGTGAAGTGGTTTGACTTTCTCCTGCAAAGAAATTTTCTGGTGTGAAAATAAATATTACCAGAATGATGTTTTATATCTACCTTCTTATTGTTTTATGTTTTCTCTTTTATTGTTATGTATTATTTGTTCAGTGAACTTTCAAATAAAATGTGTTATTATTATTATTATTGTTATTATTATTATTATTATTATTATTATTATTATTATTATTATTATTATTAGTAGTAGTAGTAGTAGTATTAGTAGTAGCAGTAGTAGTAGTATAAAATACCCCTACATTGATACGGTAATAAATAAGTGACCTGTGAACTACAAGGATGACCTACAGCCTCTCCTTCAATAGTAAGATTAGAATGGCACAGAAAATCGCAGTATGACTTCCTGCTACATTGATGTCTTTTGATGAAATTAACTCATCAACAAGCCTAAACATAAACCACATATGTGGGCAGCAGGGTGGATGTAGCTGACATGAGAAACCAATGAATCTCTGCAAAAATTCAGACATTAAACAGATGATCAAAGAGCAAACAGAAGGTTGCTTGGATACTCTTACTCTAGGCTGCCTTTGTGGGGTAGTATCCAAAGAACTGTGTGCAGCCCCTAATAATTAGCCTTTTTACCAGCTGGACACTGTGAATCTTTCATCTGTCTCTTATCTCCAGTACCAGACAGAGAAAAATTGTGGCCTTCACCACAGTACTTGGCTTCTTTCTTTACCCTGACCATTTCCCCTTATTAAAGTTCCATAGTACCATGTGGCCCAATGTGATACCAAAGAAGAGTGAGTCTTTTTTTGTCAACCTAATTCTAATTTTGCCTGATGACTTTGCCCTCACTGTGGTATTTATGGACCAGCAACTTGAAAGGTTCTTTAATCATATTAGAATTGTGATAAAGTGGTCATTGTGCTCCTCAAGTGGGGATGATTAAGAATTTATTGCAAGGTTCACACAGGGAAGAGAAAATGCTGCAGTTACTTAAGACGGAAAAAACTCTTAGTGGCAGCATATCACAACATAAACTAAGTAAATATAGTAACCTGCATATATTTTGCTGTTTGCAATGTCCTTGTCAATGCAATTTGTTAATAGAAAAATACCTGTGATATTATAGCAATAACTTAACATTCAGAAATAAAGGATGCAAGCTTCCAGATTTCAGTAAGTACTGCAATATTATAAGTTGGGTTTTTTTGCAAATTTTTACATAGTTATAATTTTAGAAAATCTATGAAATTACAATACCATTACATGATTTACTGTTTTTACTGGAGTAAGCTATCACTCCACTCTTTCCATTTTAACACCAAGTAGTATGAAGAAATAATTTCACATGATTCTGAGGTGTGTAAAACATATTTAAAAGGAAATAGCTTAGTTCTGTTTCTTAGTGAAACAGACAACAGACAGCATTGTAGACAGACATATTTATCCTACTGACAACCATTTTCTGTCTGACATGATTCCCATTTAGATTTGCCTTTGGCAAGCTAGTCCCAATATTTCTATGCATTAGAATGTTTCATAGCCGCTCATAGTCATTCCGCTCACAACACAGAAATCCCAGAACACGTTACGCCAAAAACTAGAGATAAACAAGTAATGAAATCGTGAGTATAGGGAAAAACAGCAACAAAAATTGAAGACAATATGAGAACACTGAGTGTACATAGAAAAGAAAAATGAAAAATGAAAACGACTGCACATCTTATAACACTTTAAGCATGATCCAGCCTGCATCACCTGATTGCAATTTCACAAATGTTATTTTTATGAAAATGATTTTTTTAATCTCAACTTCTTTTTCACGTCCTAATAAGATCCATGGTAAACTGGTAAACTAAGAAAATGCTAAGTTGGTGCAGGAGTGAAGTTGTTATTGCAAAGACGGTATTTCTATCAGCCACTTCATAATTATTTACAAAGTAAATTGCAATGTTACAGCAATGTCTATAAGCATCAAAAACATTTTGGACACAAAAAGTTTGCAGTTGTTTAAAATTTCAGCCAAATTTTCTTATTATAACTTATATGGAACCATTACAACAGGAGGGTGGAAAATGAGTATTTGAGTTTGGCTCTCAGCTTGGATTTGGTTAGAAGGTCTCTGTGCAAAATATGTTGCTTTTTTTCTTGTTTAGTTTCTTATTCAGAAATGTTTCCTTATTGAATGTTTAATATACGACACCACAATTCCTATTTCTTTCAAGTTGTCTATGTTCCTTCATTTCTGTTGGTAAAAATATATATATTTTTCTTTTTTTTTCATCTACTTTAACTAGTGGCATTAGCAAAGACAATTGTGTGAATTTCCTCTTAGGCTGTGACGTGTCCCTGTCACCTTTTGTGAATGAGGCCCTATTTAAATATTGTGTTTTCTCCTTGCAGTCGATTGGCTGGAAGGGGTTGAAAATGCTCAAGCCCCGCCCACCAGGTGAGCAAGGAAGTTTGAATGAGCATCTTTGTGTTGGTATGACTCTGAGCCTCGCTCCCTCTCCCGTTTTAATCGATGCCACTTTCTGTTCTTTAATCACCTGCTTGTGTTGTTTGGTCTGGGAATCATAAGCTGGGTTTTCCGGTTTCTGGTTGTAGGGCGAGCCATCCTGTGAGGCAGGGTGAGGGGAATGGCTCGAATCCCACGGCCAACTGATGGCTTCACCCACACTTTGTTTATTTTGCCACAATTCCCAGTACCTCTGTGTGCAGACTTGGGTTGAATAAAACCTCTTTGTTACATGTAAATTGGTCTGGACTCCTTATGTTTGTCATGTGTACACTGTAACAAAAGCATTTTCACCACATTTATGGCCAGTATTTATAAAGATTTGTAAAAATCCCTTGCAATAAATTGTGTTTGTTTATTGCAGTAGAATCTCACACCTAAAGTTTTATCAAAATCCTACTTTTAATTTGTGTTTATTCATTCAGTGTTTGGAAATACACCATTTTAAGAAATGATTGTTTCTATAGAAAATTACTTAAGGCATTCATAGCCTTAATAATTTGTAATTTGTATGCAGGGCATTAATGAATGCCTCTTAAAACGTAATAGGCTGCTAAATATTGCATCCAAGGTGCCCCTCGAGAGTGTGGTGTTACACACATGGATATTGTGTGGCGTGGATAACCTGAACATAATGTTTGCGGATATTATCTATCTACAATTTCACAAAGCTATTGATTTTACATTTAGACGTTTGCTAAAGTTGAACAACATCCATCTTTCTATGTTGAGTTACTTTGGCTGAGATGAGAAGGTCAGATGAGACAATGTCCAACTAAGATGAATGTATTCTAATAAATGTGGCCTATATTATTGATGCTATTTTTTTTTTTACTTCAGCATCAAACTATTCATGATCACAATCCTTTCTCAGTTATGTACTTGGTATACATTTCACAGAAAAAAATCTCTACAAAGCTGTTCTATTTTTAAATGTTTTTCAGCTACATAGATGTGTGCTTGCTTTTAGTAAGTGATATAGACACGCTTTTCATCTCATGAACCACACAAATGGTTCAATTGAGCAAACATTGCTTCAGGAAACAGCAACACGAAGGTAGGAACTGAACCAAAGATATCTGATAAAAGCAAATATGCTTTCAGCTTTAAAACACCAATCATTATACATTTCTTTCTGTCTGGAGAAGAGTAAGAATCCACTCTGACTGTGACATATCAAGAAACATCCTGCAGTTCGCCTTTGTGAAGAACTGCTGTGATATAACACTAATGAAGAGTGCAAGTCTGAACTGCTAGAATAAATTTAAATAGTCCTTGACAGATATATTGAAGCACTCAGTAAGGTGTGAACTTCAGAGCAACAAAAATGAAGCGTTAATTAGATAACAAGTGTCCTTAAGTGACACTGTTCTCTTTCTCAGTGATGATGTTTTCTTTTTTGCCGATAGTACTGTACCACATTATCACTAATGTTGCTACACTGTTGTCATTTTTAAAACAGAGGAACCATAAAGACAGTGTGCATCCTAAAGGTTGTAGAAGTGCCCTTGTTATAAAACAAAAGCAGAGACTCCAAATGACTCAGTAATTAAAATGTCATTAATTTGTGGTGTCTTATCAGACCTCCCAGACAGCCCCTAATACGGGCCTGCAATGGAGATATGGTTTTGTTGTTTCTAGAAAGCGCCACATGCTTCTTCCGATTCACACATCAGCTATCTCAATAATAGGATACGTGGCTGAAGCAGACTGCACGGCAGTTTGACAATTAACCAATTACATTTCTTCTATGCAGGACCAGGATAGGTTTGTAGAAATAGTATCCTCATGCAGATATCTCATTAAAGCAGTAAATTAGGTTTCATGATTAGTTGCTTTGATGATTCATGGCCCTTTCACTTCACGCCTTAGACACACGCTCACACATAGACGAAGGTGTGTAATGTTCACATATATATCACAGATATTGTGAAAACAAACATTTAAAATGTGCACACACACATTTCTCGTGTCAGGCACATAGTAAGAGGGAAAGGCTGGCACATTGTCAGGCTGATATTTCTATTCGATGTTATACCCGGAAATGCAAGTCATTCATTTTTGCTACTTTTACCATGAAACTGCTCCTCTGTAGCATGGAAATATGTGTAGAAGTCTCTATATTCTTATTTTTTTATTTTATTTGTTTTTACGTTTTTGTAATAAAATACATCAAAAGTCTGGCAATATGAAGAAATCCACTGGAATGTAATACACTAATAAAAATTATATCAGTCCACTGTAAGAACATTTAATTGTTTGTGTTTCATGCTGCTTTTATTGTCATTTTGCAAATGTCCTTTTATTGGTACCTCAAGCAGATGTTTTGTATTCGCATCTGTACAAAAGAGTCGAACCAATGGGGGAAATGAACTCTGGTCCATTCAAAGTGGACCAAATGTGGTAGACCCACTGAAGGTAGTGGTTAATGTTATAGAATCTAAAAGGCATTTCAAAAGAAACTTTTCTTCAAAAAGAACTTTGGTGGTACCACCAGATATTTTCAAGAAAATATACCAAGTTGTAGAAAAGTTGAATTAGGTTCCTGAGTGATTGCAGGCGAGTAATTTAAGGTCTAATTTATTTCTCTGAGTCCACTCTAATGTCCACTTCTCAGTGAGCCCTGTAAATCTTTTTTATAGTACTTCTATTTAGAGAGTACTGTCAAACACACAGGAGAAAAAGGAAACAATAGATCCGGTCGTGAGCAGAAGAAGAAAAGCCATAGTGAACTTGTTTTCATGAATTACAGTGAGGAGAGGTTTTCTCTCTGTCAGATAAGTTATCTTTGAGGCTCAAGAAGGACATATTCAGGTGAAAAATTACCTTAGTCATTTTGTTCACCCCCGACCCGCCCCCATTCTGTGACCAGTCTGAATATAAACTATAAAGTGTTATTGAACCCTAAAGGCTGCAATGAACATTTCACATCTCTGAGATAATAAGATGATCTAGTTTATGTCTTGCAAATCTAAAGTTCTGTAAAAAATTATGTTTTAGTTAAAATTGAACAGGGAAGGCAACTTTGCCTGTAGTATATATTTTCATCGTTAATTATATAAATGTACCTTTAAAATGCAGTTATTTGGAGTTAATTTTAGGTTTTGGGTTTCTGAATGCATTTTCTTTTGTTTTTGAGAGTACAAAAAGATTTTGTGTTATTGCTTTATACTTTCCTTAAAGCTTTTACTTTGTTTTTTCACAAAATGTTATGCATGAAATGTTTGTTCAAGAGCTGCTATGAACCAGTGCACGCAATGATTGCTTGGTCAGAAACACTGACGTGCAGTGAGGTGCAAAGCTGGTGAGGCACTGACTTAATCATAATGAGATGTACAAATATAGACCCCCTGCATGTTATTGTTTACATAAGGAAATTTTGTGCATGCGAACAACACTGGAGGGCAAAAAGACAATTATTTTCCATGCCATCTCTTCCTGTGCTGCCATGGTAGAATAATTCAGTTAACTCAATGAAACATAGAAATTTAGGCAGTATTCATATTATGCTCCACAGCAAAGGAAAAAAACCTTTGCATATATACATATATATATAGATATATGTTATGTAAGTGTTATATATAACACTGTAGATTATTTTGCTGTATATAACACTGTATACAATGTACAGTGTTATTGTACATTGTAAACAGTGTTATATAATTTTATACATGCAAATATAAAATATGTGATAAATATTGTTTTCCTGCTACTCTCCTCTGATTCACATGACATTGTACATGTAGAGATACAACATTGTCTTTTCCTCAAATGACCCTTCAAATCAGAGTGACTCTGCAGCTCATTTCCCAAGAGCACCACGTCGGCCAATTCCTGTATGATTTAACTATCATACTGCATCTGCATCCATAGTGGTGCTGCTGAATCCTGAGTAGAAAAAGCTCTCATTAGTGTTCCAGCGAACTCTGATTGCTGATTGACCAGACAGAGATTGCAGGCATCAAAGCTATTTCCTCTTCCCGTTATATCCGTACTACACATTTGCTTCTTCATCATCTTCCAATGCCTCTCAAGATTGATTTTGGGCACAGATTAATACTAAATTTCACTTTTTTGGATGATAATTCGGTCACTCCAGTCTGTCAATTTAAACAACCAGTGGAAGAAAGGATATGAATTCCCTTTTTTTATAAGAAAAGGACGGAATGAAAAAGATGGATCGCAGCAGCCTGAGTATGGTGTTTTAATTTAAAGTACTCTGTTATGAAGTTACAATAATATTTTCACCTCTGGTAAAATCATAGCTCAATTTTTCCTTAGAAACATAAATGAAAAGAAAGACCTTTCTTACTAAATGTAGATGTTTATTGTTTTGGCTGACATTATTTTTTTAGTAGTTACTGCAATTTATTTCAGTGTGTTTTGGTTTTCATTTTGTTCTGTCAGAATATAAGTTTCAAGTTTGATTTTGGATCCAAATTTTAATTAGTATAGATGAAGGTGCAACTTGTTTAATTCTATACCCAGATGATTCAGTACACTTTTTCACCAATAAGATGTATTTTCTGTATAAATTTAAAGAGAAATGTTCACAAGCTTTCATTCATTGAGTGAGTTTTCAGTGGTTTTTCTAAAAAGTTTTTTAGAGCTGTATAGCTGCTTCTCTATGACAGGAACTTTAACTAGTCCTTGCTAAGTTCACCCAGGCTGTATTCATCTCTGCAAGACTCTTCTTGTTTTTCACACTCATTTCAGGTGTGGCACAAGTCGTGAATCACATACAAGGGATTTGACTGACAGCAGACTGGTTGGCCCGTGATTTACATCACTGCAAACTCCAAACAACAATTCAACCACCACATGACATGCCATCTGCTAGTGCTACCAGGAATGTAATTATGAGATTAATCTTGAGCAATGCCAGGGACACATGCGTCAACTTTGGATCTCATCGCCTTGTAAGCAGCACGTCTCTCGGAAGAATGGGGATGCCATGAAGAAGTGAGAAATTGCGAAGCTCTAATTGAGTTGGTGTTCTGTTGGAGTTACTTTTTTGTGATACACCAGAAACACTTGACATTGGTCTGGTGTAATATTAAATGTTTTTATGCTTTTATACCATCAACATATAATGGGTTATCTTAATGCTTTTTAAACTGCTGTTCAAATCACAAAGTCAACACACATTAAAAACAATCTTCCAAAGCCATCATGCAATACTTTGAAAAGTACATGTCCATGCCCATTTAAATATTAACTTCTAAAGTACAAGTTTTACATGGAACAAAAACAATCTATGCCGAAAAAAAGTCTGAGTACAAGTGCCCAAAAACCATATGTCAAAGTTCAGGTTTTTAATAAAGAAAAATTAAAAATCCTCCAAATCAAGAGGCAAAAGTATTTATTCAAAATAAATCTGCTGATAATGGCTTTCAGCACACCCTATCAATGCAGATAAAAATGTCCAATCCACACCAACACTATTGAGAGGGGATTTGTTTGCATTGTTTGATTCTAATTGGGTCCACAGGGGCTCCAGAGTGGGCAGGCCTATTTGAACCACCAACTGAAAAAGCTTTTTATAAGAACATTTATAAGCCTATGGGCAACAATGGACAAACACAATTGTACAACGTTCAAAAGCTTCTGCATTTATTTATAGGTCCAGAACACCACTCAACATTCACTGATAACATGGGGCTGAATCAGAGCAAACTACCTTGTGAGTATTTGTTTTCCTGCAGCTACAGATAATAGGCTGGGTTTTTAAAACATATAGTCAAATTTACTGTATGAAAAATAGAAAAACTTTTTTAGCCCACAGAGTCATGGACAAAGTGGGAAGCAAGTATTATGTTAAGCTTTGTTAGACATAGAGGCCTGGTAATAAGTGGTTAATTTAATTGTGCTGTGTAAGAGAAGGGAGCCATTTAAAGGTATTGTAAGTATTTCTCAAGGACTACGGTCCTTGAGAAATACTCTGTGAATTGGTCACTCATGACTGAAACTACATTTCTGGCTCATCCTGCAAAAACATAAACTTCCATTTATGAATCAAATCTTTTTCGGCCTCCAACAAATGCTCTTACTGAGTTATCCTGTCGACTACTTGGCCTCAACAATGTCTTTCTTCTTGGTACTCACCCGACACAGTATGTAGCGTGCACAACTAATAATTCAACCTGAGCTGTGGATCTCTGCAAATCTTCTGGAGTAACAACTGCACTCTTAACTGTCTCTCTGATTAATTAAATCTTTGAGATCTTCACATGACAGCTGGATTCATCAAATTACACACAATTGAACTCTGTTTTACAATTAGGAGGCTTGTGAAGGCAGGCAGCTACACTGGATTTGGGATTGATCAGAGTAAAGGGATCCTTTGTGAGTGCAACCTGAACAAGTATGGAAATAGTCAAGGTGTATAAATGCTTTTGCAAGAAATCATGAAACAATATATAAAATGATCTACTGAATGAGCCAGTGGACGTCCAGAAGCAGGAGGGACCCGCTGCCATCTTTGTGACTTGGACTGGGACGACGCAGATGAACTGGTTCTGCTGGAGCTGGATGTTTTGGTTGGACCACAGTAAGCTTATTGAACAAAAGGGGGCCCCTAATTCTTTAACTTTTTTTCATTTCACAAACTAGTCATTCATAAACATTAAAAAAGCAAAAACAAACAAACAAACAAAAAAAAAAACGGAAAAAAACGTGCACATTGACTGAGCTGGAAGTGGAATTTTCTCTGGAAAAAAACATGTTGAAGTGAGCTTTATTGGCACAGTTTAGATAACTTCTCTGATTTTTGAACATTTCTATAAGGGTGGAATATTATTATTATTTGTTTAGTATTTGTTGGTAATTGGTGTTACCTGGAGTATTATTTTATTGTGGCTGGGGGATGCAGAGATAAAGATGAGTTGTTAAAACTTCTATGTGACCCAAGGGCATAAGTAAGTTTACTACTGAATTCATTGCTAATTCGATTAAGGAGTGGTTAAACACATATTCAGGCATAGATCAAGATAAAAAATAAAATTCTGCGAAACCTGTAAATGTAGTTCTTTTGAAGAAGCTGTGAATCATCCATCCATCCATTTTCCGTCACCCTTCTCCCTAACGGGGTCGGGAGTTGCTGGTGCCTATCTCCAGCTGCGTTCCGGGCGAGAGGCGGGGTTCACCCTGGACAGGTCGCCAGTCTGTCGCAGGGCAACAGAGAGAGACAAACAGGACAAACAACCATGCACACACACACTCACACCTAGGGAGAATTTGGGAAGATTAACCTGACAGTCATGTTTTTGGACTGTGGGAGGAAGCCGGAGAACCCGGAGAGAACCCACGCATGCACAGGGAGAACATGCAAACTCCGTGCCGAAAGACCCCGGGCCGGGAATCGAACCCAGGACCTTCTTGCTGCAAGGCAACAGCGCTACCCACTGCACCACTGTGCAGCCCCGCTGTGAATCATTTGAAGAGATATCGTTGCTTCTACAGCACATTGTATTAAGTAAATAAAAAATGAAATGGTTAATTCTCATAATTGTGATTTGTCAAATTTAAGTTTATCTTCAAGTCTTACACCATTTCTAATTAATAACTATGGAAAATATAATTGTAATTTGTAGTTTCACTAGGAAGCCTCCAACGCACACATCTCGACATATTCAGGACTCTGAGGACCATATTCTCTGTTTCTCAAACTTTCCGCCAGGCTGCGGCAGGCAGGCAGGTATTGCCTGCAGTTCTGAATATTTTTGGACAGATTTCTGTTCAGGCATTATAAGGGTTTGAAACAGGTGTCTCTCAGAGGCTCTTGACTATTAGTTGACAAGACCTGGAAGCTCACTGGAGGTTCACTCATGTATGTTTCATACACTGCAGCAAAGTTCTTGTCACCTCGGTCTCCCAGAGTGGTCATCACCCATTTATCACTCTTTCAATCTGGAAATAAGGATATCATCTCCAGATGGCATGACATTTTAGTTGGTTTTCTTTCCCTCGCCTTCCTATTCTGTTGTGTTTTCTATCTTTGTAAATCTATTGTTTTTAACATTTACCTCCCTTGCAATGTAAAAAATTTAGCAGAAAACACGAGAGACTGACAGATTTACAATGTGAGGCTGCCAGTATCTAAAACCAGTTCCCAGGTTAAGAGCCAGCGCTGTCAAAACCTCAAGTCTTCTCTTTTGACAGAAAACTGGAGTTGAAATTCTATTCCCTGTCTAGTAGCTCTATGAAGAGTTAAAGCAAGAAATAAACAATATCTACATAAAGTTCAGGGAAAAGATTGTAGGCCGTTGCTCTGCACATTTGGATTTAATATATTTTTCTGGGTTCATTAGCCGCTCTCTGAAATGTACCTCATCATTAACACAGTCTCTATTCAGACCTTGTAAGTGCCTTTGGAGATTTAGATGTAAATAGATCAGCCTAACTACAACAATTCACATCTGGTGTTAAAGTCTGTCCTCATGTTCAGATCATGTTAGTGTATTAACAAGAAACTAAACAGTTAAAACACATCCCATCAGGGTCTGTCAGCTAAGCAATAGATTCTGATTATCTACGTCTAAAATCACAGGTTATTCAGTCACTTGCACTTTACCAGTAAAACATAGCTATTGCTTAATAAGAATAAAAATGTGAATAATTTTTTGTCTACAAGTAGTCATTCAACAACAGCTACACCATGTCAACTCCATATGCCTCAAGGGTTTTCCTCAATCTTAATCATTATGGTTGCAGCTTGTCCAAAATAACTAAAACAAAAAGCTCTTACTGGCGTTGAAAAACACAATTGCATCATTTCACTCCCCATCTCTTTGGATTTGTTTCCCTCTCTGTCTGTCACCCAGTTTATTGCAATGTTCTGCTGAATGTGGTTAATGCCCTAAATGGATCTTCAAAAGATACAGAGCCTTTTGAATTGCTATATGTATCTAAGAAAAAAAAAACAAAAAAAAACAGCTGTCTCATGCTCCTTCAGTCCTTGTCTTTAAGTTTTGTCTATAATTTTACCTTTTTCTTTTGGTTTTTCATACCAACTAATTTTTCAAATTGTCTTAAGGTTTTATGCCTATTTACATGTCACTTAACTTTTTATTTCTTGGAGCATTTTATGTTTGGAGATTATGTACAACATATTGGACAGTGAGAACCATATTTAAATGTACTATATGAGTAAAGTTGATCAATTATGGCTAAAATTTATTTGAAGTTATTTGCTACAAATTCTTGACAAAATTTATTAAGAGAAATTAAATAGAATAAATAATGCATAATTTCAGTGCTGAAGTGTCAGTGTAAAATAATATTACCACAGCAGTGACACCAGGTTCTTTGTAGGTAACTGGTACGGATACGGATCATTATGTTGATCTCATAATGTTATGAGATCAACATTACATTATACTTCACTCTTAGCACAGCAGGTAGGTTACAATTAGCTTTGCAAACAATCAGAACCAGCATGACAGAGAAAGTTTTGTGTTATTCTTATTCCCAGTGACAAAAGCTAATAACATATTTTAGAGTACAATAGTTCATTAGTCTGAAGATTTTAATTTGAGCTTACTCCACCTCATCAAGAAGCATTTTGATTATAAATTTTAGGCAACAAAATTTCTCTGAAGTAAAAATATTTTTTATCGACAGAGATTTTTCAGATTGTTGCTTGAGTTTCATTCGTTCTCTTTTTATCTCACATTAGATTTGGTTCTTGTGCTTGAATGATGAATATGTAACGATTAAAATGTCTGTTCCCCTTCAGCTGTAGAACAAGAAGCTTTTTTTAAAAATTGTTTGCAAAGTCTCGTTGAAGGAATCAATTTACTGTATTTCTGAACTAAATTCATTGGTCATATATTGTTAAAAGACTGTGTTGAATAATAAAAAATACAGCAAGAAGTCAGAGTAAACCAGGAGAAAACATGTATGTGGGAACATGTTTCCATCAGTTCTCCCAGGCATCCGATATGGAGGCCTGCAGAGCCAAGATTCAAACCGGAGAACTACTTGCTGTGAGGTAACAGTGGTATCCAACACACCTAACAACCCCCCCTATAAGTCACAATCTGTTGACTTTTTTTTCAACACAGACACTCCTTTATACACAGTTATACCTGAAACATATGTTCTCCATCTACGGATCTACTTTAGAGAACAGTAGAGCCTGGAGGAAATAAAAGTGATTGCTATTGTTTCAAAGTGTTGAAGAAATACAAAATCATTTTTATCCTGAGCCTGTTTTTTTCCCCCAAAACTTAAATCTGTCTAAATTAAAGAGGTTATTTTTTAAAATTCAGGTCATTCAGAAATTAAAACTACAGGTTTAAAGCGTCTTCCTAATAGGGAATACTGGGGATTTTAGAGGACGAGCATCAAACAGATGTCATATTGAAACCTTCGTTCAGCTGTGGGAGTGTTGTACTTGCTCTCAGTCACCCTTATTTTGCATTTTCCAATGTAGAGAAAACACTTTGCTCAGTTTGCTGATAAGCTGCTAAAATGCTAGAGTTAGTACAGGAAGTCACCTTACTGTCACCTTCTTTCTACTAAAACAGTATTTGTTTTCTATAAAAACAAACAAAAATAAAAGCATGTTAAGATGGCTCTAGCTTCTCAAAAAGATGATTCGATATGTTCAGTAAAGTTATAAGTATTTCAGATGTTTTTCTATTTGTGTCCCCTGTACCTTACAATAATTCTGCAATTTCCAAAACACTGGTAAAATTTTTATATTCTGTGACAGATAGAGGTTGAAAGCTCCAAAGAATAAAACATAGTGTAGCTGAAAGTCTTGCTCTTTCTGTTTCTTGCACCCTAAATTTTCTTCCAAAATTTTCTTAACATGTCATAGAAAATACAGTTTCCATTTTTAAACCCCTCTCTGTGCCAATTCAGTCATTCATTACCAAATTACACACACTCTACTCTTGCCAACAACGCCACTAAAAAAAATAATATATTTTTCAGAGGATGCTATTATTAGTATAAATTTTTTGTAGCATTTCCTCTTCACTTCAGATCACAAATTGCTTTCTACTAATTTATTTTAGCTGCTAATGCTAGGAGTAGTTGCTCTGGTCTCATGCTTTTTGTGGTGCAATACAGCTGGGTGTTTAAGCGGAAGCCTCATATGACAAACCCCGAATAGTTTCATGCTTTCATGCTCTTTCTTAGCAATTATCATCTATTTTAAATGCTCTTAGGTACAACTGGAGCAAAAATAACATGTATCATTTTCACTAGGGGAAAAATTGTCCACAAGATTGGCCCAGCTCTGCCAACAATACCCCCCAAAGACTACACAAACAAGATAACAACGTCATTATCGCAGAACATGTGAAACCAGTTGGCCCTCAATGCTCAATCCAAGAAATAGACAAATGAAAATGAATTTAGCCCATAAATTGAGGAGCACTGTTTACAGATTGAACAGCAGCAATGCTGTACTGTTCAAAATATAAACTGCAAGGGGCCACCAAAGATTTCCCAGATGGGCCAGAACAATGACTAAGGATGTTTCATGTAATTGTTCCATGGAATAATAATTATTAAAAGTATGAGCATCAATATATGGCCGATGGTTGATCATGGTGAAGCAGTGTCTGTGGTTTTTTTCTTCTATCAGTCACTGAGAGCTCTATAATTTATCAGTTTGTTTTCAGTCACTTGAAAGTAAAATTTTAATTTAAATGCCTCTCAGAAAGGTATTCTAATATTTGATTCCCACACTATGCTACAAAGCACTGTACAGAGTGAAAAGGAGTGGTGAGTGTGCAGTCCCCTCCGGTGTTGCTGACCACCTGTTAAGACAGGTGGTCACAGTCTTACAAACTGTGGTCTTTGATCCAGCCAATTGTTGAGGCCTCCACCTAAGCCAATGTCTTCTGGAGTTTCTGACAGAGCAACCAATTGGCTGATTTAGTTAAATGCACTGGAAAAAACAAAAAACATGATCCTCATAGTGCTGCCTGCTTTATCCAGGTGGCAGTGGGTTTGCTGAAGAAGTTGTATGACTAGTATCTTCAACTCAAACTCCATGGCGATAAGCAAATTGCACGTGGGCCTAATATGAGCTTGTTTCCTCACTCATGTGGGCCAAAGAACTGCTCTGCACAGGTTTTCAGGACTCTAGCCCTCAAACCATGCAAGGCAGAATGCCATGCATCTAATACCATCTGTAGCGTCTCCTGATATGATTGGAGGCAAACATGTAGAAAAAGTAGTCCAAGACTGATGTGGAAGATGAAACGTCTGGGGTGTGACAGGAAAGTTGTGCATCAAAGGACAATGGGATGTTGGTTTGGCTGGGAACAGGAGAGAAGGAATCTGAGCTTCTTCCTGAACTGAACTTGTTGGAGAATGTGTTCACTTCATTTACTGTGTTCAGATTCCCATCTGTCAGATCTTATTTTTGCTTGAAGCCTGTAATCTTCTTCATCCCTGACCAAAGCACCTCTGATATCGTTCCCTTGTAGTTTGTTCTTTGGCTTCTTCCTCTAATTCTCTTTGCTGTCTCCAATCTTGACTTTGAGCTGTTTCTGTATTCTCCTCAATAATACTCTCTATCCCGCCTTGAAGACTTTCTTTTTCTTGTTTAACAGTTCCTTCAGAACTCAGGTGATCCAGGGTTTAGCACAAAGGTGTCTCGTTGTTCTGGTGGGGATCGTGTCCACAAGAAGTTTATATAGTTGGTGTTATGACTGTCTCGGTTTCACGACGAAAATAGGAGACCATGCGAAGAAGGAATATTTATTAAAGATCAATTATAAGGTAAATAAAAACTACAATGGAGTGGGAATGCTACAATTCCCACTCCATTAATGCAATAATGCATGTAGTGCATTACATGTATGCATACATGTAATACATTACATGTATGTATATTTGTAAACTCAAATGTGCATGAGGAGGAGATGAGGCCCAGCAACAGAGCAGAATGTCATGCATCAAGCTCTGGTAGAGCAGAGAGGGAGAGAGAGACCGGAAGGAGGAAATGGGATGTGGTTCCGATCCGTAGCACAATAAGCCGAACAAGGAGGAAAAAATGAAGGTGCCCAGCTCACAAAGCTTAGGACTGTAGGAGCTACACACTCAGTCATGGTATTGATGTCCTCTTCATATGGCTAGCAAAGAGAAATCCAGTCTGTAGCCTCAAAACTACCCTGCAGGGCTTCTTCAGCTTCTTCTGACCACTTTCTCACTGTCCTTTTCTTCACAGGTTATCTCTGAATATTTGTTCATATGGCAAGCATAGAAAAACAAGACTGTGATCTGATCTTCCCAGAGGAGCTCTTGAATTGGAGATATATGAATGCTTGACATTTGCTTAAAACAAATCCAATGTCTTGTTTTCTCTGGTGGAGCAGCTGACAAATTGTTGAAACATTGGTAGCATAGCAGAGAGTGAGGCATGGTTAAAAGCACCAGATATTGCCATGTATGCATTGGGATGTTGGATATGTTACGACAAATGAACAGATGATGTATTATCGGCAACAGCTGAGAGAGAAATGAATGTGGTTGCCCAAATAACACTGGTGAATGCTCTTGGTAAATAATATGGATGAAAACTTACTGCAAATAATTCATTGTTTGGACTCCATAGACGACACTTCACAGTACCATGTCCTGGATGACACCAACTGTTATGGACGAGCACTGCTTGTCCACTTCAGTAAAACGCTTACTACTACATTCCTGATATTTGGAGTTCATCCAACTTGACAGTCAACAATCTTATATTGCCCAATATACAGGGTTTCTGTGGAGTGATAAAAGGTAGTGAATTAAATTAGCTCAATTTAAGGCCAGTAAAAGTAAGAATGCAGGCCAGAAACTAAAGGTAGTACAAAGTAATAAATTTTCATCATCCCTTCAAAATATTTTTAATTTTCCATTGATGGTCATTTATTGTTTTAAGTTCTTTATACAAAAATCTGTATAAAACATTATAACAACTGTACTGGCAGGACCTGAGCTGTCACTGATAGACTCCAAGCTGCTGTGGTCATGTGTAGTTTCGGCACCGCCTAACGTGTTGAGACTGGCTCGTCATTTTATGCTTCGCCGTGGGAAAATATAAGTTTTCACAACTTTGGCTCGATGATCAGAGACGGAAAGACTAGGAATGATTGAAAGGGATTTGGTCAAGATAAAGTCACAGTTAGACCTTCAAGTAAGTGGGATAAAGTTTTGTCTTACATGATCTGTCATCTTACATGGGTCAGTGCACCAAATGCAGCTTTCTCACAGATAGTAGATTATCATTTTTAGATTTCGTTTTTAGCCAGTGCCATTTTTTTTATTAAAATGTTGCTAAATAGAGGAAGAAAGTCTCTGAGTTGGTAACAGTGGGGTCACTATTGATAACTACAAAACAATTTTTTTTTTGCTGTGATTACATATCATCCTAACAAATGAGCAAAGTAAAGTATATTTGCAAAGTATAACAGCTTCTAAATCCAGAGAGAATAATTGTCAAAAAATTAAATTTTCTTGCTAGAAACACAGAAATCAAAGCTTTTAAAGAAGAAAAAAAAATTGGACTCTAGGTAACAGATCAATGCTAACATGCAGCCACCCTGAGAGATGCAATTCTAGAACAGAATTGAATCAGACAAAAAAGCATGGCCTTTAACCGGGTTGTGGAGCTGTGGACTCAATTTTTTATTTATGTGGAGTTTCAGTAGAGGTCACAAGAGCTTGATTGTCAGTCCACACATGTTTTGTGGGTTTGGTAAAAACTTATGACCATGTCCTTGCTGCAGGATTCTTGGTGCCGGATTTTTTTTATGAGCTACCTAGTCTATGGATCATCAAGTTGTGTTGCATTCTGTGCTTAAATCAAGTTAGTTTACAGAGCAGGATTTTTGTGCTAATTAAACCTATCTCCTTTAGGCTATTGAGCCATAAAAATGCACTTCAGGTGCTCTATTGTTCGCTTGAAATTACTGCCCGTCTATTACACCTCTGTCTAATTAGATTGAATTTCAGCAAGACTCTTTCACAGATTTACATGTTTTAATAAAACCACAGTGTAAATGGAGTGAGCTGATAACTAAGTGGCAGAGAAGAATTAGTAAAGTTAACTGCCCAATGTTTGTATTACCTGCTATGTAACAGTTAAATCTGTCCTTATGTGTATAAAAGGGATAGAAATATATATATTTTTTTAGTTTGAAAGTGTTTGTCAGTGTATTATGAGTGCATGGTAGGGAAAATAGCCAGAAGCAGGTTTTGGTTACAGGCTAAGTAAAATCAAAAGCAACTACTGTAATTCTTTAACAGCAGCAAATGAACAAAAAAAAATTACATTTGAAGGCAAGTTTTATGTTTTAGTTTTATTTTTCTATTGATGTTCCCTTGCACCTCAAGTAGCTGCATTGATACATAGTTTCAGGTGCAAATTAACAATGGGGAAGAAGAAAAGATCATTTAAAAAAATTATTTTGCTTGTCACATACAGTACCATGCAAGTATTAGAACTATATTCATAGCTTTACCACATACAACAGCATAGCCACAAACTTCAGTGTTTTTATTAGCATTTATTTTGAGATATTAACACAAAGTATTTCTTATTCTTTTAAGACGAAGGGAATGTTACTTGCACTAATCGAAAGCACAAAATTGTATATTTTACTGAATGTTTAGTTGCATTGTACTGTACCAGTCACAAGTCTGTGTATTTAGGGTAGTGTACAGTGTTGGTGTACCTGTGTACACCAATTACATTCTTGTATCATAATCAGAGATTTCTACCATGTTTGTGGTACCCTCACTCTTTCCCTGCACTCATTGTGCCACACATGGCTCCAGACAATCTATAAATATGACTTCTTAAGGCTTTCTTTGTGCCACTCTTTCATAAGGCCTAGATTTGTTGAGTGAACAGATAATAGTTGTATAGTTGACAGTCTCTCCCCTAAGCTTTTCTGATTTGGGCTGTCCTTACCTGGCCTGTCAGTTTAGGTGGACGGCCCTGTCCTGGGAGGTGTGCAGCTGTTCAGTTCTCTATTTTAAGATGATGGATTAAACTGAGGTCTATGAAATATCTTAAACCTGGAAAATTGTTTTATAACCAAACCTTTCTTTCAACATGTCCCCAGCCTTATGTCAACCCTGTCTGCTGTGCATCTTGGTCTTTCTGATGCTGTTTATCTACTCATGTTCTCAGAAACTTCTGAGGCCTTCAAAGACCTACTGTACTTACAGTTTACAGAGATTAAATTTCACGTAGCTGGGTTAGGGTAGTTTTTATTCATCACCCCTCTCCTATACAATTACGCAGTACTTTGTGTTGGTCTATCAGAGAAAAACTCAACAAAATACGTGAAAGTGTGTTTTGCAACATGACAAAATTTGAAGAAAAAAGTATGAATACATTTTCAATTAACTTTACTAAAGGGTTGACGAGGTACGTTAAAAGTTAAAAGAAGAGTCAACACTATTTTCACACATATGTTTTTATTTGTCAAACTGAAAGAGTTTGTTTGAAGCAACATTTTTTTTTTACTGTACAGTCTCTCCCCCCTATATGCAGGATTAAACCTAACCAGTGTTCAAACTGCTTACTTTTCTAGATGTAGACATAGGAGGTAAGAAACGATTTGTGAACAGATGACACAGAAATACAAAGACAGCATGGCTTCTCACTTTGCTTCCATTTTGAACATGTTAAATGAAGTTTTACAATGTGCAAGACAAACTAACAGGAGGTGTAAATTAAAAAGGAGTTACACAGCAGATATATATGAAGAAAGATTGTGTGGGGTGGACATCTTTGTTATACTGTACTGTTTTCATTTGTACATCATGCAAACGTCCTGAAAACTTTGTAGCAGCCCTGCTCCATCATACATGCTGAAAGTAAAAGCTGGTTACAAAGATTTGATCAGTGCAGGTTTTGGCCACGACAGTTATTTGGCAATAAAGCATTTACGGATCACAATTTAAATAGCCAAAAAAAATTGTGAGACACAATTAATGCATTTATTCTCTGCCCACAAACCTACAGAGTGGCAGTCACTGATTCACACTAAGAACAGTTTTCACACAATGACAATCTACAGCAAACGCGTTCAGTGTAACTTACACAAGTGAATTGTTCAAAGTCATTCCTTTAATATCAGCGACATTACAGAGTAGAAGGGTATCACACAAGTGTTTTATATACTGTGTATGCTCGGATCAGCTCCACTTTTCCAACTTATTACAAACATTACTGGGAGATTTTTTACTTCAATAAAATTTCTGGGCACGAAACCACACTACGTAAATCTTATTGAAATTTTGCACTTGTCCTGATTATTTTAGAACAGACTTCAGTAGGGAAATGTTTGGAGTCAATTTTAACTTGCAGGTTTTTAGATGAAATAATGTAAACAACTGTGGTCATTAGAGAAAAACATGCAGACAAATTATTTGGCTGTTGAGAGAACTTTTGAGAGCCGACGAACCATAAATCAAATCATTTGTGGCACATATCTGAATGTAGCACTCAATAATTCTGGCAGACCAACTTTTAACTACAGAATAGCCTACAAAGCGTTTTTTTTTTTGTTTTTTTTTTGTCATCCAAACAGTAAAAGCGACTTTATGCAGAAAAAAAAAGTGTGTAAATGTAAAAGAAACAATCACACTGTTTCTTAATTTACCAGATATTTTGTCACATAAAAAAAAATGATACTTTTCTCTACTCGAAAGGTAGAGAAATGAAAGCCATTTTCTGAAACATCAAGCTCAATCCAATCTCTGAAGTACACTATATGTTTTCCATATGATGAGTCTCCATTTGTAGTGTATTTGTATTGGGATAAAGGGTGTAAAATTTCAGTTCTGATGGTGCACAGTAATTAAATTTTGCTGCGATGTACCATCATAGTTTTGTAAGTTATACTTATTATCTACCCATTTTTTTATGAAATTTCATTACTTTGTACAAAATCTGAGTACCTCCAATTGGTCAAGTAATTTTTAGCTTAATTAATAAAAACAGGTTTTACCTAATACTTAGAGAGCCTCTATGTCACTCAGTCTGCAAAGGTGAGTGAATCTTTGTTGGAGTAGACTGAATTTCTACACAACATAGTATGAAAATAAGTAATACCTGCAGCGATTTAGGACCTATGTATGTGTGGTATAAAGTATGCTGCCTGGGCCTTTGTGAAAAACATATCAGCCTTTCTTAGTTGGAGATCTCGTCGCCTATTCACACCATGTATATGTGGAAAACTGATGCTGTAATGATGTTGTTTCACCCAAAGCAGTGCATTTCTTGTGAAATGCAAATCAAATACAAAAAAAAAATAGTGCAACAAAGTTATAAACTTCTGAGCTGACTGGTGTTATAGCACATCTGTAATGCCTATGTAATTATTCTATGTAGTTTTGTGTCCTGTAAGCATTACTTTACATAAAAGTACAATTTTAACACAAAACCTTAATACTTAGGTACCCTGCAATAAACACTAGAGTTCTCTATTGTTGGTATAGCCCATCATCAATGTTCGAGCAAATTACACACTTTTATTAACACAGTCCGCATTTGTTTTCTTTTGAAAATTAGCAAATATTTTCTTTTCCTTATAAGACATAAAAAACTTTACTATTTGATGTATGTACATTATGCTGATGACTTCAGTAATTTCTTTCCCTCATCTGCTTTTTTCTGTGTACAATAAATTTATAGTATGCTTAGCTGGCCAAACATTATTCAAGTGGTAATATATGTGGGAGTATTGTGAATAATATCTATCCTGAGCTCTTGAATCACTTCATCTTAGTTCTCCAAGACAACATGAGGACGTTACAACACATTTCATAAATCTGACAAGAGAGTAGAAAAAAGGAATGAGCACAGAGGATAATGTTTTAGAAAAAGACCAGCTATAATCAGAAATAGGGAGCAACAAATCAGATAAATAAATAAAGCCCGTAAGCTTCGGTGTCAGTGCTGCAGTGAAACTTTTTACCTGCAGGGTTTGCTTGTTGTCTCACAAAGCACTAATCTTTATAAGTTTAAAGTAATGTGTCAGAACTACTTAAAAATGCACGTAAAAATATGTCCCTAATTCAAAGCTATTTGCTCTCAGGACTGGAGGTTTTTCATGATTTGTCATAATATACATTTATAATTCACGTACCATGCAGTTTCTTAATCTTTTACATATAATACAAGTGTGTTAATAATATTGTGATGAATGTTTTCCTTTGAAGGTATTCATGGCTTGAAGGTAAATAAGGGGGTTCAATTATGAAATTAAAAACATGTGTCATTATATTTTCTTCCTTGGACAGTTTAGTCATGATACAAAGTCGGTTAATAATGTCCCATGAAGCACGACAGACAGTTTTAACGTCTTTGTTAAAAAGTGACACTGTACAATAGCTTCCACAGTAAAACCACAGTGAGACCCCATTGTGACCCCTAACCCTGACCCAAATATCTTACAGAAGTTCATTCCAAACAGGATGGCAATTTTTGAGAGGAATAAAAAGACAAAGATCACGCTTTTAAGTAAGAAACTGAAACAGTGAAACAGGAGGCAGGTTTGAAATCATTGTACAAAAGAACTAACAAGACCCCACCATAACCTATATGCTTATTCCTTGAAAAAAAAAATATTGGAAATTAATTTCTTTTTACAGGTTGAACAGTTTATTTTTTAGCAACTGCTTGATATATTCCAGTATTCCAAAGAAGAGGGGGATGATGGACAGAAAGATGAAGAAGGGAGAGACATCACTCCTGCTCTGTGCATCCCAGTATTTCTACACGCAAAGTGATCCTGCCGTACCACGACCAGGGAAGGATCCGCACAAACCGAGCGTAAACTGGGGGATCTATCACATTCTTTCTGTGTGTGTCGTTGTCAAAGTTGCCCTGGAATACCTGAAAGAGAAGGCAACATGGGGTTAGATGTACTAACTGTAATACACACAAGTAGTGTAGTGCTCAGTATGGGCACTTTATATATATATATATATATATGATTATTAAAAATGACCACAAATCACTTTGTGGTGAGTCTGTATATGTTAGTTTTTCAACTGAATTACACAATGTTTGCTTTTCAACAATACTTGAGTTTACTGAGACGCATCTATATACACTGCTCAAAAAAATAAAGGGAACACTCAAATAACATCCTAGATCTGAATGAATGAAATATTCTCATTGAATACTTTGTCCTGTACAAAGTTGAATGTGCTGACAACAAAATCACACAAAAATCATCAATGGATATCAAATTCATTAACAAAGTATTCAATGAGAATATTTCATTCATTCAGATCTAGGATGTGTTATTTGAGTGTTCACTTTATTTTGTTGAGCAGTATATTTTAATGACATTTTAATGTGCTGACCATATTTATTATCTCTGTGCAACACATTTTATTCCTCATCCATGTCATGAAAACTATATATAATTCCTTTCTAAATTTATGAATATTCCCTTTAATAAATCTTTTAAAAATAGTTTAAGGTTTGACCATCTTAATACATATTCATCACACAGGGACACAAGCTCTCTGGTTTATTATCAAAAGGTTCAATGTGTGCTTAATGACAGCAAGATGAAGTACATTAGAAATAAGTGCATCTGCAGGGGGTTCTTCATTCAAGAATCTGATAATGTCAATTTAACACTTATTATTATGCCTGTGTAATTGGGATGTAATAGGATTCAGTCTGGTGTGGAATAGAAAAGCAGTGGGATAAATCCAAACAGGTGCTGAAAACTGGGATTTACATATTTTCACTTCATTTTAGGCTAATTTCCTTTCAAATATTCATAAGAGCATGATAAATTTGGCAGAACCGTGATTCAGATTTTGTATAGTTAGAGTGAATAATTGTAAAGCGTGGAGCATATTTTGCACTTCGACAGTTAAAATATTTAAAAAAAAAGACATGACAAAAAAATATCAAATTAAACCTGTCAAAAGATTTGTGGATGAGTTTTAGATTATTATAGCCTTGGAGAAGATATCTAAATTTCCTGAGGCTCACCATAAAAAACATTTGTAAAAATTAAAAGATGGGATAAAGTCTTTTGGGAATTGAGTAAATTGTCAAATTTGTCAAGACAGCTGGTTCAACAGTTGCCAAAAGTTTCATTTTGTAAAATACTTCTCTGAAATTATTGTGTAAAAAGCTTTCTGCCGATCTAAAATGCTTTAAAAACGCTAATGAAAGTTCAATGGAGAGGTTGCACTTTTTTCATTTTAACACTTCTTCTCCAGCTCGCTGTTAAATCCAAATCTGTTTTTAAATTACTCTTGATTAAAAGCTGTGAATATATTTGTTATTTCGCTCACAGGTCAGATTTACTGGTGGGGCCAGCACCTGCATAGGACTGGCCCTCGCTCCTGTTATGACCCTGAACTGAAAAGATGATACTAAATAAGTTTTTTTCTGATGATATTTGCTGGCACAGAAACTGTAATTATTTGCTGCCCTGGAAGAATTAAATCTTTTACCATCACAGTTTTTCTTCAACAATGAATACAAAACTAAGGTGTTGCACTTTTAGGTTTAGCCGTATTGAGGTAGGTTCACAATTTTTATCTGCTAGATCAGAACTCTGCAACCTTCAGCTCTGGAGCTGCAAGTGGAACTATTATAAAACATTTAAACATTGCAATGTATTTTTTGTTACATTTTTTGTGCTATTGTGGAGGAATATAATTATATAAGTAGTTAAAAATTGGTTGGCTGGTTCGCAACCTAAAAGAAATGTGTTGCGTCAAATGGACTGGGTCAGTCTGACCTAGAAGTTAGGAAGGAATTCATATTTGGAGAAAAGTGGAATGACAATCACATAAGAGAGGAAAAATGTTAGCTTTAAGCTGCTGCACCCAAGTTTTCCCCTGCTCGCCTGCAAAAGAACCGGCCCTGGAACACCAGTAGAGTTGGAACTTTATAAAATAAAAATCTGACGTCAAAAGAAGAAGTCACGAGATTTTGGATTTCTGTAACGATGTAAATGTGATGTTTTGGTTCCGGGGATGAGCATTAAATCAATCAGCAGAAGGAATTTGAGTCCCGTTTATTTCTTTATTTATATATTCCATGAGTTTAGGCACTTTTAAATTCCTCCGTACTATGCCCCATGAAGGAACACTGGTGCCATCCTGAATAAACTTGGTCTAGATCTGCCACTGCTGGTGGCTTGTCTAAAAGCAAACTAAGAAGCTGCAGAACAAGATATCCATTTTTGTCTTTGATGCAAAAACTCATGAGATTTTTGGGTTTTAGTGAGTCTAAAACCCAAAGACTTTAGGGCCACTGTAGCAGCCTTTGCTTTAGAACTTAAGGCTTGAAATATCTTCATAAATATGTTGTAATATGAAAGATAGTGTTGCTGTGAAACATTTTTTTTTTACTCTTTAATTGTGCATTCTTTGGAAGTAGGTGACATGATGCAACTGTCAAGATTTTAAAGGTTTTTACTTTCAAATGAGTGGAGCAAGTTTCTATTGTTTTGGTCTGAGAAACATTGTAAACAACAAACAGCTTCATAGGTGTTATTGTTTTTATGTTTTCAACAATTTTAGGTCACTCTTTTCTCATACTTTTCATCATAATCTTTCTTCCATGTCAAATTCAGCTTGTCAGATTATTTATATCTAAGCAAGAACACATCATCACAATTTGCTCTCTTGTTTCTTCCTCTTTATCCCTTATGCAGGTGCTCTTATGCTTTGCTGTTTATATTTAGATGCTAAGTATTCACATAATTATGCATTGTGACATTCTGCGCAAATATAGCTGCAGACATTTTTATTTCCCTGTTGTTTACCAATGTTTTTTCAAATGTAACTAAAAAGGTATACTCCATATAAATGACATAACTTCCACTGAGTTTCAACTTTAAAAGTGTAACTTCTTCAGTGATTCACTACCCTTGATGAACTCTATTTGCATCAAGTCTATTCCTCCCTCCCAAAAAATTGGGATTAGATTTTAGGTAAAAATACAGCAAACTGTCCACAAATACAAGGTAAACTTTTAGACCTCTGTTTTCTGAACAACTACGTAAATGTCCTGCATTTATTTCCACTACAAACAACCAAGTAAGAGCTGAGTCATTACAGGCCTAGGAAAGGTCTCCAATGCCTTGAAGCCCATATGATAGCACTCTGACCTAATTAGTGTCGATTGAACTGGACCTGGTCCATTTTGAAAAGAAGCAGGGCTTAAAAGAGCTCTCAATATCCCATAGAGCATGACATTTACTATGACAATCTTTGATTAATCATCAGGTCTAATGAAAACTATAAGAAATAGCACATATTTAAGAGGACCAGCCCTGTATAACATAGCTAAGGCTTGATGTAGCATACTTGCATTTAGTCTATTTAATACTATGAAAACATATGCACAATATTTGCACTGATAATTCATATTATGATAAGCAAAAGTATGTTTTGTCAAAGGCTTTGGTGGTGTAAGGTGTAAAATGAGTCACACGGAGCATCGCCATGACTGTAAGGTGACATCTCTGGGATATCAAAGCACAGAATGAAGGGCCTGACAGCAATAAAACCTGCAGATCCTTGAAATATGACAAGGTCCTTTCCTAGACTGTCTGGAGACGTGCACAGTTTCAGAAGCAATGGTTTAAAATAGATTCTCTCCAGACAGATATGTGAAACAAAAAGATAATGAGAACAGCAGTGAGGGAGATAAAGATAGTTATAAACAATAGGAAATTAGAAAGTATTTTGTTTTGTCAACAGATTTAAGGAAAAGATTTCATAGAATAAGTCTTCTCTTAAAACCAGACGCGATGTTTAGATTACTGAAATAAAGTGAATCTTCTAACATGAACCGTCTACCAGTGTGTTCTGACATTTTTAGAGGAGGCAGTTTATCAATATATGGACATGGTTTGCCACGTTAATCATCATAATCATTGCAATCAGCAGTCAGGCCTAATGATGTTGTAATCAGTGTATGAATAAGTATTTTGGTATTTCAAAAGTGACAAGCAAAGATTGCAATAACGACCATGTCTGTAGGAAGGCAACACGAGGAAATTGATCATGTAAAACAAAAAAATTAGATCTATACCTGTGTGTAATAAACACAGTTACTCATTTGGAGTTTGGAGACTCCAAGCATAAGTTTCCAAAAATAATACATGACACTTAGCACATTTAAAGAACAAAATAAAATACTTTATGTGGAATGCAGCCAGAAAGTTAAATAAAAAAATAAAAAAGAAAAAGTAATCTTTTTTCATTGTTTGGAGCTGAAATTGGTATTGAAATATATGAATAATTCAACCTATCCACAAACTACTTTTGTGGAAAAGGAATGTTTTAGTACACCCACAATACTTTAGTATTTTTGAGGAATAAATCCAAAATAGCAAGTTATGTTACAGACATTTAGGCACTTTTAATTAGATTTTGACAGGATAATTAACCACAAATATAATCAAGTTAAGATAACAGTTTACAGCGTAGGGAATATCTAACCAAATTATTCCTACTAGTTAAAAGATTATTTCTGTACCTGTCTATCAAATGCTTCATGTAAAAAAAAAAAAAATAGTTTTATGAAAACTGAAGATCACAATTCACATTGGTGCTGTATTTAACATGAGGTCTACTATTTATCTTAACATCTTTAAAGCACTTCAATAACTCAAGTTCAGGTTAGCTTAAAACATTTGACTTTTGGTTTTATTACTCACCGCATACTATATTTTGACTCCTATACATATTGCTGAGTGGCCAAGATTTGACTGAACTCCCAGAATATACCAAATTTTTCTTGAAGCATAAGATGCTATGCTTATCAGCATGAACACGTTTACATAAATTGTAACTGAACCATCACAAAAGTGGCGCTGACATATGACCACTGTAACCATATTTTTGTGAATTAGAAAGGGGTGTTCCATGCATTGTGTGTCCCCAAACTAAACCAGGAATAACACAGCTTCCAGCTATTGATTTTCCTGGCTGTCGGAGTCAAAATCACAGATTCAAGGACAGGCTTTCTGCACCTCTGGGACAACAACTGTAGCATCCACTCTCCATTATTTAAACCCGCTGGTGAGGTTAAGAGATCAGATTCCTCCAATCTTTTTCCCCCTCTGGTCTGCTTCTCTCTGACATGGCTACATTGAAACAGACAAACTCAACTTTATCAACAGAGGTCTGCCATCTTAGAGCTTTGCAGTGTTTCTCTCAGCAAACACTCCTTCGAGTGCCTGGTAAGTGTTCTAATTTGACATATTCTTTGGCCTAGGTTCATCAAAACCCAAAAATGACCATCAGAGTGAAATTTTTCAATGATTATATTTGTAATTAGCCTCTAACCTGAAGGAAACTGAGGGTTCTAATGGCTAATTAACCTCATGCCACTTGTAAAACACTATTAAACACAAATCAATTACTTTTGTGCCTGGTTGGCTCCCCGTTGTCAGGCTGTGTAAATACTGACTGTCATGAAAAAGCAGTAGTGCAGGTTTAGTCAACACAGTGATGTAGGCTTGGGAAGTTTGTGTACTGAAGAAAAAGAGGAATTCTGTAATGTTTAAATTGTGGGCAGTGCTGTAACTTGTCTCGGCTACCAGTGTGGCTTTATTGGATTTGTGTGCAAAGAGAAGGCAAACAAGCTACTCTATAGATTTTGTAGAGGTCTGTTGTGTGTGTGCTGCTGAGGCTTGCTTTGACAGCATCTGTATTCCAACAGAGCCTCCTCTCTCAATCTAGATCTAACTGCCTGCAGCCTCTGCCACACAGGAGCCGGAGGGGGAAGCTGAGAAGAATACTTACAAGCCTCCACCACTGTGTTCGAGCCAGGCACTCAGCCGCACACACAGGCACGCGTGCCTTCCCAGTATATCCCTGCCAAGTCAAGCATTGTGAAGCGCCAGGAGGAGCCTCGAGAGGCCAACAGCAAAATGTGTCCTCCAGCATTAATGGCTGCTTTAGCTGACTGACAGAAGAAAACATCTTCTGTCATAGAGTTAAACAGCCACTTGGCTCTCAGATGTCTTGCTAAACATGCCTCCCCACTCAAAGTATGATATTCTTAAGTATCATAGGTTATGCTCGAAATGGTGTAATAATGGAAGAGCAGATTATTAATCTTCACAAAGAGAGATTTGCAAAATAAATCAAAATGTGCCTTGATCAAAATGGAAAAGAAATGATTGCCTTTTTGAGATGTCACCGGTATTTTAGCCTCATCTGCCAAGTGTTTTCGCAGAAAGCATTCCATAATCAGAATTGTGGAAATCCTGCTGAGTATGCACTGGCAGCCATAGATTCTCACGAGAGTCATCAAATCATCAAGCAGCCTATTTGAACTTGAGAGGCCAAGAAATGCTTCCTGGCATGAGCTACAGCACTGTGCACACAAATAGGATAAGTGCATAAACTGACTGGATCAATTTACTCTGTTAAGGACTGCTCTATGTTTATTAAGTTGACCCAAATAACTAGGAAACCTTGAAAAAGGATTTTTTACATTCACAAATACAGAGTACATGAATGCAACCAAAAGAAGTCTGCATTACATTTAGGTGTATGCGCATTTTGCACTATTATTCCTGGAGGCAACACATAAGAATTGCATCAAGATTAAGAAGGTTTATCTTTTAATAACACTGATAGCAAGAAAAGCTAGCACATCTCCTGCCAACAGCATGTATGAAAAACAAGAGGCTTTAGGTTCAGCATAAATTCTGTGGCTGCACCTCTCTTGATATGAGTAGAAAGGCTGCAGGAGCTCCATGTTGTCTCTGTGGCTATGGACGATTGCGAGAGACATGTGAACTCCGCTGAAGAGCCATAAACAGGCCTGTCAGCATAGTACCACCTGAGCCAGGCTGACAGTGGGGTCTTATCTAATCCCAAACCCATCAGAGGCAAGTGCACAGACCGGGCAGGTTGTGTTCAAGCCCAAGATAAGAAGATGCAAACGAGTGGTGAAGAGCAGAAGACAGCTTCCATAATGGACATCCTCCCAGCTAATGGCTGTTTTTTTTTTTTATGTTTGTTGTTTTTTCTGCCTGGGGTTCCTGCTCATTCTATGCTTTTAAGCTTCTGACGAGATGCCCTTGTCTGTGCTCGGCTTATAAATATTTCAAACCTATTGTTCTCAGAGTACCTAGATCCATATTAAGCCATCAGTCTTTTTCTATGTATTTTTTTTATTAATACTATTATTTTACGCTGACAATGAAGATTTGTTCATGAAGAAACACTGTGGCTATTATGCAGATGTAAAACAACAACTTACCTTGTCTTTTCCTTGTTTCTGATCTTGATATACACTCCATCGCTCTCCATCGTTACTGTAAGCCAGTTTGTACGAGCCAACAAACTGGACGTGGCCAAAGTCTTTTGCTCCTTGTGTGATGATCCCTGTAACCTTGGTTGGCACAAGCAGGTCCACCTAGGAGAAGCAAAGACCACAGTGTGAGTGAAACAGAGAAAAAAGGGAGAAAAGCAAAACAGAATGATGGATTTCATAGCTGAAGAAATTAATCAAGTTACGAAGTGAACTGACGTGCCCAGTTCTCACAATACAGTCAGCATCTTTTTATTTCCCTTCAATGTCATCGGCAGATTTACTGAGAAAAGACACTGGGTGCAATTCAAGTCAGTTTCAATTATTCACAGAATATTGAACAACAAGGCTAAGTCCACAGCCTGGCCTCAGCAAAACAGAAACTGCATGCGGCAGCAACTTCTCATACGCACACTTAACCATTTGGGTTAATTCTTAATGGGATCTCATTTGTTGCATTGAACACTTAAAAGTGCTTTGCAGTCTAAAATTTTATTATTTATGTTTGTTTTTTGTTTCACCTGAAGAGTTCATCACTACCTGTCTGAGGCTAAAAGATATATTAAACCGTAAAGAGCAAACAATGATAATATCTGCCATTGTTAATATAGTAAGGGCAAAGTATTCAGCATTTATATTCCCACCGTTTTGCTTAACTTATACATTTTCACTGTGGCTGTCATGACACAACTGAAGCAAAACAGAAGTAAAATTGGCAACATCACATGGATGTGTAAGAAAGACCTTTATCAAGTTTGACTCTCCATCAAACTTGATTTAGCTTGAACTGTTTAGCAAAAAAGACAATAGGTAGATAAATAAATATATTGATGTCAATATAATTAACAAATATAAAATATTTATTTATGTGGCACAGCAAAAGAAATAAGCCTCAGCTTTTGAAAAAATACCAGGACAACAAGGTTCTACACAAAAAATTATAAAATACGACACAAAGGAAAGACAACGGAAATGTATAAAAGGGTTAAATCACATAGTGAGTATACTGTTTATAATGCTCAATGAGCAAATGTAACTTTTCCTGGGCTACACTCTGCCCTGATGTGAAAAATGTGAAAAATTTCACATTAAAATGTGAAAGACATTTTAAAATCTTTCGCATTAAAATGTCTTCTAAATTTGCTGTTTTCTTTTAAGCATAAATACCCAGGATGTTGCCTCAGTCTAAAGGCTGAGTTGAGTTTTTGAAAGTTTGCGTTAAGTGCGTGAGTCGCAAACAACGTGGCGTTTTAGGTGGTTCTCGCGTCTTTAAACTTACCTGAAGTTTTGCCCTCCCCCTCTCATGCGGTGTGACTGGGCACTCGCTGTGCTGTATCAGTCGCCCCTCCCCTGCCGCTCAGCAATTCTCTCTCCCTTTATGCTGCCAACCGGGTGGTTGTGCAGCTTTCATAAAAAAAAAGGCTCTCAGTTGGGAGGTAACCCCCGTCGTTCACTTGAAAGTGTCAGCTTTTAAAGTCGATATGTTCACGACCGACCCATCACTAGCGTGAAAAAAGTACAGGCTCACTGTTCAGAAATTACGGTATATTTCTTGCTAGGTTGGCTTGACAAAAACTCTTATGAAAAATGGTGATTTGTCTGAACACATTTCTAGACAGTCAATGCTGGGAGATGGGATTTTGCAAAGTCATGTAAACAAAAAGATTTTGTGAACGACCCAGGCTCATTAATCCTGGTTATAGTTCTTCTGAAATTTTGAGGCCTGTTTTCTCACGCATGTTTGCAGAGAGACATTAGTATGGCCATATCTTCTTTTCTTTTATTCATTCAATTTATTTTCCTGTTATGTTCAGAAAGCCTAAAATCCATACTTTCAAATTCAGGATATAACGAAGTATCTCCATGGAGATATTTTGTCGTGGCCCAAAATGTGTCATGCTAGCAAAGACAACACCGAAGAGATCTCCAGCTCTACTTGCCATAAAATGTTTTTCTACATCTTATTGACCCAGAGTTGCAAAAATACGTGTTAACATTTATTAAATTTTTATTTCTGAAACAACTGCGAGAACAATGTAGCACTTCTTTTAGTGTTGATCTGTCACTTGAAATACACACGTAGCTCCAACAGAAATTGCAAAAATATTTCAGGAGGTATAGATATTTTGCAAGTTTCTGCATTCCTTCACCTTTCTGCAGCACATCACACAAAATGTTTATTGTTTTAAAGTACCTTATGTCATATGAGTAGGGGGAAACGTAAACCGTTTCAATGTGTAAAACGACCATGCAGTAATGATGTCATTTTCATCCTGTCTCTGGAGACAGGCTTTGTTTTTTTCATTAATATCAGAGGAGAGATCTTAAATATTTAATAGCACCGCTTGGTGACGTTGATAGGTTAGACAGTTATCCAGTGGCATTTAAACTATCAGACAAATCAGAGCAGCACCAATTTGCCACCAACAAAAGATGGAAAATATGTCTTCACAAAGGCATATTTTTGAGATCCACAGAAAGAGGTGCGAGACAAACATAAGGTTTTATGGGTTTTTTTTAGCAGAATATGCTACATAAAATACTGGGACAACAATACATCAAACTAATTGGCCTGGTCATGTGGCAACAAATCCTGTGTCATGCTCAAAAACAACAAAAAAAGAAAGGCTTTTGTTAGAAAAATACTGCTGCAGGATGAACTCATGGATCCTTTTAGGTCTTGACATATTGCAGAGCAGAACAGAACCCCACACAAAATTGGTGGTACTCAAAATGGCGATGTGAATATAAGATCAAGAGTTTTCATCTTTCATAAAGTTTCAGCAACGCTTCAGAAGACCTTTCCCATTTATTTGACGATTAAGGTTCACTCCTGGGGCACAGTGGATGCTCTCTTGAATGCGGACCTCCTGCTGAGTATATAAGAAGGCATAAGAAAAAACAAAGTTTGATTCTTTGAAAGGCACCCGAGTGATTTAGCACCTAACTCTGCATTTCTGAAAGGCACAGCTAAGAAAAGTAGGACAGCAGCTTGCGTGTGCACACCTAATAATGCTGCTGTTACAGCCATGCATTTATGCAGATGCTGCACTGCGTATATACATGCTTCATTTGATGTGAATTCACTATTCATGGAGTTTTCCCATCAAATAAAGTCTGCATTCGCCTCCGTTTGCATATAAACGGAAAGCTCATTTCCGTTTCAGCTGTGGCAGCAGGGAGAGAAAAAAAAATTGTGTGATGTATATGAATATATTAAAGCAACAGCACTGTTGCAATGACAGTAATGTCAATATAGACCCCTGGAATAAAGGGGCAAGGAGGAAATGGTAGCAGATGCTGTGAGGTTGATACTAAGGGGCATGACACCTCGCATCAGGAGGCTTTGATTATGCTCCAGTTGCAGAGCAGAGAGGTAATCTTGTTCAACCCAAGCAGTCAAGTCTGCCACAAAAACAAAGGCACGCTTGAAGTGAAACCTGTAATTGCTGTCACAGGTAGCGGTCAAAAAATACGACCGCCCCTAGCGACGCCAGCTCTCAGCACTTTGATGGCCCAAACTGAATTACGGAGCGAGATAAGCTTGTTAAAGCAAGGTCTTTCCTCCGGTCCCCCCACTTTGTCTGTTCTTTCTTCCATCACACTCTCAATCCAAGTCGCTCCTCTGTGAGCTTTTAACTCAGACAAACTGAAATAGCAAAAAGGCTCTGGAAGGATTTTTAAATGCTTGTGGCACAGACCTTCTGAAGAAATAAACAAGCTTTCAGATCAGGATTTTCATTTCTGTCCTTAAAATCCTAAAATTGACTTAATTTAGGTTCAGTTTGTAGTTGTAGGATAAGCCAACCTTCAACTTTGACTTTTCATCTCCAAACACTTTTTTGTTTTTTTCTCCTGCCCACTTTATGCGCTCTGCTAATCTCATGTAGCAGTAAATGGACCTTTATTTTAGCCAAAATAAAGCGTTCTCAAAATACTAAGCTAATCTGCTAAAACATTGTTTTGCTGCCATTCAAATTTGGAATGTCAGAAAAACAGCGGAATGCTGCGTTGTTCTTTTTGTATCAAAAGCAGCTGCAGCTACATTGGGCTCTTTCCTTTTAATTTAGTCAAGTCAGCACTATTTCAGAGCAAATGTCATAGTAAGGTACTTAACAAAATTGAAGAAAAAATCAAACAAACAAAAACTTTTATTTATTTTTAATAAAAATAACCCAGTGTCAACATAAAGTTCAGTGTTGGTTTATAGAAATGTTGGGATGTAGGGTTGTTTGAGTTTAGTTTTTTAAATTTTTGTTATTTGTGTAATTTTTGGTATTTCTTAGGTTTCTTTATTTAGTTTGCCTTAAATAAATGAAAATGTCTTTTCATTTAGATGAAAAGACATTTTCATCTAAATGAAAGGTTAGTTTGTCCTTCCTTAGTGATTCTAGTGATAATTTCCTTGTTTCCAGTTATTTTCTGTTCCAGTGTATCTTGTTTCTTTCATCTAAGTTAATCTTTAGTGCTATAATTATTTCCTGTTCCCCTGTGCCACCTTCTTCTTCTTCTTCTTTTTCTTCTTCTTCTTCTTCTCATTTTTATGGCGGTTGGCAAACAACATTAAGTGCATTACCTTAAGTGCACCTTTTCTCATCAGTCAGCCAGCCGACTGCTTCCACACCCTACTTCCCAGTATTCAAGCTCCTCTCTCTGTTACTAGATGCCAGTTTGTCTTGTTTCCTTACCTGGTCTTTCTCTTTGTTCTCCCCTGTGATTCCCTCGTCTTCAGTTTTTGGATCGTTTGAGTTCTCTCGGATGTGCCACTTTGTAAGTTGGATTTTGTCTTTGGTTCCATTAAATACTCACTTCAATCCTACGTTTGCACCTGCCACTACCACAACATGCCATAACAAAAAGTATGTTTCATTGTATGATTTATTATTACTATAATTATTATTATTTTATTTTAGAAGAAGAAAAATCCAGTTTGTTTGATCTTAGACTCCCTGTCAGGCTATGATTCTGATAGGAAAGAGCACCAGTTGTCAGTCTTGTAAAATAATTATAGTCTTATTCATAAGACCTACAACAAGTTCGTCGATAGACTGAATAAAGCTTCCCATACCCAATCGAATAGAAATAAAATCAGAAGAAAACTTTTCTTTTTAAAGGGCTCTTTAAAACCTTGAGTTGTTGTTTAGATGACACAATCTTATCGATTATAAGATTAAGTTGATTTATATACACTAAGAAAGTGATTGGATTGTCATTTGAAATTGCTGTTAAGTTGCTAAAAAGCCTCTGTAAAGATATTTCTGTCAAACACCTTTACTGCATCTGCCAGAATTGATGTATAAATTGTTTCTCTAATAACAGTGCTGTTGCTATTACGAAAGGGGAAAAAAACATTAGATGTGACCCTGAAAGATACAAATGAATCCAAGTTTTCTTTAAGAATGAGCACTAAGTATGCATTTATGAAAGCAGTTCTGATTTTGCTTTTCGTGGTGAAGATCATTAAACCTTCACACTCTCAGGAGGAATGTCTCTGTGTAATACATATTTTCTGTACATCCTCATAGCTCTCAGGGAAAAATTCAGAAATGTGTGCGCAAAACTGGCAGTGAAATAAGGAGGACGACGCCATGGTTCATCGACCACATATCAGTGTAGAGATCATTACAGTTTGAAGCTACGGCAAGAGGATGATAATACTATCATTCAATGCATCTTTCACCATAGGAAGTTTTAATAACCTTTAGTGTGTCGATTTGCTAAATCATATATTGGAGTCCCTTACATCTAACGCTTTTGCATGCCTTTGCCTTTATATTCAATATGAATCTTCTATGCCACAACCACAACAGTCATTATCAGGAATCATTATCGTGCCAAAACTAGCAGAAGAGCTCATAAAAGCTTCTCACATGAGTATGGCATCATTCTGACTGAATAAAGAAGTTCTGTGTCATGCATAAATGCAGAGAGTAAAACATGCACCATCCATCATAAACACACAGCAGCCAGCTGGCTGTAGAGAGTGAATATTTTCAGTCCATTAATTAAGTTCTCCTGCATGATGCAGTAAGCAGCTTTGCAGTCCACGAAGTTCAAACTGCTGCAGGTTTGCATGTTATTGGTTTAACCAGGAACTTCATTAACATAGAGCTTGACATAGAGGTAAAACTAAAGTCTAGCCAGAGTCTGTTTCATTCAATTTTGCCTGTCTTTCAGATGTCCGGTTAAAGTAACTTTTAAAAGCAATGTCACAAACAAAAACTGAAACATTAGCATATAGACCCAGCCATTGCTAATGTTGACAAGTGTCATTGCCCAGATGCCTTTCATTTGTTTATTACGTTAGAGGGCAGGTTTGAGCGAGTTTCCAAATTCAAAACTTGCTCAACTCGGGCAGGTTGAGCGAGTTTGTTCTCTGAAATTTATTCTCTGAATACATTTATTCTCCGAATAAATTTCAGAACATTTATTCTCTGAAATACATGTTTCTTATTTCAGAGAATAAGACACATTGTGGTAGTAGACATTTTGATTATGTACATTACGAGACACAGACATAAAATGAGGTACTTCAGTAAATGGAGGTGGTTTGTGCAGCCCTTGAAAACAATGTGGTATTTAAATGGAAAAGTTATCTGATTTCTGTCCTTTTAATTCCATTTGCTGATCATAGCTGAGATATACTTAGCAATGCTGCCCAGATTACCAGTAGCATTGCTCCAATTGCTGTGTTTGCATAAGTGATGTCACGCACCATGGCAGAACTTGGAACAATTAGCCAAATCAGAAACAAAGAAAACGATAAAACCACCAATTTCTGAGAAAATTGTGATTTTTGTTTTTGCAAACTATACTAGTTGAAGTTATGAAGAGTCCACTTTGTGCTTTATGTAGCAGTTTCAGTAACAATATCAATGAAAAGAAAACTCACCAGCAGTACTTACAAGATCAGAGGCAATCGACTCTGCAGAAATACTTTTCAGTTTCTCATGGGGTGAGTTTTAGTTTTATTGTTTCTAGAAGACAATTAAGATACACAGCATGCCACCAGTACATAGATGTGGACATGCTTAGTCCTGTGCTGCACCTATTGTAATTAGTGCACAATGACATCAACCAGGTGGGTGAGGTGTGGTGCATGCCATCCTGACTAACTGTTACTAGTTAGTCAGCATCTCGTTAAATCAGGATGGCTTGTTGACTAACTAGATACTGTTTCTGTTTTTGATCTGACTAACAGCATCTTGTAGCTGCAGCACAAGATGCAGCTACAAGATGCATCTTGCAGCTGAAATAATTATGTAAATAATTATCTATGCTGATGTTCCTTTGGGCTGAAAGAAAACATTATCAAGATGCACATTTCTTATTATCTTCTTCAAATGCGGGGTTGAGTTACGGGTCAACAATTTAAGTAGAAAGGTACAAGCTTCCCTTTCTCCATTCATTTCTCAGAAGGAGAAGGATCCTGCAGCAGTGATTCAGCTGCACCAGGTGCACTCCAAAACCTCCTGTCATAACTCTTCGTAGTGCCCCCATCAGATCCCAGATAGCGAGATGCATTGAGGTTAATGTCCAGAGATGGTACTCTGATGGAAATGTTTTATTTATTGTTTGATTTAGTTACCTCTGTGATGTTGTCTGTGTGTAAATTTGAAAACGTATGTGTCTGGATCAATTGGTCAACTGTGTGTAAATGGTGACAGCCAGATGTTGTGGCTGTCACCATTTTTAAAAAAACCCTTCAAAGATTGAAAATATTTGGTTAATGTGATTACACATACATACCAATCTGAAGTGAAACTACTACAGTACAGAGTATCAGGCTTTTTCTAATCCACTAAAGTATTTATTTATCTACTTCTGACACTTGCAACCAAAGCATTCTTTATAAATGTTGTCTGGAGTACGAACCATTCTTAAATGAGTCTGGCATGTAAATGAGCCAGAAGAAGTTAAAAATACATTTTCTTTTATCTACAGTTTATTGCAGGTTGATAGAATAAGATATGAGACAATGAAGTATGACACAAGCTAAGGAGATTAAAATGATCAGATAATAAAAAAGAGATTTATTAAAGAAAGCCAAATGCATCAGACTTTAAATAGCCACATGAATGTTATATTCTTACTTTAAAATCCTGAGATGATCTGTTTTATAGCTTTACAAAGCTAAGATGCAATGTTACTAAGCTATTACAGAATACTGTTAAGTATATAAGTCATGCATTCTGATAGTTTGCTGTTATTTCACAATGCCTGGCAGTAATAATGTAGTGAAATATGTCCTATTTTTGATCCTTAGTGCCATTTCAGTGAAAATACCAAATCTTCTCAATTAACTTCTGCCCATTAATGGACATTTTCTCAGGTTAAACAACTTCAATAGCTAAGAACCTACAATGATTTAAGATATTTTTCAATCTATTCAAAGAACATAAGTAGTTTGTCAGGTTTCTATTCTACTAGAATCAGTGATAACTTCAGCAAAATAGAAGTAGTACATTCCTGAGCAAGGAAGTCTGATCAACAAAGACTAAATAGCCTTTCAAATCATCCTTTCAAACTGTAATGTCCCGCATACCTTGTTATTATGTTAATGCTATTGATACATCATAAAGAGATCAGGTTGACCCTTACTTTCACATTGCTAATCCACCTCCAGAGATAGTCACAGAGTCATGGCAACCATGAGATATAATGGCAACTCTGGATCATGGAACGAGTCTGACACACTTAAAGACATAAAGCAAAGACAGCCACAACTGCGGCTTCGGCCTTCTTATGACAAGCAGAGCAATACCACCAAAAGTGTCCATGTGATGTATGAAATATAATGATCTGCACAATTTGATGCAGTTAGCAGCACATTGACAATGACACAAAAAACCTGAGAAAAAGACAAAACGTCGGCAGAGATGGTATGAGCAATCGACGTATAAATTTTAAATTGTCTGCTAGTTGAAGCTTAGACTGATCTCTTTGCACACAGAACTATGTGTAGAAACATGGAGCACTCCACAGTGTCTACAGAAAACAGAACGATTTACAATTCCTTCTAGTCATAGCTATATAGAAAAAAAATAAAACACTAACACTGAAAATAAAAATGAATGACTTTATTATAGCTAACAGATTGCACATGACCAAAAAAAAACAAAACAACAACAACAACAAAAAGACAGTACATATTTGGCGTAAATAAGCCTGAGGCAGTCTCTAGCATTAGGTACTACAAAATGTTCAGATGAAAGAACCTGTTGGACAACAAGCCCACATGTTCAGCTTGAGAGTGAAATCAAACAAATGAAATAAAATAAGAAGGAAAAACGATTCTTCCACAGCAGAAAGCCGCTATCTTTGCTTCAAACTGCATGTCAATTAGCAAGCAAAAGTAGTGTTTAGATGCAGCAGCAGTCAGAACTTTACATACCTTCAACAAACCACATATAAAATAATTTTGGATATTTAATATTGCTTTTTAACTGTCCATTTTTTGCTCATGTACAATGATATGGAATAAACAAACAAGTAATTGAATTTTATGAGCAATAACTGGAGGTACCAGTTTTAATTTTAATTTTAATGTTATGGATTTCATCTACACAGGGTCAAGTTCAATATAGATGCTACAACTAATATTTGAATATTTGACCATGGCTTCTTGACCAAATTGTCTGGCATCTCTAATAAACACTAATTGGTTACAATATTCAGGAACAATAGAGGATACACATCCAAAACCTGCAGTGGGTTTCAAATTTAGGAACATTGTATCAGGTCTAGAGCACGGTGGTGGGAGCATTATGCTGAGGATTTGTTTAGCCGGCAGTGGTTTAAAGAGAAACAGCGGTTTTAGGGATTGATAAGGAAGACTAACATTGAACTTTTGGTTCTATTTTGTATTTTTCAGGCACATATTGTCATTTCATAGCACAGTCAAGTAACTACGTTGCCCTCAGTTGCTATTAAAAAGTTGAATAGATCAAACATATCTTGAAACAATTTTGATGCCTTTAAATTTGCCTCTGCCTCTTTAAGAAGCTCTTGCTCTTTCTAGCACTTCTTCAGCACGTTGTCACAATAATGACTTCCGTTCAGCCGTTAATCATTTTTAGGAGATTTGGATTAAGAAATGAGTGATGAGCTCAGCGGACTCACAGTTTCACCAAATGTTTACTAATTGTTGCTCCTGCTAGTCTGGTGGAGCCAAGTGGGGGAAGTTTGGTTGAGGGGTGCTCTGTGAGGTGGAAGCCTGGCTGGAGATTTCAGCTCCAAGGAGGAGATTTTGTGGAAGTAAGTTGTTCTTTGTGAGAGCAAGTGCTTAGACACTCCCAAATGTCTCTCACAGGAGATCCAAGGATTTCTCAAACATGCATGAAAGAATCAAAGCAATTTTTGATGAGGACATAATACCTTCTGGCATTCTGACAAGAATGTGTTGTCAACTGTGTTGATTGCAACAAAACTGCATGGTTTCTGTGCAACCAGTAAATAGACATTTACCCAAATATTGCAGAATGTGTATGAAAATATTTGAGCCTTGATGTATTGTTTGCACTTTGTTTTATCGAGGAAACACACAATAAACTCAAACTTCAGCCCAATTCTAGCTTTTATAAATCATTGATATTGCATGAAAACTTTGGACTTTAAATATTTTCTCTATGCAATAAATTTTGGATAAGAATAAAATCCTTCTACATGGATTGTAACACTGTTGCAAAATCTGTTAGAAAATATAGCCAAATGCAACATGAATGTTCTTGTTAAAGCTAAATGCTACACTTGTTTCAATATATGAGAGGAAGTCTCGTGTTTCACTGCTAATTTATAACTTCTCTGTGTCTCTCTTCCTTGGGGCCTATCCACCCACACGAAATCAGTGAACTCCATTTTTCATTCTCTTTGCTGTTTGCTCATTTGTTTGTCTGAGACTCTCTCTCACTTAGTAATTTGCCACACCATATAGTATTTGGAACCAATTTACAAATAAACAATCCTCCCACATTTGCATAGTGTCCATGATCTGACTTTTGAAAAAATATTTGGTCCCTGCTTGAATTTCAGTAGACACAAACACGCAGAGACAGAAAGAGGCAGCGAGAGGCAGAGACAATCTCCCCTCTAACGGTTCTTGTGATCAGTGTTTTTCCACATGGGGTGATGGGATGTCAGAAGGTATAAATGCCTGCTGAGCGCTCACACTGTGAAAGGAAGGTGTGCTGGCAGTCTGAAGTTGCCCCGGAGCATGGAGCATAGAAAAGGCAATGTCACAGTGGTAAAGCATCATAGGCAGGTCAGCTCTGACAACATTCCAGCGTGAACTTAAACATTTTCCTCTTTTTCAAATTTGACTTGTATACACTGTTCCTGAGAGTGCTGGCAGTGAAATGTAGATTCCGTAAAGCCAGATCTGCGTGTAGAATTTCCCGTCAAGTTATGAGGATAAATAGTTCGGTCACAGATCAAGATGGATTGTTTGATGCATATAGAGAGAGTCACATCTCGCAGCCAAAACTGCTGGGGATATAACTGCAGGGAAAACACTCTGCAGTAACTCACAGTAAACAGCAAACTGGTGGCAGCCACAAAAATTGAAAGCAAAACAGTTGTACATGAACTGAATCATGCATTAAACATCCTCCCACTTCCTTCCTGTTTCTCTTCACTCTAATCTTCTTGCTAGCACATTTGCATAAAAAATTGCTAGTTAGCATAGGTGATGTAACATTTTTACAAATGTTCATTGAAATATATTGAGCTTGTCCATCTAGATATGTAATATTGTGTTCTAAGCTTTCACATGTGATTTAATTGAATATAAAAGAAATAATACTGATAATAAACAGCCGTTTGTGTGCAGTTTAGTCTGTCTTTGTGGAGCTTGCAATTGCACAGGTAATTTAGGGCAGTTTGGTATAGTTATGTATTGTCAGTGAAAATGTACGATTTGAACCTATTGTCGAATAAAAGGCTGACAAAAAAAAATATACCTCCCCCACTCCCAAAAGAAAAAAACAGAATCCAAAGTTTCAAAAAATAAATAAATAAATAAATAAATAAATAAATAAATAAATAAATATTTATTTTTTTATGATTTTCTTACAGTATTTTTACAGTCAAGCAACATAAAAAAGCTATGCTATTTCATTTCACCCGACTTTTAAGGCATTACAGCCTTTACCACTGCTAGTTACAAGGGGGACAAACAAAATTCAAGTATTCTTTATGGACATAAACACTTTTTTGACGAAATAACATTTTTCAACAACCATATTTACATAATCAGAATCAACTGTATCAACTTCAGTTGAAGCCAAACAATAATCTAAACCAAAACACAGTCAAAACTATTTCAGACTAGGTGGTTGATCCAGTGAAACACACATGATTTTTGTCTGCAATTCTCATGACAACACATGATCACATGACCTTATACATAGCAATAGAGTGATGAGAGAAACAGCTTCAACTATTAAACTGATCAAAAGAACTACATTAAGAAATTCTGTTATTTTTTAAGTATATAAATACAGCACTTGTTGGGACGAAGTGCGAGTTCGCCTTTTCTGCGAACTTGCGAAGGGCGAGGTGTAAAGAAGGAAACACATACGATGACAAAAATGGCAGAACTAAACACAAAACACAGCGATCTGCTGTGATGCGACTGTATTTCTCCTGAAAACGTAAATCATCAAGACTTCCTTCACCATTGGCATGTTTGCTGCTGTCTAAAACCTTCTTCTAAATTTGGAGACTAACTCAAAACTGCCATCTAGTGGACATGGAGTTGACCAATGAAACTGAAACAACTACTCTGTATGTTATTTTTTGGGATTTAAAGGCTTCTTTCAAAATGTTCCATCCTTGTCACAAAGACAAGCTTCCATTTAAGCCGCCTCTGGTCTCTCACAAATCACCAACAAATCAACAATATTAAATGTCATCTTTCTAATTAATTTATCATCTTTCTAATCATCAATCATCTTTCTAATCATCAATTAGAAAGATGATAGGTTCTTAAGCCTGTTCAAGCCCCCTTACCACTTCAGTGACTGTGTGTGAGAGCTTGTAAGAGCGACATGGTTAAAGTCACTCTATAGGACTAAACCCAGCCTATTTACTATTTTTAACGCTAGCAAATTTTTCAAGAAACAATTTTGGAAAACTCTGGCGTCTTTCAGTGAAAACATTGTCAATACTGTCATTTGTGACTGAGGGGTCTCTTCAATGATGTGTGATTTGGTTTTCCACCTGTTCAAAAGAAAAAAAATAAAAATAAATAGTTGATCACAAGACCTGGAACCTCTTTATGAGATGCTTGCACGTGTAAATTGTTGACCTGGATTTATTTGCAAAGACCATTTTTGCACTTGAAAAAAGGACAGCTTTTGAATGTGACAGGAAAATAAAAATGTTGTTCAATGTAAAGTTGTGGTAAGCTGCTGGCTTGGGCTCCAACTGTACAATAAGCATAAAATCTAGGTATAGTTGGCAATTTTATTGAGCATGCGGCCATAACAAGGAACACTACAACCTGCAGATAGAGAGAGGACATAATTTTCTAACTTTCACTCCACCTGGCAGCTCAATCTTGGTCCTGCATGTCCATGCTGTCTAAAAGTTCCCAAGAAGAGCTATGGAGTTGTTTAAAAAATACAGCTAAACTTTATCCTGCACACCAAATGCTCTCTGGTGCATGCCATGTACTAATTGTTGCGCACCTGTTAATATGTGGTGTGCACAAGTTAGTTAATTTTTTTCTTCAGCGTCCTTTTAGGGGCTTTTGTACAATTTAGACCATAAGTGTGGTGTGACAGAAAAATGAGGCACAGTTGAAACATTTTAAAATAAAAATGTGAAAACCTAAGCATTTTTGCTTAGGTTCCTTATACACACTTATACCCTTAACTAAAAATAAAATCCAGTGCAGCTAATTGCCCACAGAAGTCCAGGGAGTCAACATCTGCAGAATGTATTAAAGACCCCAGTCCATTAGAGAACAAATGGCTTCATGCAGACATCTGCATTTTCTTTTGGTTTAAGATACCAAGATAGATCTCAGAAGAACTGGATGCAAATGCATATGAATGCCATCTTTTCAGGTTCTAGTTTTTTGAAAAATAGTGTAAAAGAAACAAACTTCCACTTCAGAGTTATACATTCCTTTGTGTTGGTTCATCACATGACAATCTAACAAAATGTGAAACTTTGACTTCAGGTGTTTGGGCATTTTTGTTACAATAGTTTTAGAGTAAGGAGAGTATTTGTTGAATGTAAAAATAAATTATTTCACATGACCAGAAAATAAAATATTTTCTTTTTTAGGGTCAGAACACAAAGATATAGAAGGAAGAAAAGAGATGCAAATCCAAGATACTGTTCAAGTGCCTTATGTCTAGGTTAGTTAAGGGTGATGTTGAAAACACAAGAGAGAAACAGTACATTATATGATTTGTTGACGACTTTGCTGTCACACCATGCATAAATTGGTATTCATACCATTTAACACTGAAATGATTAACTCAAAAGGCCTCTGACAAGCCACTCATAGCACACAGCATTAAAACTAAGCCACACAAGTTCAGACTTCAGTTCATTGCAGAAACCAATGAAGGATATTACTTATGACAAAGGAAACATGAAGATAAATCAGACACAGTGGTTTCAATCACTTAACACAAGGGCTTAAAGTAGGAAAGCATTCCTGGAACTACTCAGGTGCCTCTGACTTTCAGTGGTTCTGAAGTGAAGTATTAGGATTCATATGCATAAAAAATGTTCCATGGCAGCACATTAGATCATTCGCATGGGGAATTTCACACACTGTTTAACGCTCACTGTGACAAGACATCTGAAGGACTTCAATTTGCAGAAGAAATCTAGACTGTCTCAGTGTGTGATCTTTGAAATCAAATCTACCATTTACGAAGAAGGCAAGAAAATAATTTTCAATTATTTATCCCATGTGGTTAGGGGATATTGAGGATAGGTAAAAATTAACTTTTTTCAGGTTTATATCATGTTACAATGTTATTCGGTCATCAAAACATACCTGGAGTGTTTGATTCTTTTATGCAAGTATAAGAAATGCTTCAATATCTTATGACAGCCATTCGAGGATGCCAATATGCTTCCTCTCACCAAGCACGCTCCGTAGCCTGCCTCACAGAGCACCCCTGCCAAGCGACGTTGTCTGGAGTAGCAAAGAACATCTGCAGCTGATCTTTGCTAAATTCCAAAGAACATTGTAAGCAGATTAATAAAGAAACTTTGCGATAATGTGCTGAAAGTCAAGTGTCAAATAGAGCAGGAGCCTCTTAAGAGACAGATGCGTTAAAATGCAAAGTGAAATTTAAGTAATTATAATTATGAAATACTAACAAAAGTTAAATTCATGGCACAGAGGAGTTGAAAGAAGAGGCTCGCTTAAAGTACTTATATCGGTAAACCTCCAAAACGAATAGAAAATGTAAGTGCTCTGTTTCGAAAGAAATCTTCCACGTAACTTTGGACTTCCCAGAATCAGGTGAAATTAGAAAGATGTTTTAAATCTGGCAATGTGATCAGCAGGAAACGCTGCTTGTCCAAAAAAATCCCTTCTATACACGTTCAAACCAAAGATATGCATGTACACCCTGGACCTAATCTCTAGTGCACCAATTTAACATCTGGCACATTCACTTCTGACAGTTTCTGCAGATCCTCCTGATTACAGCAGGGACTACTGCAGACTCATGGATCAATCATCCCATGATAAAGCAGATAAATGCAACCAGTGTCTGCTGATAGAGTGTGTTTTGAAAGGATAGCTGAGATGCTGAGAGAGAGATAGGGATGGAAG